>CM031234.1:315191283-315791283 GCA_018340775.1 Taxus wallichiana var. yunnanensis | reverse complement strand
CATGAGAATTGTTGCTCCTAAGTGCTGGTACAGTTTGCTGCCCTAGAGGACTATTTACTAATTTTCTAAGTTGGTTTTTTGATACCCTAAAAGTGTGATTTCAGTTGGTTTCTAGGGTTTGATCAATCCTATTCCAAAATCTGAATTCTTGCTATTGGATTCGTAGTAAAACCCTTATTTTCAGAATCAGCCCTAGAAAGGGACATTACAATGCAATATGTGAACAAGAGAGGGAATAAAGCGAGGATAAGGTAACGATGGCATAATAACGACATCTCTCAAATGTTGTGGTCTAGCCCACGTGACCAAGATTGATCACATCTCAATCCCAACATGCCCCTCGAGGCACCCGCTACAAGGATAATGCATTAGTAGCCCCTACACGAGAGAAAGTTAACAAGCATAAAAATGAGGTGTATGCAATTGGTACATATGACTCCGCTTATATGGCCTGTAATTATTTTTACGGTTTTAATGGTGATTCACCCTATGATCTTCATAATTTAATTATGATAATACATGCCCATCGTGGGATGACAAAAACGAATTCGTTGGTACAATTCTTAATCTACTTCTATCAGAAATAGTTCCCTCCCCGTATATATCTTCTCGATTTCTTGTTCGCTTGCTCGGATGACCACCCTCCGTTGTTTGACACTACATTGTTGCTTGCTTCCTATCGCACATTCTTTTAGCCCCTTGGCTTGAAATTTTCTTGTCTTGTTTCAATTGGCCCTTGCCCACATATTGGTTTATCCTCCACTTATTGGTCTATCCCCCACTTATTGGTTTATCCCGCTCCATACTTTTATACAAGCTTCCCGATGATGATATGCACGCACATACATACTTCTCGGACGCCATGAACCTTGTACACATTGAGTTCAGATGGAAGTTGTAGATTATCTAGAACCCTCCCACTTCTTTTATTTTACATCCTTCGCCCTCTAGCCTTGTTTGATTGACTAATGCTTGTTTATCACACATTTCCAAGAAAATATAAAAACATTCAAATATTCCATAAGGTTCAAAACTAGGACCTACATGTAACTTGCTTTATTTATAGATTTGGACATTGTTACTTATCATGATGTTAGCATTTTACATATCTATTTTACTACACACATACTTTTGACGATATACATGGTTTAAATGTAGGACATATAGGCTATATACATTAACATGGATACACATATTCTTTGCAGCTTCATTAGCCAACACATGGGGGCACCTGTTTCACTTTGGGGGTATGCCTATGCCAGGGACATCTTGCAATATTTTACAATTATACCTTCATGCTAAGTCCATTGATGATATAGAGCTACTCAGACTGTTTATGCATGGTTTTCCCTTGCTTCTACATTTTATATGTGATTCGTTATGGATATCATATCATGCTTTGCTTAATGATGGCATTGTTTTCCTATATATACTTACATTGCATACTCTATGCTTACTGATTACTGATTATGCTATGCTTACTGATTAAAGATTATGCCATGCTTTCTAATTGTTAATTATGCCATGCTTATTGATTGCACACCGATTGATTACATGTTTACTGCATGCTTTGTGATTGTGTGTTTATCATATATTGTGTTACCGATAGTAGTTATGTCGCCGAGTCATCATGTTTATCGAGTCAATTTCTCAAGTGTTGTCGTGTTGGTCCCAATCATGTCAAGTGTTGTCATGTCATATGTCCATATGTCAGATCCTCCTGTCGTATCAAATCATGTATTCTTGTGTGCTTCTTGATGATGATACTTATTACAATGCTTACATGTGCTTGTTGCCATGATTTGTATCACACATATCTCTTTGCGATGTGTATATTACTATGATTATACTAATGTTGCCATGATATTTATCATGTATTTCTAAATATATGTTGCTATGTGACTTCACTACTACTCACTTATGATTTTGCCTTGGAAAACATGGTTCATACTTGTTAACTAGCAATGACATCTTTACTATGATTACATATGCTACCATGTCTTGTATACATGTTTTATATGGTTTAAGCTTTATACACTTAACACATGATGCATTTAAATCTTTTCGGTAGGCACCAATTTCTCTCCCTCATCTCAAAAGGCGGGCATACAATAGGTTTGCTTCAAAACATTCAAACAAATTTCAGATAGAGGACTCGCATACAGTCAAATTCAAGGACATCCTACATGACTTTCAATATTCCAATACCAATCCCTATACGACTTTTACCAATCTTACCAACTTTTTTACCAACTTTACCGAAAATTCTCTACTACTTTTTACCAAGATGAAGCGATATTACCAAGTTTTCAATTTGGGTTTTCTTTGTCTGCAGCGAGATAGACTAGCCGCAATAGCCCCTGTGTTGTTATTTGGCCACAGTAGCCTCTTGTTCCCGACCACAATTATTTGGTTATGGTAGTCTTTGGTTTCCCTACACCACCCGATTGCTACAGGGACCAACTTAAAAATCTCCGATTTATCAATATCTCCATAACAATGAGCAGTTTGTGTGTCCTCCTTGATAAAGGTCACCCCTCCGTGAGCAGTTTGCATGACCTCCTAATAAAGGTCAACTCTCCATATCAAGCACAATTTCAGAGATTTCAGTGTTGCCCAACTAGGGCACCTCACTCCAAGTCAACAGTTACTCCATTTGAGGCATGTACACCTCATGGCTCTTTAAACGGCTACTATTATGGCAGCATAGTTTGATATACCAATTAAGTGTAATCATTCTTGTGCTCAATTCTTTCAATTTGCAAAATTCAACTCTTTTAAAATTTCAAGTATCAAAAGGTATACATCTTTATTAACATTAATCTACTTCCACTTTCCATGTGTTACAGGATTTCACATTGGATTGTCGGGACTTCCAGATACATTATCCTAAGATCGAGATTTTCAGGTTTGCATTTTCTATTATCCTTTTAAGCCAACATTTGCCAATACTAGATTAAAAGGGGGAAATCAGTAGTGTTCTAAATTTGGTCTAAGGCACTTGGCAACAACACTTTTTCATGACATTCAGTTCACTAATACATATTTTTCCTTATTCATGCATATTTTCCCAAACATAACACCCTCCATTCCACGAGGTTGTCCCCATTCTCCAACTTTGCAAAATCAGAACCACTCGTATATATACATATTACAAGAGTCTCCTTACACACCTCACAAACAACTCCATTACAGTTCTGAGTTTCATAACCACAGGACAAGTTTTTTGCCCTTGGACAAGTTTGGTCACAAATTTATCCTCCTACAAACTCATCTTTTGCCATTACAACAGTCATAATTTCAAAAAGGTAACTTGTTACAATCGGCCTAGGAGAAATTTTAGGGTTGGCTTGGGTGGGAAACTAATGAAAGGTCTTATATTTAAACAGTAGCCCTCAGAGTGATTTCATCATTTGTGCATCACTTCATTCCTTGAAGATCAATATTTACAAAGCACATATCCTTCCTAAATCTTCCAAGAACAGCCCTATAACAACCAAGAGCAGAATTCTAAAGCATACAAGGTCTAAAAGTACATGTTGCCAAGTGTCAAAAGCCAAACAAAAGGATTTATTCTAAATTACATATTTTGTTTGCTAGTTGTATCTTAACATAGGTTTGGGAGAACTAATGCAGCTTGAGCACTCTTCGAAATAGTGCAATGTAGGCAATGCTCAACCATCATGGGTTTGTGAAGAGATCAATCCAACCCAAAAAGCTAGCCACTTTTTCAGGTCAAGTGTGCAAAGCTAGCGTTTGGCACAAGGAGAGGACAATTTAGGTTATGTCGCAGTCATTGTGACTTTCCAAATTTAAAGAATGCCAGATCAGATACAAAAGAAACCACACACAAGGATCAAGCTCCATCAAATCTGCCCAGGACCCCTTTGTAGCCTGTGGACGCATTTGGTACCAAACATATCCAACACAAACACATTTGGCCTCTTACCTGTACAACACCAACAAAATCATCCATGGCTCATTTCTAGATCCTGATATTTCCAACATCTGGGAAAACTTTTACTTCCAGAATAACGTATCCAAAAATTTGTTCAAGTTATATGCCCTAGTTACTGTTCTACTATTTTTAGAATGAGTGAACTGGTCTAAATTGATAAATTCAAATAATTCAGATCTGATTAGGACTGCCACTTATTCATTTCTAATTATTGCTTTCCATATTAATTATTTTAAGCTTTGGTGTACATTAATTAAAACACAATGCCAAAAAGTTTAAATGTGCCTTTGCTCTTTGGAATACAAGAAGTTGGGTAATTAGGACGTGTTCCATGAAGGAATCAAGTTTGAACCAAATGAAGGAATGGGCAATACTACAAGCATCAAAGGTTTGAGAGGATCTTGGGTTTGATAAGCTATTACAAGAGATTTGTTCACAGCTATGCTTGCATTGGTGCACCTTTGATGGCTTTGCTAAAGAAAGAATCATTTACATGGTCAAAGGCAACCACTCAAACATTTTGACAACTCAAAGAACATATGGAAATGACTCAAACTAGGATGAAACAATAGGCGGATCAACACAAAAATGGGAGGCACTTTGAAGAAGGTGATTAGGATTTCCTTCAACTACATCCCCACAACCAGATGTCATTGAAGCAGCAAAAGAACAAGTTGGCACCAAAATTTTATAGTCTCTACTAAGTTCTCCATTGGACTAGGAGTATGGCTTACAAATTGGTGCTTCCAGATTCCTCTAATTCATCCCATTTTCCTCGTCTCTTGTTTAAAGGTCATTGGGAACAAAATTCTAGTCCAATCGGAATTTTATGAGCTAGATGAAAGGAAACTTCAAATTTATCATGGTACCAAAGGCCATATTCGAGACACGACTGAAGCAATTGCGCAACCGGCCGTTTCCAAGTTTCTGGTTAAATGAAAGAATCTGCCAGTGGAAGATCAGCATGGGAAGATGAGCAATTTCTACAGAAAGATCTGGAGTTATAAGTGTTAGAGAACAACTCTTTTCTGAAGGGGAGAACACATTATGACCCTAGTACTCTTATCTTCATACATGCACTAAGTTTATGGAGAGGCCAACATGTGGCATGCATAACCTTTGTCTTTTCTTTTGATAATTCCTAGAATTCTCTTAGGCCAACTAATTAGGTTATGGGAGTTGATCCTACTTGACTATGTGTAAAAAATAGCAAGTGGATATAACCATTTAAAGCATCGAGTGTGGAACTCTATTTTCTATTTTCAAGTATATTGTTTTGGAGGTTGCCCTGTCAAGTGGCAATAGCTATCATATTTCAGATACTTTCTTTATTTCTGCTATTCTGTAACTATTTTGGCCCTGTCCCACCAAAACACCCTTATTTCTATTGTGAATTGTTTCTTTCATATCCATTGAAATGGATTATTACTGCTATTTCTCTATTTTACATATCAAGAAATATCAATATAATTTCAAATTGGTATTGAGAGGCTTCGTCCAAGCCTCTTTCCCATCTAGGTGGAATGCAAATCTGGGGTGCAAGCAGATGAGTGAATAGTTCAGATGTTAGGAAATATCCCCACACAATGTTGCTGACTTAGAAGACTAGAACAGGAATATTTAGGCCTTATGCAGTATCTTTTGTATGTTTCTATGGTGAATAATGCCTTTGTTGCTCCAGTGTTTTGAAAAATAAACCCTCTATGAGCACATTACAGAACAGGACAGAAAACGTCCATTTCGATGAGAGATTAGATAAGTATGCAATGGAAACACTAATATGCACAATTCCTTGTGAGTGAAAAAGTCCTGTCACGGTAAAATATTGCAATAGACCCCCTGTTTATTCTTGTCAAAATCATTCTTTCGTTGTATATGCAAAATACAAAAGAATTCCTAATCTACCAACCCAACAAGAACAAAGGAAAGTTTACCTTCTCCATCAGGTGATGTCCCAGCGATGGAAGATATTGCATAACATACATGACTGCAAGTACAGGCTGCAATGTTCACAGATATTGTGTTTAGTAAATATACAAATTGCCTTTCACCATTGCATTATAAACAAATCATTCTAAATACCTATAACAGATATCATAATGAAGACATTGCATGTAACATGCCAATACCAAAAATTTGGAAGCACTTGAAAGTTTGTAACTGAAAATAAGTTTCTGTATAAATGAGATGTAAAAAAGCATTTGTCAATTACTGTGAGCATGCAAAGAAAAGGTTTGATTCCATGTGAGCCAATAATATGATTTACCTATCTTATCATTGTAATATATGTTTTAGGATAAACCCTGACGCCCTTGCACACATACATATCCCTATATCCAATATGGATATGGATTTGACACTTCTTAGGTACGCCTCCAATGAAACCCAAATACATTTCTGTATCTAGATAATGCCTCTATATTGAATACAGATGATACAAAATCGTGGCCATATCTAACAAATAGTTGAGAAAGAAAAAAATAAAAAATAAAACTCTTGCCCATTCCACAATGACACAAAACACCTCTCCTCTAATAGCATCACCCAGATCTGCACTTAATAAAAAAATTATTTTCAAGTTTCCATGTTTTGTGGCATTCTTTTGCACAAATTATTGTTTATGTACTGTCATATTTTTTATGTATTCATTACATGCAGTTTTAATAGAAGTCGGCTGTAATACATTGCATTGTAAATACTTTTGCAGTAAGAGTCCACTATAATACAGGGCATACTGATACTGTATTAATGCAACCTAGAATAAGCTTCCACTGTAATACAATGAATCCAAATAAATTTTACACTATCATGGGGTGAACATTGATTTTTGAAAAGAAAAACAATAGGGCACTGTCGCCGACTCACCACTACCAATACCCTAGGACCACTCTCCCCCAACCCCACTCCCGTTCTTGTACCAGACAACATTTCCAGTATAAAAATGGGTATTGCACAAGGAAACATCTAGTGTTTTTCCTGAGCATTTACCGACATGGAAATGTTCAAAAATGTCTTAGAGACATTTCCTAGCAGTTTCCAGCCTGCCACGGTGTTTCTGTACAAAGAAGCATTTTCTTCTCTTTCAATTTATGTAGGAAGCCACCGACCTGTAAGTTGAAAACAAAAAAATAAATTACCAAAGAAAACATCAGGATGAAACAAAACTGAATAGTGGAAAAAAAATGGTAGACATTCTTGGGGCCCCACTGTGTTAGAAAGGAGCACTACTTGAAGATATCTCAACAATCAGAGACCACCGACAAGAAAGATGTAAAATTGTATCTTGTTTCAATTTGTTTCCTCTGGAAAGGATGGTATAAATCAACCTTTTAGGAAGATCACTCTTTTGCAAAAAGGACTTGACTTGTTTCCTCTAGACAAAATGGCATAAATCAACCTTTTAGGAATATCACTCTTTTGCAGTTAGGAGAAGTTGACTTGCTTCGTCCTAGAAAAGATGGCATACATCAACCTTTTAGGAAGACCGCTCTCTTTTGCCATTAGAGGAAGTTGACTTGCTTCCTCTAGGAAAGATGGTAAAAATCAAACTTTCAGGTAGATCGCTCTCTTTTGCAGTTGGGAGAAATTGATTGAGGATAGACTAAGAAGGCTATTTTATATCTAGAATCAAGATCTTAAGAAAAAAAAAGCAGGCTTTTTGTGGGCCCCTTGCATTGGAAAGGGACACTATTAGTAGATACTTCGATGACCAGAGACCATGAGAAAGAAATATGGAAAGTGTGTCCCTTATTTCAATTTCTTTTGTTTGGAAAAAATGGTGTTAATCAACATTTCAGGAAGATCACTTTCCTTTTGTAGGTAGGAGAACTTGAGTCATTGAGGATAGATTTGGCAGACCCTCATACTCGCAGTGTGTGAGGGGGTAGTATTCTCCATGAGCAATGCTGACAAAACCTATCCCAAATCTCAATGGGGTCAAAGTTTTGTCTGCATCGGGTGTTGTAAGATTCCCACCAAGTGTAGGACCAATGTAGACATTTTCAAAGGCAAAGTGAAGGTAATCTCCACGTTAGCAAAGCAATTAACAAAGCAGGCCTCAAACTTTTGAATACAATCATTCAAAGTTATGAATCTATCTTGCCTTCAAATCCAATCATTTAATGGCGTGGTGTCTATCTTGCCTTGAAACACATTAATGTCCAAATTGGTTTGGATCTTGAAAGGGCCATGATGCTGAAAACATGTGAATAGGAAAAAAAAGAAGAATGGAGTGGACCAAGCTGCATCACAAGTTCACATAATTGGCCGCAATGTTGTAGTCATAGTAGGAAAACTCGCCAAAAAACAAGCAAAACGAGTAAACTGCCAGAAAACTCGCCAAGACAACATTTCTTTCCTTTTTTGGCATTTCTTTCCTTTTTGGATTTTTGGTGAAGAAAACACAAGCAAAGAATAAAATTTGCCATTTTTGGAAAGGGTCCGGGAAGATGTAGCAACAAAAACTTGCATGTGCCATAACTTTCATTTTGTGGCTCTGTTTCAGGTGTCGTTTTCTCTAAAAGTGCATATTTTCTCGAGCTCTACGCATTGATGGCAATATTTTTCTTATTTTCATAAAATCCATTTTTGTACCTTTTTGGACCAAGCAACTTCTTGCAATCTTCTGAAAGAATCATGAGCTTTGATCGCCTGTAGACAAATTAGTAATTAAAAATACTGGATAGCTTTCCAAAACTCGGCGAGTACTCGCCAAAACTCGACGAGTATTCTCCCGTGCTCGGACTAATCGTCCCACCTGTCAGCTTGGTCGAAAATGTAATTTATTGTATATTGTAACTTGCATAGATATGAAATTTATGATGATATTTTTCAATGTCAATCATCATAAATTCATATTACTTATCAGCCGGTTGTCGTATTCGCATGATGATGCGATTTGTATTGTATTTGTATTCAAATCTAATAGAAAACACTTCTCCAACATTTTATGGGCTCATTTGATACATTTTGTAGCTATGTTGCTTAAAATTTATGTTTTTTAAAGAAATTTGAGTATTTTTAAGTCACGAGTATTCCCAGTATTGGCCGAATATTGGCGAGTTTTTGCTGAGTTTTTTTTTGGGGTCCGTGAGTATTTGGATTTGGCGAGTATTCCTACTATGGTTGTGGTGTGTTTCGTTAGTATGAGAAGAAGCACAGAGAAAAACAAGAAGGCAAAATTGCACTGCTTCAAATGATAACAGGCAGGGTGAATTTATTATGAGAGGAGTAGTTACAACCTCTTCAACTGAGTTACAACCTCCTCAATTGTCCAGAACCGTATGGTTCATTATATATATTCAACACCCCCTTAATGACTAACCTTGAAACAACACCAAGTTTATCTCTAAACTTGACAAACAACAAAGGACCAAGAGGTTTAGTCATTACATCAACAGGCTGATCCAAAGAAGGACAAAAATGAAGAGAGATTTCACCGGAATCAACCAACTGGCGAATATAATGATGATGAATCTCAATATGTTTAGTGCGGGCATGATAGACAGATTCTTCACCATCTTTAGAACACCTTGATTATCACAAAAGAGTGAAAGAGGTGTAGCAGTAGCCTGGGGAAACTGAAAATCAGTCAAAATCCGACAAAGCCATATTGCTTCGCAAATGGAACTAACAACAATCTTGTATTCTTGCTTTCAAAGAGAAAGAGATGGCAATAGTAGGTTGAAGTTTACTCTACCAAGAAACAACTCCTGAACCAAAAGAGAAGATATA
Source organism: Taxus wallichiana var. yunnanensis (assembly GCA_018340775.1). Taxonomy (NCBI): domain Eukaryota; kingdom Viridiplantae; phylum Streptophyta; class Pinopsida; order Cupressales; family Taxaceae; genus Taxus; species Taxus wallichiana. Next base: position 315,781,592 of record CM031234.1, on the reverse strand, counting down.
TCTTGTGGTAGATCGTCAAGTATCTACAGATCCTCCCCAATCAGAGTCGGTATAGCCAATCAATCTGAAATCTGCAACTCTCTGATATAGAATGCCAAAGTCAAGAGTTCCTTTGACATATCTTAGAACTCGTTTTTGCTCTCCCGATGAATGAGTTTTGGTTTAGATAAAAACCGAGAGAGATAGCTGACAACAAAACAAAGATCCGGTCGTGTAGTTGTTAGATAGATCAAGCTACCCACCAATTGTTTGTATAATGATTCATCAACCAATGGTGAATCATCATGAGCTGAGAGTTTCAACCCGACCTCCATAGGTGTAGAAGAAGAATTACAATCATACATTTGAAATTTTTGTAGCAAGTTTGTGGCATACTTAACTTGAGAAATGAAAATCAAGTGATTATGTTGCCAAAATTCTACACCAAGACAATAGTGAAGGAGGCCTAAATCAGTCATGTCAAAAGCAACACATAAATCTGATTTTACCTTATGAATCGCAGCATCTCCACTGCCTGTGATGGCAAGGTCATCAACATACACAATAAGAATCACAATGTCATCATCATTGCTTTTGACATAGAGATTCGGATCAGAATGACTCCGTGTGAAGCCTGAATCTCTAAGATGTTTATCTATTTTGATGTACCAGCTCGAGGAGCCTGCTTAAGTCCATACAGGGACTTAATCAATTTGCATACCAGATGCTCACGACCACAAGCCCGAAAACCCTCAGGCTGTGTCATATACACTTCTTCCTCCAAATCCCCATTCAAGAAAGCACTTTTGACATCCATCTGATATACTTTCCAACCAAACTGAGCTGCAAAAGAAAGAAGAAGCCGAAAAGTGACCATCTTCGCAGTAGGAGCAAATGTCTCCTCATAATCTATCCCCTCCTGTTGCGAAAATCCTTTCGCAACGAGCCAAGCCTTGTACTTATCCAAAGTACCATTTGCTTTACACTTGATTTTATACACCCATTTACAGCCAATGGGATGTTTCCCTGAGGCAATGGCACCAACTTCCGGTATTATTTTTAATCAAGGCATCATACTCTAGTTGCATGGCAGTTTCCCATTCTAGTATGCCTCGTGCTTCAGAGTATTTCTATGGCTCATGAATATGAAGAAGATCGAAACAAGAGCAAATTGAGCGTGCTCAAAATAATCAATTTGTTTACCAGTTCGTCGAGACCTTCCATCTAAGAGAGGAGACAATTCTTCCTTCCTCAAATCCTGAATAGTGGAGTAAAACCACTTAGGCCGCCACTGAACTGAGGATGTGGTATCTTGTCAGGTGTGCTTGTGGAGAAACCAACAAAAGTTTCGGAGGAGAAACCAACGCAAATTGATTTCCTGGAGACTCAAAAATCTCAGTGGGAGATTGCATACAGATTGTCCTGGAGTCTGTGGAGGAGTATGAGAAGAACTAGATTCATGATCGAGACAAGGAAAGAGTACCAAACTTTGTTATGACCCCTTGCTGATCGTTGACCCTTTTCTGACATTCCCTTGCTGATTACAACCAAAGAAAGACTTTGTTTCTTTTACATCAACATCCCGACTAACAATGATCTTATTAGTGGAAGTATCAATCAATCTATAGGCTTTAGATTGATCACTATAACCAGCAAAAAAATATCTAGAACATTTGGAATCTAACTTACTCCTCTTACTTGAACCAAAGTATAAGCAGCTGAACCAAAAACATGAAATGTTGATACCTCTGGTTTGATTGTGGACCAAGCCTCTTTCGGTGTGATGTCTTGCAAAGCTTTGCAAGGACTCCGATTGAGAATATATACAATTGTGTTAACTTCTCCCAATACTTATATGGCACTCCTCGACTATGCATCATGCATCTTGCCATCTCCATGATGGTTTTGTTTCGTCGTTCTACCACCCCATTCTTGTATGGGGTATAAGGGGTTGTCAACTAGCGTTGAATCCCTTCTTTACTGCAAAAATTTGCGAACTATTTAGAGGTAAACTCACCCCCATTATCGGATCTCAAAGTCTTGATTAGCCGACATGGTTTGATCTCTACCAAGGCCTTGAACTTCACAAAAAAGCAAAGCAATCAGACTTCTTCAAGACCCACATTTTTCGGGAATGATCATCCACCAGCAAGCGAAAATAACATGCACCAAGGACTGTGGGAGTCTTCCACGATGGCTCACATAGATCTGCATGTACAAGATCCAAGAGCACTTTTGCACACCAAACACCTTCAGAGGAAAAGGCTTCCGCTTTTGTTTTCCTACAAAACAACTAGCACACATATCTTGTTTTTCCTGAATAGGAGGCAAACCAACAACCATGTTGACTCTATGAAGGCGGGCTAAATACTGAAGGTTGAGATGGCCATATCTTTCGTGCCATAAAACACTAGTATTGCCTTCCACAACTAAGGCATGCAAGTTGACCGTGGCAGGATCAACAAGTCTATATAGACCACCATGCCCAATTCCCAAGGCAACAACCTTATTTTGCTTGATGTCAGACACAATACATTGTTTCTAGGAAAAGTTTACAGAGATATTAGGATTATCAGTTAGTTGACTAATAGATAACAAATTCTTATTCATGTTAGGCACATATCTAACATGTTTGACAAGCAGTTTGGTATTATTATTTAGCATAATACGAACATCCCCAATACCTTCTACAGCATGTGATCTTCCATCCCCTAAAGTAACTGAATCAAAAGAACATGAATGAAAATTGACATACCAATCTTTTTGACATGTGAAATGTCATGATGCTCCTAATCAAAGAACCAACACCGAGTAGGGTTGTCATTAACCATGCAAGATGCCATGAGAGCATACTCATCTTCTGACTCGTGTTCAATTGTAGCCACATGTGCCTGCCCCTTCTGCTTCTTCAGGGCATTGAGTCATTTTTGACAATCCTTCACATGACCAAGTTTGTGACAAGTAACATTTCACTTGATGTTTAGGAGAGGAAGAGGATGTCTGCATGTCGTTTCCACTTTCCTTTGGACTAAGCAACAAAAGTGCTCTCAGATTGTCCAAGATTGAACTCTTGAGCCTGTGTTTGTCTTTTGTCCTTTTGCAACGGTAGAACTCACCTTGTCAAACGTAAGAGTTTAATTCTCAACAATTAAATGAAGTGCCTCCACTAATGACTCATATGAAGAAGGCAAGCTATTTAGAACCAAAGCCACCATATCATCATCGTCCATGAAATATCCCTTGTGGGATAATCTTGAAATTTGACAAAATTTAATAAAAATTTGCAGCAAATGATATTCTGAAATTTTTGGAAATGAACCAACTAGGGCAGCAAACTGAAATTTATAGATATCTTGCAAAATACTTACCCAAATCACACGAAATTTTATAGAGAGCTTGCTAAGGTGAAAACAAAGACTAGAAAAATATTTTTGATTTTTTAGAGTAATATATAACTATCAAGAATTTTCTAAAAGCCCTAAATTGCTGAAAAACTTCAAAAATTCATAGCTATGTGAATACAACTGATAAAAATATGATTTTCTGGAAATAACATCTACTAAATATATAGAAATGATCCCAACCTCTAGATCTGAAAATGGACACCTGGAAACCCTAAAAATATCTGCAAATCAATATTTGAGTAGATAAAACCCTAGAAAATAGTTCCAAATCTGAAATGAAACTCTTGATGAAAAATGGTTGTCCTCTTACTATGAATCCGAGTTTCGATTACTCTCCGGATCTGATCAAAAATTTGAATAAAGTTCCAAAATAGTAAACTAAGGAGGATCTTTCACCACCGGCTGTGGTTCTGTGGGATCTTACTCCACAAGCAAAGAAAGTGCAAACAACAGATTGTTCCCATATCAAAATAGGTGAGTGTATGAATGACTAAATAACTCTTCTCAAGCACTCCTTTTATAACTTCACCATGCAACAAGAGGCCTAGATCCTACTCCACAAACAAAGAAAGTACAAACAACAGGTTGCTCCAATATCAAAATAGGTCGGTGTATGGATGAATGAATAACTCTCCTCAAGCACTCCTTTTATGACTTCACCATGCAACAAGAGGCCGAAAAATAAGACCCCAATCGACCCCCTTGGGAATACCACATAAATATAATATGATTTAAGTTACTTTTTCCCCATGCGTCAAAAAAAGTAACTTAGGTGATCCCCAACAAAGAAATAGAATAATGAAGTGCCATATAGTCACCCAACGACAAAATATAACAATTATTACAACCAAGTCGCCCAACTTAATGTCAACGACAAAATATAACATAAAGCAAGGTGGTAATTAGACATCTATACCCAATAGCCTCCAACGTCATTAGCCCCTCGGGTATGACCAAGACTAAGATGAATGAAAAGACTCCTAGGTCATCTACTCGGAATTAGGGACATTAAGGTCCTCCTCCCAAGAAATGCTTGACCCCAAGCATTATCCCGCCATGTTGTAGAAATCGAATACCACAAGTAAGTTTCTCCTCCTCACCCTATAGTCAACTAATGATCGGTGTGATCCAAGTAACCAAGACACCCCGTGTAGTCATCATGACCTCCATGTTGTATAGAGAACAATGCTGCCCCTAAAGTAGAATGATGCCCAAACCGACTCTCCACTTTGGTACCCACACCGAGATTGCCAATTTGTCCAATCCCTGCCAATGTGAAGTTGTCATCGTGTGATCACTCACAATCAATGCCTCTCCAATCAACCCACAGTGCACGAAAGTCCACTTTGAATCCTATAACATCCCCAGTATTAACTCATGAAACATCTTGTATAAGCACTAAGTGTGCCAACTCTCTCACATGACCCACACTCGTGTGAGAGCAAGGCCCATAATGTGTCTCAATGTGTCCCGTGGGGGAAAAGTCCCAAGCTTCCAATAAACAGTCAACCAAAAATATCAACTCTATATAGTCCACCTCTTGTGTTGAATTTAAACCTCTTGAAAAACCAAGTAATCGAGTCAACTTCGTCCCTCTCTTGACTAGCACATGGGTGAAGTGCTCACCCGACATAAAAGCAAAGAAAATAGGAATGCTATCCCATGTTGGCTCGGAATATGATGAACTGTAAGCTCCGATTTTTCATAACGACAAACCGCACCTCCCTATAGAAAGTTGAGAATATCCTTCCTCAACCTATGCCATTTGACCCTCTCCCATATGACCCTGTAGGTCTCATCGAAGCTCAAGTTTCCAGTCACAGAAGAACCATGCACTTGTCGCAGTATCTCCATCCTCAACCATGAATCTAATACAAGATACAATCTACCCTGATAGAAGATCATCTCATCCTCCAATCTGTAATTGTCATCTTGTATATGACCATACAAAATCTCACAAGTGTGTCGGTTCTTGAGTACTCAACAATCAAATGAGATCTCCAGTCTCTCGAAACCTCGATAACCAACATAATGATAGACTCGGGTGATTTGAACCTGTAACCCCAATTTCGTAATTGTCTCATGTGCAACACTATTGGTCACACCCACATCCATGACTCCACTCACCCTCTCATCTAGAGTCAAAGTCTCCATCATACCTAACTCACTCCCCGACTAACATCATCCTACTCGCTCTCCACATAAGTTATCGTGGTGTGCTCTGTGTCTCTGTGAGCAAAGAAACAATTCGTCGGAATAGGAGTCATCAAATATCCCACTTGTATCTGTAGACACTTGTAGTTTGATCAAAGAACTATTATTCCTAATATTGATGTTGGCTAGATTTTTGCATAGCTGAAAACCTAGGTAGTCATGAGATAAATCTCCCTCATTTACCGATGAGGCTCCCGTGTCAAATTTGTCAATTAAAATATGCTAGTATCTATATGGAGTTTTACTTTAACCATGCAGTTTATGAACCATAGTCAGATAGTTTTGCAAAGCAAGTAAGCAAATTTGTTAAAGAAAGGAAATATTTAAAGAAGAAGGGAATAATAAAACACAGGAAAGAAATAGGGAAGATGTGCAACCCAATCAATAGATAACAAAGTTGATTGCATGCACATAGAAGCGGAACCAATGGATATCAATACACAAAATTATAAGCAAAGGTAGCTTCGATCTAGATCTAAAATAACACAAAGTTTATAAGTAGATCTAAGACAAAAGCTAGAAACAAAATGCACCATGACACAAAGTTCTCCGAAAATATGCTCCTTTGTATTCCTTTGCTTCAAATAGCTATCAAGGGTTTCAGCACAAAGTCTGGAACACAAGAATGCTGCTTACATATTTTGATCATTAACCCGAAGGTTCTTCTTCTACTTATAGAATGTAGAAGGGAAAGTACAAATGAGAAACTCAACTGAACCGGAATATAAACAAAAAGTAAAGATAACATCTGGCAATCATCTTCCTCTAATTCCTCTTCAAGTGACATGCATCCGGGTCCATATTCAAACTTATACACATCTGTCACTTAACTAATAGAATCGTTCCACATAACTTAAAGTAATGGTTTCAAAACCAATAACTTTAAAGTTTTACAATTACATCCGGGAACGTGGAAAATAAAAGAAAAAAAATAGAAGAAGAAAGACACGCCAACTGTAACATCTACATCTTCTTTTTGTTTTGGTATTAAATATACTTGTCGAACATATAATTCAACATCTTCCCATCTGTCTTAGCCACAACTTCATTTTCTGTCCTGAATTGCAGCAAGCCTTCGTTCAATACCCTGATACATGCTTCCACATCCTCCAAGCTAGGTCCAAACTTCTCAATATTTGACTTAATGCCACCACTTTGTTGATGGAATTCATCGTGAAAGGCTTAACAGCTCCATCAATTCTCCCTTGCACCATCAAAAGAGATCCTTCTAGGGAATTAGGCACTTTGCTAGGAATGATCCTTGTGTATGAAGTAACGTTCCCGACCACTTCCTCATTAGTGAAAGCAATGACATTGTCTGGTAAAGATGATGCCATACTCTCAAGTGCCTACATCCTTTTCAGCATAATTCTGTAGATCTCCAAACGGAAAGATACTGCAAACTCAAGTTGCTTCCCCTTCTCAACTGATCCATCGGGCACAATCTGTTCCGCAATCAACACTTCTCTCGGTAGCTTATTTATTTCAGCCAAAGTACTCAGGTTACTCTCAGCAACTGTGTTCATATCTATCGTGCTTGTCACCAGTTGCTTCAGCTGATCTGATGCATCTTTCATAACCTTTAGGCAGTGGCACCTCTCTGAGTTGTACAGAAGCTTGACGAATGATCAGACTTTTCCATTCGTCGATAGTTTTAACCAGTTACTTGCATCTTTAGGTGGAAGCTTCAAACTTTGGTGTATTTACTTGATGAATGATCGAGACTTTTCCATTCCTCGATTCGATGGTATGTGTCAAGTAACACAAGCCCATCATCTTTAAGATCCGCAGGTATCCGTGCTAATCCAAAGTCAAACACTTGCCGCATTGATAACCTACTGAAATCTTTCTTTCTAACCTCGTACTCGCTTCTGCACTTCATCCAGAAATCTTCCAATGAAGGCACATGCGCGTACTCCTGGGAGATTGTCTTCCTTGCCACTCCAAATGGATCAAAGTTCACCGTGCTTTGGAAAAACTCTTGCTTGTCTCGAGAACATCTCCGCTTCAATTCCTTGGGCCTTATGAATGCTCTGGGACAGCTATAATGGCCCACAGTGATCGGGAAGAAGCACATGGTAGATTGCGTTGCTTCGACTGTAGGTCATGCATCTCCACGAGTTGTCTGCTCAGCTCCATGATGACCAATCTATCACTCGGATATCTGGGCAACTTAACTGGTTCTCCAGAAAAGCCGGTGACCCTGAGGTATGTAAAATCTACAAACTGAATGAAGATACTGCCAATCCTGGACACAGCTTCCCACGCTTCCTTGCTCACCCTGTTGGCCTTTAGATCACCGTCCAACCTGCAAATGAATTCGTAGAAGAATCCATCATTGACCACCTTGTAATCTTTCTTGCACGCAGGTACAGTAAGCTGTGGGTAGCACTCGAAAATAGGGTCCTTGGAAAGAACACCACATCTTTCTAGCTTGGAGAAGATCCCCTGTGAAGCTACTGCATAAACCAAATACGAAGTCATTTTGAAGTTGTAAGTACGCCTCATGTTCCGAGCTGCTCACCAATGTTGTCACTAATGATTTCTGACCAATTGATTATTGAATCTGCTTTGTTGATTTCAATGGTCCTGATGAAAGCATACATCCATGCGCGGAAGTTGTGAGCGTTCGCTTCGCCATTTATCCTACATAACAATTTGGCAATATCATCCACCTCTTGTACTAGATTAGATCGTGGAAGAGTTCTCGGAACTTGGAAGGAGATCTAGGCTTCTTCATGTATCTGTTGTTCATTATGCCCATGCAGTCAACCTTATGCTTTTCCCATCTGTTGCGGCATCCTATATGCTAATAGTAGTCACCACCTTTCGTGCTGGAATCTTCAAACAATAATTGATGAACTATGCGTCCAACCGGATTATTGTTTTCCCCGCAACATCTCGAGACTGATTTGGATAATGGATGGTAAGACCTAGCACACTCCATGATGAACTCTGGCAACTGGGTTGTGAATGGAAATGTTGTAGCTCGAATGATTCCACTACTTTTGACTGCACGCATGAGGGAAGTCTTTCCAGCTCTAGATTTGTCAATCAATTCGAAAGAGGTTCTGGACCTAGATCTGTATCTCCAATGTCAGCAAACTTAGAAGTGATGCATGACTCTCTGTGCTCTCTTTTTCATCCCTCTTTGCCATGGCTATATCTGTCTTTGTCTGAGCAATTCTTTTTCTCTTTATTCGGCCGGAATTCTTCACAACCGGTGCAGATCTGGATAATTCTTCAGATTCGGAGGATATGTTCAATGTATTGGACATTGATTTAAGTCTTTCTCTTATAAAAGCACCTGTAATGAATTCCTGCAATTAATTCAGACAAAGATGGCAACCGAAACATGAACACTAGATTTTAATTATAAAAATCTGCATATATCAAGTCTGCTGCCCCAAAAATTGATGTTTTATTTGCATGCAAAGCAAACATGAATTTTACCAACTTCACCTGAGCACCTGTACCACTATGCAGACAATTATTCAGACACAAATCAAGCTCCTTCAAACCTAGGCGCCAAATTTTGAAGCTTCCAACAGTAAATACACCTTCTGTGCAAAATTCCTCTTCAAATGGGGCACACTTTTTGTCTGGGCTGCACTTCCTTGCTAAAGAATTAATTAATTCATCCTTATGGCAGCCCTTGCTTATATAACCCTCATCATTCTATAATTAATTATTGCCCCTCCTATTCCTGACAATTAATTAATTAATTAATAAGCTTTTCTCTTCAAATGGGGTGCCTATTTTGTGCATGTTCATGGCTGCCATTAAATAAATTAAATTTATTTAATTTTAGCTCTCTACTTCCAGTTCACTTAAGCTTCACAGTATGCTTTGACCTCATCCACTGAAAATAGGAATTAATTATATCAATTAATACTTTAAAAAGTATTATTCTTCTTCCAAATGGGGCGCACTTTTTGACATGAAGGGGCTGCATTAAATAAATAATATTTATTTAATTTTAGAATTTCTAATTCTAATTTCCTTTATCCACTTTCCCTTTGTTGACTTTTCCACATGCTTGGGCGCCAAATTTGGAGAAGGAATTAATTAATTTGATGCATTTTAAGCTGCCCTTCTTTCCCAAAAGTAGTCACACTTTTGACAGGAATTTCTATTTTTAAAAACCAATTTTCAATAGGATTATTCACCCCGCACCACAGCTCCAAAATCCCATGATCCACTTAAGTTGTTTGATTTTCATAATGTAATTATTTACCCTGCAAGCAGGTAAGAAAATCCCATCAATGCCTTAAGTGATTTTCTTTTATTTCACAATGGAAATTTTCACCCTGCAAGGCAAGTAAGAAATTCCCGCTTGCCTGTTGCCTCTAATTTTCCCATTGTGACTTAAGTGGCATTGCTTCCATGGGAAAAAGTACCCTGCTAGGCAGGTACAAAATCCCACCTGCCTACTGCTACCAAAAATCCCATTGTAGCTTTAAAGCCTTCTTTTTCCAAAAATGCGGCCTACCCAGAAGAAGTTTTTTCGTGCACGACTTCGTCTTTTCAGAGAGAACCAGACCTCCTGTGGCGAATTCCTTCTGGCATAACGTCCATAGGTGATCTCCAAATACTCCAGGCAAGGAATCAGACCAAACCGGCAAAGGAATTGACCCAGAGAAATTTCATAGAAAACGAAACGGAAAACACCAAAAACACAAAACGTTGCCAGAAGTCACAAATAAAGCCCAAAATTCATTTCTTGGTTAAAACCCTACTGGTATATGGGAATATTGACATGTACGATCACAACAGGGTTAAACCGAGCACAATTTGCCTCAAATGGGGCTCAAAATAATTAAATACAAATTTTCCAGGTAAAACCCCAACGACAAAATATAACAATTTCGGGCATCTGGGTATTTGTCGAAATTGGCTTATATGGCTCTTTGGGAATATCTTGACACAATACAAAACTTTCTGGCAATAAAAACACAAAATGACCCATTATTTTAAAAATACGATTTTTTTGTTACATAGGGTAGTCCTGTTTCAGAGTGAAATCAGGGACACCAATCAAACTCCGTCTCGTGGACATATTTTCCTTTGTCAAAATGACAAGGGAAAAGATGAGATCTCAGCATCTCTGGTTTTGTATCTTGTCTTTTGGGCACGGGGTCAGGAAAACAAAAACAACACAACACGAAACAAAACAAGGAAAAACAAACAAAGTTTTATTTATATACATACAGGTTTTACCCTGCTTTTCATGTTTGGAACAGCTTCAAGTGTTGCCCATTGAAAGGCAACGGCAATTCAACTCCATCCTGATGAGCAAGAATGAAGCTATCTGCTCCGGCGATCTTTTTAATCACAAAAGGCCCTTTCCATAGTGAATCGAATTTCCCATGCATGCCTTTTGTTTCTCTTCTTTTGTCCCATAAAAGGACCCGTCATTGATTTCAAACTTTCTTTCCCTGGCCTTTTTGTCGAAGATAACTTTCACCTTCTTTTGATGCTCTGATAATCTATCTATGACTTGAGTCTGTACCTCCCGCAATTCAGTCAGATACATTATCCTTTTTTCAATAGCATCATTGAATGTAGAATCCTCCAGGGCTCTAGAAAGTTGTAGGGCCGGTAGTTCCAAGGTAAGAGGCAGCTCTGTCTCTTCCATATAATAGCTGAAAAGGGGACATGCCTATAGCCCTCTTTGGTGTAATCCTATCGGCCCATAATGCATCAAATAACTTCTTATGCCAAGTTCTTTGATTCTCAGTTACTAGCTTTCGCATGATAGTCACCAAATTTTTGTTACTTGATTCAGCTTGGCCATTCCCTTGTGGATAGTAGTTGGAGGAATGTACCAGCTGGATCCCATGAGTGTAGCAGAAATCAACCAGCTCCTCAGAAGATAGATTTAGAGCATTGTCTGCTACTATTTTATTGGGCACGCCAAACCTAACAACAATATTTTCCTTTATAAAATTACATAGCTCTGCGAAGTAGCGTTCTTAACAGGAATGGCTTCTACCCACTTATTGAAATAATCAGGCACTGTCAGAATATAGTGATGGCCGACACTGAGAGGCCGAGTTGAGCATACCAATAAAATCCATTCCCCATTGTTGGAAGGGTTCTTCAATTACAATTGGTTTTAAAGGTAATGCGGGCAATTTTACACGCCCAACAAAGTGTTGGCACGCTCGGCACTTAGATACCCACTCTGCAGTATCTTGAAAAAGTGTGGGCCAGTAATACCTTGCTCGGAGGATCTTGTGAGCGTGATGACTCAGTGTGAAATCGAGAAATGACCACCACAAGGCATGTTGTGAAACTGTTTCAAGAGCTGATCCTACTGAGCTTTATCTACGCATCGGAGAAACACACCATTAATTCCTCTTTTGTATAAACCATTGTCCCAAAGAACAAAGTCTTTGGACTTTAGTTTAATAGTACGTTTTTCTTTTCGAGAAAGTTGATCCGGGCATTCTCCATAAGTCAGAAAATAGGCAATGTTACTTGTACCACTCTTCCACCAGATCTATAAAAAGGACCATAGGTAGATCTTGATCTCCCTCTGGCGTTGTTGCTTTCATCTCTGTCATCAATTCGCACAAACCTCTTCCTCGAACCAGCTTTGTAGGTTTGATATCCAGGTCGTATTCTTGAACTTTCGTCACCCATGTGCCTCTTAACAACCCTAACTCTTGTTGGGTGAGAATAGATTTCACTGCAGTATCTGGAACCAAGACCACAGTATGTGAGGAAAGAATATAGTACCTGAATGCTTTACACGCCTTTACCACTGCATATGCATGTTTTTCCATTGGAGTATATTTCAACTCATAAGCTTTGAGAGGCATGCTCATGAAAGCAATCGGAGCTTCTACATCCTCCTGATTCTTTTGCATCAAGATTGCTGACATGGTGTGTTCGAGGAATAACAATAAAGAATAAATTCTTTACTAAAGTCAGGTGAAACCAAGACTGGGGCTTTTGACAAGGCCTCCTTAATCTTCTCAAAAGCTTCCTTCCCTTCGCTGCTCCATTTGAAATCTTGTGTCTTCTTCATCATATTTGAGATATGACGGGTCAGCTCAGCAAAGTCAGGGATGAATCTCCTGAGAAAATTAACTTTACCAAAGAAAGAGTGAACCCCTTTTTTGGATGTTGGCAATGGCAAAGTTTGAATAGATTTGACATGTTCGGATCTATCTTGGTTCCTTCCTTGGAGACAATGTGTCCTAGTAGCTTTCCTTCTGTTACAGCAAAGATAGATTTCTTAGGGTTCAAAGAAATACCATGTTTGCGGCATTGTATGAAAACCTCTTCCAGATTTGAAATGTGCGTGCTTCTAGTTCTGGAAAAGACTATCAGATCATCAAGGTACACCACTATGCTTATATCCTTGAGATGAGCAAAAGCTAAATCCATAGCTCTTTGAAACGTAGCTCCAGCGTTGATCAAACCAAAAGGCATTTTCTGGTAAGCAAAGTTCCCAAGGTGTAATGAATGTCGTTTTATATTGATCTTCTTCAGCCACCTTGACCTGATTGTAGCCTGAGAAACCATCCAACATGGAAAGCATATATATCATGCATATATACAAAAATACTAAGTTTTACATCATGCATGTATACTAAGTTAATCATCACATATCGTATCATCAATGGGGCAAGAGGGGTTGCGCATGATCACAAATCTATCCCCCGCACCAATATCATCTAATATCATCCCAAATGATAACATCTACCAAAATATCTCATGTACAAAACGTGTGATATCATCTAAATCACCCTCGGGCACTATTTGCCACCTAGCGCTTATCTCTTCACCCTGGGGCATTTTAAATATTTCTAGGTGCTTCTTGTCTTCTATTTTTATCTAGCACCATGATTATTTTTAAATAATTATTGTTGGCCCGTTTGTCTTCTCGCCGGGGCATTTTATTGCCACCCGACACCCGTTCTCTTTGCCTTGGGGCATTTTCACGTGCTTTTAGGTGACCTTCCATTTCCTAAATTCCTCTAACCGATCAAAAATTTAAAAATTATAAAATCATCCAAAAATCCAAAAAAATCGTACACTTCGAAAATGGACTAAAATTGGTAAAAAGCTCATTTGTAGCTGAAATTTGTCTCTCACATGACACTCATCTCGTATCTTCTTGACGACGTTTTCACATGTTTTAAAATGACTTGCGGATCACCTAATTCTACAATCATTTACAAAAGCTACGTTGCTTACTTCGCCTCGTACTCTAGGCACCACTTTATCGGTTGCACGACTGCTTTTTTGTCCCGCACATTGTTTTTCCATTGGACCCAAGTGCCCTCCATCCTTTCCCTTACATATACAAATTGCTTGGGGCATCATTTTAAACCCTTGTTTATCAAAACATTGGGATTACAACTTGATAACAAAATAATTGTGTAACTTGTCTTGAACGTTATTGGTTTGAGTGTGATTGTACTTATTTTCTGTTAGATGAGTTTGTTGACTTCTCGTATTGCATTGCATGTTTGTGTGTTGCATGGAGTTGTTTTAGCCAAGGACAATTGTTTGTATCTTGGTTTTTCATCTCATTTTACACTTCATCGTATGCTTACATTTTAATAAGGACCGATGATGAGGATGCTAAGCAAAATGATGATTAAACATTGTTTGCACTAGTTTGTGGATAGCTCAATATCCCTTTTTCTTGTTGTTTTCTCATCTTCTCTTCACATTTTTCTTTCTTCTGTTCTCTTTTCGATCGTCAATCGAGTTCTTCCATCACCCCATCAACACTCGAGGGGGCATCCCTTTAGCTAACTAATTTTTCTTCTACCCCTTCAAAAATTCTCATTTGCTTATGTTTGTTTACTTTCTTTGAAGTGACGTAGCTTACGTCACCCCAAAGAGGGGAAAATGTAGACACTGTAGTTTGATCAAAGCACTATTATTCCTAATATTGCACTAACTATTCTCCTTCTTACAAATTGACGATACCTCGTCAACTTGACTCCTCTAACTCATCATTTACGACATTCTTTTGGTCGTATTTCTCCTATAAACCAACTAATGGGGTTAATATAGTCCCTTATTAGCTAAACCATCTTCTCATCCTCTTTTATACCACTTTTACTAACTTCCTAGACTATCAATCCATTTCATTGGATTGATTAGACCTCTCAAAACCCTAATTCCTCTCTAAACAGGATTAACTAGCCTAGACCTAGGTTAATTACCCTAAACCATGATTAACCTCTTCTAAACCTAGTCAAATCTTACTTTGACTCCCTAATTAACTTTTTGACTCCTTTTTAGTCCCACATGCACCAAAAGTCTCCCATTTCTGAAATTGGAAAACTATAAATAGCCCACTACCCCTAGACCATTTCTAAGAACTCTCCTTCTTCCTAACATAAACTATAGCATTTTGCTTAGGGTTTGGAGCTTATTTCATTTGATTATTGAGCTATTGTTTTTGCCATTACACTACACACACCAAACATTGAATAAATAGGAAGAACCATTGGCCTTGAAGCCATTAATGATGAGCTCCCATTCTTATAATCACAAACCGATTGCTTAGAATCCTGGCTATGTTCATTTGTTAAAGCCTTCAAGAGTAGAGGATTACTAAATATGTTAGGTTGTTTGTTTCTTTCAAGTTTAATGCATGCAAAGTGATGAATCCTTGTTTATTTCTTATTTGATGGTCCATTGACTAGTTTGTAAAAGCCCTTGGGGTTTCTTTAGAGATTCTTGCCCCATGTCCATGGCTTGTGCAACTTTTCATTGAACACAATCTCACCCGACAAAGTGGACTGAGCAAGCCCGCTCCTAATGATACTCCCAACTCTCACGGGGAAAGGAAGCAAATTGATCCTCGTATCTTGTCTAATGATCATGTCACAAATTCTTCCCCAAGGTTTGCTTCTGCTGCTCTGTATGCTGCTGTAATCTTTTTCTCTACTCCCAAGATGGCTAGTGACTATTTTCCTTGCATGTGCAACCCAATTCAATCCTTTCACATCATAATTAGCAAACTGATTTTTGATATCTACAGCTGTAATAACTTTTTTCCAATCAGTTGTTATGTGAAAGGGCATCCCACAATGTGGTACCTCAAAGTCCGCTTCAAATTTCACCCATTCCCTCTTGCCTTGAATTCTGATTTTTTTTTTTACCACTGAATTTCAGTTTGTCAACATGGTGAATGAAAACAATTTTCCCAAAAGATGGCAGCCAATGTATCCAATGAATGGTCCCCACTTCAATTAACCCAATTATACAAAAACAATCAAGTATCTTTACCCTCTTAAAAAAAAAAAATAAGTTACCTTCTTTGTGCAAGACATTTCATTCCATGGACATAAGGCTCGAGAAGCGGGGCTCCCGGATCCAGCTCTAGTTCCAGATGACAGTTCCGGCAGGAGAAGGCTCGGAAGCAAGGCCTCTCCATCGCATGTTGGAATGGAAATGGGTCCTTTTGGTCTTCTCCTGGCCTCCTGCATGATGCTTTAGGTCTCTCGACCTTCTCTTTGTTACGGAGACACATGCGAGCCCGGTTCGCCCTCTCCCGAACATCAGTGGTTACTACTGGCTTTCTGTTTGCAGACAGGAGACTCGGAGTTCTGGCGGCGTCAGAGGATCTCGACGGGGTTGCTTGTTTAGTCAGAGACACTCTTCGGAGCAGGATTTCTATTGTCGTTGAGGATGAGTCTGCCCGCTTTCTTTGGGTACGGATCGACGTAATTCTCCCCTCCTAAGAGACATCTTTATTGCGGTCTGCTACTTCCCTCCAGCTTCCTCTTCATTTGCCATCCACAACGGCCCAAATGGAGACCCCTTCTTTGACCTTTATGTTGGTATATCTCAGTTCTCGGGCTCTGGGGAGGTCATCATCTTAGGGGACTTCAATGCCCATACCAAAAACATGCAGATTCCGAGGCATGACAGACCGACGATGTACTTTGCACCTCTGAGGTGGATCCAGAGTTGGTTGGTTTCCGCGCATGATTCTGAGGACACAACAGGGCCCCTGACTTCCTATGGCCGACATTTTCTCCAATTAGGGGAATCTCATGACCTACTGATCCTGAATGGCATTCCTCGCTTTCCTGAATCCTAGTTCTTCACCTGCAGACCATTTTGTGGTGGGACCAGTGTGGTTGATTACGTCATGACTACCCCGACTTGATTCCTTACATACACCACTTTTGTGTCTCCCCCATCCCTCTTGCTGACCATGTGACCCTCTCCTTTTCCCTCAGTATCAACCCGGACCCCACCCCACCCCTCCCCCTTGCATATCACGTACTATTTGGAAATTTGACACAGGGGATCCAGACACCTTTTCCTCCTGCCTTCGTCTGCTTCTCCCCCTATTCCTCACTTCACCTCACTCATCTCGGATCAAATGTTTAATACCCTCTCCTACGCTATTCTTGAGGCGGCCACGAGTTCCTTCCCCCACGTCACCCACTCCACCCTACGCCATGTTACATACCCTATGAACAAATGGTACGACGAGGAATGCAAAGCCTTCCATCGGAAACTCCGCTTTGCTTTCCTGCATGCCCTTCCCTCCTTCCCCTCCCTGAAGTTAGCCTATCGTCGCCTCCTTCGACATAAGAAACACACATTTATCTCTCATAGGCGTCGTGAGCTTCGTCTGTCACTTATCCACTCTCCTAAACATTTCTGGCACACCATTCTTCCCCGTCATTCGCCTTTACCCCTGGACCTTGATCCCAATTCCATGTTCACCCACACCTCCACTCTTTATGACTTCTCGGGCCAGCCCCACATCCAGGTTCATTCCCCTCCCTCCCTTTGCCATATTTTCACCCACACCAATGTGAGGAATGCCATTCTTGCTATGAGTTGCGGTAAAGCAGGGGATGAGGAAGGGTTCCATGCGGAATTCTTCAAGTATGGTCGGAAGACGCTCCTCATTATCTTGTGGACCTCTTCAATCAGGTGGTTTGTACAGGTTTTCCAATCTCTTGGTCCCACCACATCATCCACCCCATACACAAGTTGAGGCCCACTTCCGACCCCAACAATTACAGGACTATCATGGTGGGTCACACATTCTCCAAGCTCTATGCTATTGTTCTTCACTTGCAGCTTTCTGAGTTCCTCGATCAATACCATTGTAGAGCTAAGGGGCAGGCGGGCTTCCGACCGACTTACCAGACTACCGACCACATCCTCACTCTTCGGGACATCATCAAGACGCTTGCCCACTTGCTCTTCCCGTAATTTTCTTCGCTTCATGGATTTTCGGAAAGCCTTTGATTCTGTTCCACGGGAAGCCCTTTTCTGCAGCTCAAGAGATATAGGCATTTCCGAGATTTTTCTTACAGCCATCACGCGCCTTTATGAGGAGGTCCTTGGCCGCCTTCGCACTTCTGCTGGCTTGTCCGACTTCATCAGGAGTACCATTGGTGTCAAACAGGGCTGCCCCCTCTCTCCTACCTTATTTGGGATCTATATCGATGAGCTTGAGGACTTTCTCAGGGATCACATACAGGAAGGTGATGGGTGCCTTCTGCACCAGGTTCTGATTTACATCCTCCTCTTTGCAGATGACGTAGTTCTCCTTGCTTCTTCTGCTGAGGGTCTCCAGAGGCAACTAGATGCCTTAGCCCTTTTCTGTGATCATCGACAACTGACTGTGAATCTTGGGAAAACCAAAGTTATGGTTTTCAATTGTCTGAAGACTTCAGACCTCCACTTCTTCTTTAAGGGTGTGGAGATTGAGATCACTTGCTCTTATACCTACCTGGGGATTCTTTTCTCTGGGCCTCATTTTAGCCTTCGTCCTGCTCTCCAACCCCGGGTTAATAAGGGCTATGGTTCTTTGGTGATTCTTGAGAGACAGTGTTTCTGCCACCACTTTCAGGACATTCCTTCCAAGATGTCCCTCTCCGATTCCCTGGTTAGGCCCACAGTTTTGTATGGTTCGAAGTTTGGGGTCCCTCTCTTTTGGACTCAAATTGGGCCACTATTGAGCGCGTTCAGATCCTCATGCTCAGACGTATTATCAGCCGCAAAGAATTTGTAATGTCCCCCACTATAATCTGATTGAAGCTTTCAAGTGATAGCAATAAAAATACCCAAGACATATACTGAAAACTGAATTCTAATGCTGCAGATCTGATTTTTATATGAGAAGTGCGACTAGGGTGGAGTGAAATACCACCAAAAATCAGCCCCTAAATCTATATCATTCCACGCAAATCTGATACCACTAATTTATAAAGCCCAAATATGTATAAAAATGCAGATTTCTGATATAAACAATGCTGCAATAAATTATTTAAAAACCATGTCTGCAACATAACTTCAAAAATTCATATCTTTTGCTAGAGAAGTCCAAATGAGCTGAAACTTTGGATCTTGGGCCACAAAAATATGAAGAATAATATTCTAAAATTAGTTTTCGCACAGCAAACACGAAACCCTAATTGTTCCCTAAAAAGTAGGTCGCCCAGCATATTTAGGGCATCAAATCAGCTCCAAAAACTATGAAATTAATTTATTTTGATTCCCAAAATTCAGTACAATGAGCAACAATAAATTTCAGACCTGGAATGTCTCAAATACACTGCAAACCAGCCAAAAGATGGATCGCTCCAACTGGTACAATGAACATACAACTGCTGCAATTTTATTCTTCAACAACACTGCTGAAAATAGTAGAAATCTGTGAAAGCCTAAAAGAATTTCCTGAATGGAAATTCCTCTCAAACTCTTGGGGGTTTTCGTCCATAAGAGGGAAATACTAAAGGTTTTTGTCCTTAGATATTTCTATGCAAAAGCTACAAGCTTAAGACACAAATCAGAAATTATCAAGTGAATATCGAATGCCTCTCAAGCAAGTCTACTTCTCCTTTTAAAGGAAGAAGAGACCCAAAGGAACCTCCAAAATATCCAATCAGCTTGCATGATTCTTTCAATGCATTTTCCACCCTCCATTTCTCTTAGGGAGAATACAAAAGGCATTTAATAATTATTTTCTTCTCCCAGTCTCTGTCAGCTTTTTCCTAGAGGGAATACAAAATAGAAATGTTTTATCCTTTCTAAGTTCCCATTATTCCCCCAAGGCAAGTTGCCATTTTCCCTAGAAAATACAAATTAAATAAGTGTTTTTCTTTTTATGCACTTTTCTAAGTTCTATTTTAATGTTAAGTTTATTAATTTATTATATGTGCTATTATATTTTTATTTTTTTGCACAATATAATAAAATTAATAAAACGTAAGTCACCCTTATACTTTTCCTTTGGCGTCGGGTTGACAAAATAGGCCAAAGGTCTTCGATTGGGAAGGGGATATTACGAGAATTCTCCTCACAACATTATCCTTGCTAAGTTTGGGGCTCGCCCTTTTCGTTTGGAACCATCTTCAGCCTTATGTTGTTGTTGCACCGTATTCGAGGGTATTCAAGTTCTTTTGTTGACAAGGACAAAGACACTTATCTTGCCTACTGCTCCTCTGAAGCTATTGCTTCCTCGGATCACGATGATGATCTCGTTGTTTGGTGTCCCCAAATTTCACCTTGAAATCTGAGACTACCTGGATGTTAAAAAATTTCATTCTTTTAAAATAATGGGTCGTTTTTGTGTTTAATTGCCGTAAACCTGTCAGATTGTGTCAAGATATTCCCAGAGAGTCATATTAGCCAATTTCGCCAAATACCCAGATGCCTAAAATCGTTATATTCTGTTGTTAGGGTTTGCTGGGAAATTTTTATTTAATTATTCTGAGCCTGTTTGAGGCAAATTGTGCTCCAGTTTAACCCTGTTGTGGTCTTACATGTCAATATTCCCATATACCAGTAGGGTTTTAACCAGGAATGAATCCTGGGCTTTATCTGTGACTTCTGACAACGTTTTGCGTTTTGGTGTTTTCTCGTTTTGTTTTCTGTGAAATTTCTCTAGGTCAATTCCTTTGTCGGTTTAGTCTGATTTCTTGCCTGGAGTATCTGGAGATCATCTATGGACGTTATGCCAGAAGGAATTTGCCACAGGAGGTCTGGTTCTCTCTGAAAAGATGAAGTCATGCACAAAAAGGCCTCTTTTGGGCAGGTCGCATTTTTGGAAAAGGAAGGTTTTAAGCTACAATGGGATTTTTGGTAGTAGCAGGCAGGTGAGAATTTTGTACCTACCTGGCAGGGTACTTTTTCCCATGGAAACAAAGTCACTTAAGTCACAATGGGAAAATTAGAGGCAAGGTAGGCAGGAATTTCTTACTCCGCCTTGCGGAGGTAAAAATTCCCATTGTGAAATAAAAGAAAATCACTTAAGGCATTAATGGGAATTTCTTACCTGCCTTACAGGGTAAAAAATTTCATTATGAAAGTCAAACAACTTAAGTGGATCATGGGATTTTTGGAGCTGCGGTGCAGGGTGAATAATCCCATTAGAAATTGACTTTTAAAAATAGAATTCACCCTTGCCAAAAAGTGCGACCCACCTTGGGTGAATAATAATGCATTTAATAATATTTATTAATATTTATTCACCCAATTTTGGTGCCCAAGCATAAGGAAAAGTCAACGCATGATGAAAGGATAAAAAAGATTGGAAATAGAATTCTAAAATTAAATAAATTTAATTTATTTAACACAGCCCTCTCTCATGCAAAAAGTGCGATCCATATTGAGGAGAAATAATACTTTTTAAAGTATTAATTAATGGAATTAATTCCTATTTTTGGTGCATAAGATCAAAGCACACTGTGAAGTCAATGTGGACTGGAAGTAGAAAGCTAAAATTAAATAAATTTAATTTATTTAATGGCAGCCATGAGCATGCACAAAATAGGCGCCCTGATTGAAGAGAAAAACATGTTAATTAATTACTTAATTGTCAGGAATAGGAGAGGCAATTATTAATTATAGAATGGTGAAGGTTATATAAGAATGGGCTGCCATAATGATGAATTAATTAATTCTTCAACAAGGAAGTGCAACCCAAGCAATTTTGGCGCCCAATTAAGGAGGAATTTTGCACAGAAGGTGTTTTTACTTGGAAGGCTTCAAAGTTTGGCGCCTAGGTTTGAAGAAGCTTGAATTAAATTTGATTAATTGTCTGCATAGTGGTATAGGTGCTCAGGTGAAGTTGACAAAATTCATGTTTGCTTTGCATGCAAACAAAACATCAAATTTTGGGGCAGCAGGCTTGATATATGCAGATTTTTATAATTAAAATCAAGTGTTCATGTTCCGGTTGCCATCTTTGTCTGAATTAATTGCAGGAATTCATTACAGGTGCTTTTATAAAAGAAAGGAGCTTAAATCGATGTCCAATACATTGAACATATCCTTCGAATCTGAAAAATTTCCAGATCTGCACTAGTTGTAAAGAATTCCGAATTTGAATAAAAAGAAAAAGAATTGCTCAGACAAAGATCGCTCCAACCATGACAAAGCGGGATGAACGAGAAAGATCAGCAGAATCATGCATAGATCCAAATCTAGATCCAGATCCATAATTGCAAAGGTTTCATCCTCTTGTTTCGAATGCAACCCGTGAAGAAGTCAATGCATGGAGAATTCCTTCCAAGACCTTGTGCATGTTCTCCCAATCTTCCAGTTGAAGCCTTCATTGAATTTGCATTCACCCGGAGTGCTTTCCAAAATTTTTAATTGCTCATATGCAATTAAAAATAAAAATGATGAGTTATTTACGGCAAACATTGCACTGATGCATGTACTGGAGAAGAACTGCAAAAGCTTCAAGGATAAGAGGGAAGACATGTCAAAGGCAATACCCACAAGCAAATCACAATCACTTGCTTCCAAATCCAGCCGCTTCTAGATCCAATTTGGTGAGAATAAAAGGCAAAGGAATCAGATACATGCAAAATATGAAAAAAGAACAAGACTGCAGATTTCCTCTTCCTTCTTTCCTCCGACAAAGTAATTGAGCGATCAATTAAATTATAAAACTTAAGTGATTGGTTTAAAAGCCATTACTTGAAGTCAACTACTTGGAAATAGGTGGTAGACATGCAAAATAGAAGGTTCTATCTTCAGTTGCAAATCATGCATGTCATGCAAAGAGGAATTCCAGGAGGGAGATTGCCAGTTGTTTCCTTTCCGACTTCCACATGTGTCAGTTCAACTAAAAGCTTCCTATTTGTAATTTCCCCTCTACATGCTATAAGTAGAGGAAGAACCTACGAGTTAAAGATCAGAATTTGTAAGCAACATTCTTGTGTTCCAGACTTTGTCTTGGAAGCCCCGATAGCTATTTGAAAGCAAAGGAATAGAAAGGAGCAAATTTCTGGAGAACTTTGTGTCATGGTGCATTTTGTTTCTAACTTTTTGTCTCAGATCTACTTATAAACTGTGTTATTTTAGATCTAGCTAAGAAAGTTGTCTCTGCTTATAATTTTGTGTGTTAATATCTATTGGTTTCGTCTATGTGCATGCAATCAACTCTATAATCTATTGATTGGGTTGCACATCTTCTCTCTTTCTTTCATGTGTTTTTATTATTTCCTTCTTTATTAAATATTTCCTTTTTTAACAAATGCTTCCTTGCTGAAAACTATACATTATGGTTCATGAGCTGCATGGTTAAAGTAAAACCCCTAAATAGATATTAGCATATTTTATTGAAAATCTTACACGAGAGCCTCACCGGTAAATGAGGAAGATTTATCTCATGATCGCTAGGTTTTCAGCTATGCGAGAAAATCTAGCCAACACTGCATGTTGGTATGCCTGCGTTTCACGCCTCTTCGAGTCCATTGGCATCCAGATGGACCGTCTCCCACCCTTCAGCTATTCTCTGGATGCCCCTGCCCATCTGCTACCCAACCAACAGGATCTTCATAGGATAATCAGAGATGATATCTACAGACAGTTCATCCAGCACACATGGACCAACCCCCTGGGGGTTGCGTCCGAAGATGTCACTCTATGCGGCACACTTTCTCGAGATCCGTGATGGGGTCATTTTCAGACCCATGTACATTTCCCGACATTGGTTGCAGGCCCTTCGTATCTCTCTGGGTCAGTTTCGAGTGGGCTCACATCGACTCCGTATTGAGACTGATCATCACTTAGACCGCTCGGAGCGGACTTGCCTGCTTTGCTCTCTCCAGGAGGTTGAAACCGAAGAACACTTCATTTTCAGATGTCCTGTTTACTATGAGATTCGTGGGCGATTCCATTGCCTATTCCATGAGCTTCCTTCCTTCACAACTTTCTTCAGATACTATGATCAGAGATGTCTTGCTCTCTACCTTCAAGAGGCCATCAGGCTTCGGAGACAAGCTCCTCCATCCTCCCCAGACGGATGGCTACTAGACTGATCACTTCCTTCTTCCCGTTGCTCTCCCCGGTGAGGGGTGCTAAGCGGCATTTGGTCACGTGTCTGGACCCCCAGTCCAGGTCTGTCAAGTCTCGTGACTTTGTTCCTTCCACCCGAGGCTCCCTATCTCAAGCATGTCCCAGGGCCCTCCACATAGACAGCGATCCACCAGGCCTACTTTGAGGCACCGCCTTCCTCCCGGACGCCGGCTCCCCAGGCATTCCACAGTCTCTGCTTCTTGTCATCGGCGCACTGCAAGTTACTCCCATCCGGCCTTGAGTGTTAGGTGATGTTGTTGGGGATGTTGCTCCTTCTGCTCCCTCCCCACACTGTCATCTCTCTCTTCTTCATTTCTGGTCTCTCGGCCTCTGTTGTTTCCTTCCCTCCTCTCCTCTCATTGTATTTCGGGTGACCCGTTTGGGTCCTCTTGTTGGGTTTGTTTGCTTTGTACTCTGCAGTCCCATTGACCTACTTTTGTGGTCATGTGTTGGACATTAATAACATTATCTTATCTTATAGGTCAATGATTTCTTCTATGTTGGAAATATATATGGCTGCCCCCTTATCACACTTTATTCTCTCTCCCCATATTTTCATTTCATCGTAAATGCAAGAGAAAGGGAATCAACATTAGAACTCATACATCCATAAACTTTATCATAAGGAACTTCATACCATTTGTTGTAACCATTGATTCCCATGATGAGAGAAGACAACACATCCGAAATAGCATAATTGGGGTTGTTCATCATACCTTTGCGCAACTCGAATTTCTAATATAGGATCAACTTCTTCATTCTCCTTCAATTTTTCAACACATGCATCATCTTCTTCCTTAACATCATCGAACCATTGCATCCCAAAAACAACCTTACCTCTAAGCAAATTCCATAGTTACCTAAGACTCCGGAATGGTTTGGACGGCAATTTTTTTTGAAAATTTGGGGACGGGGGGGGACGGCAAGGGGACGGCTAATAAAAATATATATAATTTATTAATTTTACAAATATAACATGAATAATTCAATAAACTAAGACTTAAAATTGAAAGTTTGAAGATTGAAACCATTAATGATTAATCCAATTATTCATCACATAAGCCAAGGCCCAAAATGCTATATATATATTATATTCAATGTTCAAAACTTCAACATGACAATGAAAGACTAAAGCTGAAAATTAAAAACAAGTCTTACTCTTCAATAATCAACATGAGAAGAGTACACCTACATATGCTATGAAATATTATGTCATGACTCATAACCAAAATGACATTACATAACCAAAATGACAAGTGACAAGTACAACTCAAAAATCACTATCAGAGCCCTCTGAAGGAACACTTGCGAACCACTCCTCACTAGAAGTATCTGTATCAGACATCATCTGCATCTGCAAAGGAGATATCAACCAATCCTCGCTGCTCCTGATCTTCATCAATCTGCCTTGCATCCTCAGGATCCACATCCCACCTCAATGTTGGGGTCTCCTTGTACGTAGGTGTCTTGCGATCCATGAGACGCAAGGCACTATGTACAACAACAAGTTTCTCTGCTCTCTTAGAGGTAAGTTTGTTCCTCTTAAGAGAGTGGATCAACCCATATGTTGACCAATTCCTCTCGGAAAGCGGAGGAACTAGAAACTCCGAGAAAGAAGACAAATAGCAAGTGTACATAGCAATCCTGGAGTTCCATACAATAGCCACCAACTAACTGGACTCTCTTGTGCCAATGTGGTCCTATCTATCTTTGATGATTTTTTGTAGCCATCCAGATAAGCAAACTTGAGCCAATTAGTTCTGACTCATGAAGCATCCTCTGCATTATAATTTTTTTAGGGATTTCAAGAAACCCTTCCTCACCTCCTCATCATCTATTGGGAGAACTTTGTCAGGCCTCTCAACATACCACTTTGGATTTAGTGCATATGAAGCCATGTGTAAAGGAGTGTTCAACTTCTCCCATCTCCGCTCAATGATACGCTGAATATGGTGATGGTAGAACTCCAAGGTGGAGTCCTCGCCGTCGATTAACAGCCTTCATCTGGCCAAGCATACTATCAATGCATTCATATATCTCGCCAAGGTTAGAACTATCAGAATCCCCATATTTTATCACACTAAAAACCGGAGATACTATGGATGTGATATATCTCACATCTATCCAAAATGTTTCTTTCACCACAATTGCTTTCACCTTCTTCCCTGCTCTGTCTTCGACCCATCCCACCTAGACCACTCTGATGTCATGACCATACACTGTAATGATTCTTGCAACTCAACCATCCTATCCAGCAAAATAAAGTATGATGCAAAACGTGTCCACTGCTTGAGGAATTCCTTCCTCGAAAAGCTACGGAAGAGTGCCAATGACGTATGGTGGTTGCAGATGAACATCTGCACATCTCTAGCATCAGCCACTACATTTTTGACCCAATCAATTTTTCCAATATCTTTTAGTGCATTGTTCATGGCATGCACACAACATGGGGTCCAAAATATATGTCGGTAATGAGCCTCAACAAGTTTACCTGTTGCCTTGCACACATAAGCTGCATTTGTGACAACCTGCACAACGTTGGCGGGGCCAACCTCCTCAATGGCATCTCGCAAAATGGTGAATTGGAACTCTGCATCCTTCTTCTTTCCTGAACAATCAACTACCCTCAAAAAGTAAGGACCCTCTCTGCATGAAACAATGATATTTATGAGTGGGTGGTGTCGATATCTATCCACCCATCCATGATGATGTTGCAACCGTGAGAGACCCATGTGCACCTCATTTCCTCCATCAGTAAATTAAATTTTGGAATAGTTCCTATCCAAGATTGTGGTTCTCAACTTCGTGTCTCCTGGGGGCACATAACTCACACCTGCTTTGGCTACCTTAGCCATAGCCTCCTTGAAATAAGGAGAGCGAGCAACATGAAATGGAATGCCAATAGCAAAAATAATTTTCCAATGGCATCATCAACCTCTTCTCTAGCATTTATATCATACATGTCAACAATTGGATTAGAGGCCACAACCTTCCTCTTCCCCCTACTACTACTAAAAGCATCCAATTTAGACACCTCATAAGATGCACCTATAGCACTACCAGTATTAATTCTCACAGAACTAGAAGGGGTGTCAGTGCCACTAACATGACGGCCACGAACTTCTAGAACTTTTCCACCATATCTCCATTATACAGCCTCACCATTTCTGACCTCTCTCTTGAAGTGATAGTGCAGACACACATGCCTACACCTTTCCCCGGGATGTGCAATAAATGTGCATTCAACCTAGTAATGTTGCCTGACCAAGATAATGAGCATATGTTGCATTTCCATATTTTAGTCCCCCTAAAATGCTTGATTTAGGACCTTGCATAATTTGACCAAATTGTTTCAAAGGTTTTTTCTTATCAAAAGGCCCCCTAGCATACTTTTTCAACATGGCGGAGGGGCAACTGAACTTGTCCACACTCCCTTGTGAACTAGCAGTATTAGGTGTTTCTGATTGTGTTCCTTCTCCTTGCACACCCATCTCATCACCCATTTCAACCTCACATTCAACTTGATAATCACTATCTAAACTCATTTTGAAGTTGCAATAATTAAAAAACAAAACAATATAACTATACAATACAATAAAACAATGAATACACTTTTTAAAAAACAGCAATGAATACATTTAAAAATTAAAAAAACAAGCAATAAAAATGCCCTCCCTTTATGCTTTATCTCATTCCCTCACTTGCTAATCCAAATAGGAAAAAAAATACAAGCAAATGCAATGCCTTCACTTTCAACTTTGCATTTGGAAATTTAAAAAAAAACAAAGAATGGTTGTAATGTATGTACATACCTCTTGCTCTTGCT
Source organism: Taxus wallichiana var. yunnanensis (assembly GCA_018340775.1). Taxonomy (NCBI): domain Eukaryota; kingdom Viridiplantae; phylum Streptophyta; class Pinopsida; order Cupressales; family Taxaceae; genus Taxus; species Taxus wallichiana. The sequence goes on along the minus strand of CM031234.1, from coordinate 315,753,845 downwards.
CTTGCTCTTGCTCCTTGCTCTTTCCTTCTCTTTTTTACTCTTGCTCTTTCCTTCTTTTGTTTTCTCTAGTTTGGTGTGATTAGAATGAGTGTGAAATGCTCTTTTTATAAGTTCTTTTGTTGCTTTTAGGGTTAGGGCATGTTTTTTATTAAAATGTATTAAAAGTTTTAAAAAATATTAAAAAAGTATTAAAAACCGAAAATCAATGTGTTTTAATGTTGAAAATGCGGCAAACTTCATTAGAGACATCGTGATGTCCTTGAGACGTCCCCGCGACATCTCGAGGACGTCACGACATCCCCAACGAAGTCCCCAAAGGACCTTTGCACCTAGGGCGTCCCCCTTTTTTTTGGAAATTAGGGACGGCGGGGAAATGTCTCGTCCCCGTCCCCAAGTTCCCGGAGGTCTCGGGCGTCCGAGATGGGACGAAAAGGGGGACGCGTCCCCCGCGTAACATTGCAAATTCAACCACAATAAATATACCACATACTTCATGTCCTTTCAATATCATGGGTTGTTGCATTATTTTCTTTGCCAACATATGCTTATTAGCTTAATCAAGAGCAATGTGAGTGGAGGATGTGTTTATCCCATCTACCATACCTTGAGATGTGATTATGAAACAGATCTTCCTCGATCATCCAAGCATGTACACGTCCCAAATGATAGAAACATGGCAACAACATAGGAGAACTCAACAAACTAGGAAAATGATAACCATTCTTATACCTTAGGATGCTAAAGTCATGAATGCCCCTTGAATTCAACTCCTCTTTTTTAACAACAGATTGCACCTTGATTCTTTGAGCACTTTGAGGTCCAAATGTCCCCACTAACCCTTCCAAGGGTTCCACCATGTAGCTGATATACACATCAGTCATGGGTTCTATTAACAGAAATTTTTCTCCTCTCTTTATGACACCTGTTATACACAGTCCAACAAGCTGAAGATGATTAAAAAATATTCTCTTACCCTTTTTAGCAATCAGAAAATTAGCGCTAGTACCTTGAGAGGTTCTCTCCTTTCTTGCCTTTGAGTCTCCATTGAAGAAACCCTACTTGCCAACACTTGTAATCCCAAAGACACATTTGAATTCCTTATTTTCCTTACGAAATCAGTCACAAAGTTTTCAAAATCAGAATTGATAGTTTTGGATGATTGCAACATATGTTACAAATATATTGTGACATTATTAATAAATTGTAATAGGATTAATAATGAGTTTATAGAACTCATATTAATAATATAGTTGTAATAGTTAGGTGAGTGTGAGATATTAATATTGTGATATTAATATCATATTTGTATGTATGTGAGTTAATCTCACCATTAGAATAGGGATATGAGATGATAGAGAGATATGTGGGATAGGTGAGAGATTCTAGCAGATTGAGAGATATAGGGGATTGGTGATTGATGTTGACTCCTTAGATAAAGGAGATCATCCTCTTATATAATGTAGTATCTTGTAAGAATAAAATTGTCCCAATTGAATACAATTTACTAGTTTTATTGTTTATTTTGTGTAAAGCTCAAACCAAAATAATATTTGGTATTAGAGCAGGTATTAGTTTGAGATGGAAAATGTGAGATCTTGATGGATGATCATGGGCAGTTCCACCATTGTTGATTGCCCGATCCATGATTAAATTGTTCATTTGGTTGTAGTTGCTATTGTTATATAATATTCAGAGATTGATGTTCAACCATTTCCAGATATGTTAGGAATTGCTTTATACCCGAACGTGTGTTGTATTTCTGTGCAAGGTTGCATCCATTCTGCCACACTTTGCATTAGTTTCCCTTCACATCCAGATCACCTTGGCACTTGCAGTATATGGGAAAAGATCTACTTTGCGAGTTGTACACGATACTGAAGTAGAGTTTCTGAGCCTTGCAGACTCAGTCTTGTACATTTTCATTTTATTTTTTTGGCTTGCATGATGCTTGTGTGTAATGATGTAGCATCTGGCGAGTTTATAAGAGCGTGATTAAAGGAGGAATTGTTATCCCGTCACTTCCAAATATCCTACGCCTTTATCTGCTACGTTGATCGGTCAATTTTGCAAGCAATATTTACATCACCTACATCCTGTGAAGATTGTCTCTTAGTTCTTATGCATCTGGACAGATCTGAGCACAAGTGGGGTCACAGCTTTATTTAATTCATCCACATAGAAGATTTGCATTTGAATTTGAAGAGAAATCGACAAACGTGCATCCTCCAATGTAGCACCTCGGCTTCACTAGTTCAGTCTGCACCAATATTGGATAGTCGTGGCATCAATCTGCTCCAATATTGAATTTGTGGATACGGTTCGAATTGTAATGCATGCTCCATGTGTTGAGTTGCATCCAACTATTGACACCTGCCTGGCACTCCGAGATCCACCTAACTAGCTTTGGCACGCAGAGTTTGAATACAAAGGTGCGGTTTGTTTTAATATATTGCATGGCCATCGGTTTGGTTTAGTGTTTTGTAATAAGTCTATATTACAAATCTATTTTGTAAAGTTAGGGTGTTATATCAGTCTTTCAATATTCTATTGTCTTCAAATAAGTCAATAGTTTTATTTGTGTTATTTTCAATATTTCATTAGAGTCTCAAGTAGGTATTTTATTTTATGACAAATGTTTTAGTCAATCATGTTGTCATTGTAAGACATCAATGTGTATGTCAATGTTAATTCCACCATATATGAATATTATAAAATGTCAGTTCACAGAGTTATTCAAAGTCAATTTTCGTCTTATCAAATTTGAGTTATTATCACTTTGTCCATTGTCTCGTTTCAAATAGTATGTTTAGGTGAATAATAGGTTATTGTGTCCATTTTTGTGTCGTTATAAAAAATCATCAATAGTCATTAGAAAGCGTAAAAAATATAAAAAAAGTGTCTTGTCAATAATGTTATTGTGTTGTCAGTCCAATTAGTAGACTCAAAATATTGTAAAAAAAAAAATTGCCTCGAACACATTTTCGGTGTTACCCAACGTCCAATGTTTTTGGAGAATCAAGTGAATAATATTGTATTTCTGATGATATTTTTGATGACTTCAAAGAAGGAAAATGTGCTTGGCTTTAGGGCTCCGCCCCTCGACCCGTCTTGTACCACGACATGGAGCACGCCCGGGCGCTGCCCTAGGACCATCCAAGGGACGTTGCCCCTTGACCCCATTGGGGGCTGCTGCCCCCAGACCCCCGCTTTGGAATTTCAGAACCAAAGCGAAGATTTGTGGGGAAGATGCATCGACAAAAGGTGGTGCAAATTTGAGCTTCAACGTCCAATTTGTTGAGTAAGCAACGTGATTCATGGAGGACGGAGGCAACGGAGGCTAGAGGTCAATCAACGACCTCTCGTCAATCACCAACGACGGGGCCATATGAAGCTGTGGTGACAGTGTGTGTGTACTTTTCTTTTATTTCAGATTTGCGGTATGATTTCAGAGTTCCTGTTTGAATAAGTGAAATGTTCACATTGAGGGGGGGAACTGGAACATGGTCTCAATATTCAATTTACCCTCTATTTAGTTTGTATTCGATAGCGTGGTACCTACATGATTACTCAAGGAAAGACATAGTGGACAAACGAAAGCACAAAGGAAAAGCAATGACATGATATTTGGGTTGTTGGTTGTCCTGTAAAACCATCATTTGTTTTAGGTTGTTGGTTGTCCTGTAAAACCATCCTTTGTTTTAGGTTGTTGGTTGTCTGTAAAACCATCATTTGTTTTAGGTTGTTGGTTGTCCTACAAAACCATCCAAATCATGAGCACGCATAGGTGACAAGCTGCAGAAGGAAGTGTGATTATTTTTTCTACCTTGTCAACATTAGGGGAGTGTATATTGGGAATTAATAATGTTAACAATAGGGGAGTGAATGTTACAAATATATTGTGACATTATTAATAAATTGTAATATTATTAATAATGAGTTTATAGAACTCATATTAATAATATAGTTGTAATAGTTAGGTGAGTGTGAGATATTAATATTGTGATATTAATATCATATTTGTATGTACATGAGTTAATCTCACCATTAGAATAGGGATATGAGATGATAGAGAGATATGTGGGATAGGTGAGAGATTCTAGCAGTGGTTGAGAGATATAGGGGATTGGTGATTGATGTTGACTCCTTGGATAAAGGAGATCATCCTCTTATATAATGTAATATCTTGCAAGAATAATATTGTCCCAATTAAATACAATTCACTAGTTTTATTGTTTATTGTGTAAAGCTCGGACCAAAATAATAACATATTACCGTGATCCCATACCTTATAATGCCCATGAACCCTTGTATCATGCAAGGTCTTCCATCTTTGCTTCTCTTGTATCTCCTCATAAAGAAGATCATCACTATTTGTCTTTATGATGACTTGACTTTTATGTACCAAATCCTTAGCATTCTTATCAACAGGCCAAATACCATCATGATAAAATTGTTGTAATGATATAGGATGAAGATGATAAAATAAATCCATGCTACTACTAACCTCCTTATAAAGAATATCATCAAAAGGTTCACCTTCTATTGCTGATTTAGAAACCTCCAAAACAGCACCATCTCTATTGTGATTCATGATTTTAGATGGAGAACAAGTGAAACAAGAATCAACACCTTTCAAAAAATTATGCTCATTACTCTGTGGTAAATCCATCCCATATGATAATGACTAATTCTTTCGAGGATTGATACGTACCTTCCGGTCTAAAATATTTTTTTCAATTTTGTAACCAACCAGCGATGTTTGTTCTTCTTTGCCACAAATATTTTGCTCATCTAAATTCATACCTTTTTCTGTGAGAAGCTTCTTCTTTCGCTTGGTCTTCAATCATCTTTGGATCAGCATTATCTCCATCAACTCCATCCGAAATTACCTCATGTGGGGCTGTTATTGGTTGTTCCAATGAGTTCTTTTGTAATTCAGTACCGCAAATGATGATCTCGCTTGGGCTTGCTACCAATCTTCATCATGCAATAATCTGAAATGACATATTATCTTTGAAACCCTTACTCAAAGATTGATATTTCCTGCAACAAGAATCCTCATCAATCACCTCTACTGGCTGCCCTTTATTATGTTCTCACTTTTTTCCCCATTATTCCCGGATCCGATCTGATTCATGTTACGTGTGAGCTGGCTCAAGTAGAAGTTAGTTGTCTCTTGTTGTTTCACAATGTTAACCATTTTCTTCATAAAACCCACATTGAGATTTTTTCGATCTGCCATATTTTGACCTTCTTTTCCCTACCCAACAAAGTGCTAGAGGAAAGTCGGCTCGATACCACCGAAATATCCCTTGTGGGATAATCTTGAAATTTGACAAAATTTAATAAAATTTGCAGCAAACGATATTCTAAAATTTCTGAAATGAACCAACTAGGGCAGCGAACTGAAATTTATAGATATCTTGCAAAATACTTGCCCAAATCACACGAAATTTTATAGAGAGCTTGCTAAGGTGAAAACAAAGACTAGAAAAATATTTTTGCCAGAATTTTCTCAAAGCCCTAAACTGCTATAAACTTCAAAAATTCATAACTATGTGAATACAACTGATAAAAAACTGATTTTTTGGAAATAACATCTACTAAATATATATAAATGATCCCAACCTCCATATCTGAAAATGGACACTTGGAAACCCTAAAAAACACTACTGCAAATTAGGAACTGAGTAGATTAAACCCTAGAAAATAGTTGTTCCAAATCTAAATTGAAACCCTTGATGAAAAATGGTTGTCCTCTTACTTTGAATCTAAGTTTTTAGTTACTCTCTAGATTTGATCCAAAAATCTGAATAAAGCTCCAAAATAGCAAACTAGGGAGGATCTTTCACCACCGAAGAGTGCTCTACTAGCTAGGTGTGGATCTTTCACCACCGAAGCTAGGGTTCCTGTGGGATCTTACTCCATAAGCAAAGAAAGTGCAAACAATAGTTGCTCCAATATCAAAATAGGTGAGTGTATGAATGAATGAATAACTCTCCTCAAGCACTCTTTTATAACTTCACCAGTGCAACAAGAGACCCAAAAATAAGACCCCAATCAACCCCCTTTGGAAAACCAGGATAAATATAATATGATTTAAGTTAGTTTTCCCCCATGTACCAAAAGTAACATAGGTGATCCCCAACGAAGAAATAGAATAATAAAGTGCCATATAATCACCCAACGACAAAATATAACAATTATTACGACCAAGTCACCCAACTTAATGTCAACGACAAAATATAACATAAACCAAGATGGTAATCGGACATCCATACCCAATAGCCTCCGGCATTGTTAGCCCCTCGAGTATGAGCAAGGCTAAGACAAATGAAAAGACTCTGGCCATCTACTCGGAATTGGGGACATACACCCACCTTTTTATTTATGGAAGATAACTGGTCTCGAAGGTCTTTCATCCAAAGTAGGTGCTCAGATAGCGATCCACCTTCTTGTAGCTTCAAAGCAAACAATGTATTTTTCAGTGTAAAACTCGTCCTTTCTCTTCGACGTCTGATATTTATCCCTCGAATGGCCCACAACTTGCTTACCACAGTGGCATTCCACACTTCCGGTATCATATCATCTCGACACCGACAACTTGAGAAGCAATAAAGCTTCCTTATGACATTTGTCATAATCCGCAAAGTTTGTCGTTGGTCGACCTTCACTACCCGTGATTATTTTATCACAATCACGAAATTTTGCGGCGTGAGAATCTTATGGCTCTATACATTGAAATTAGTGCCTGTTAATTTTTGTGAGTCCGGCAAAATTAGGTTTGAAATATTTGTCATTTTACTATGCCAAAGTATTGGAAATAATAAAATATGTTGCCCACTTCAATAAATAGAATAAGTGTATTATTTAAATATGTGGCACATGAACATGAGAGAAGAAAAAGGTATACAAACGGCAACAAAGGAAATTCACAATTGCTTACAAAGGCACACGACTTCTGCAAGTTCGAGAACATTCACGACTGCTTCTCATGTTTTTCCTTGTTTTGCCCACACGATTGTTCACGTTTTCCTTTGTTCTACCAACGCAACAATTCACGTTTTCCTTTGTTACGCCCACACAACTTTGGATTTGAATTGGTTATTGGACGACTTCACACGCTTATGAACCACAACTTTGCCTCAAAGCACGACTTTTGGTATTGCTTGCGCGACTTTCCCTTCACTCGCGATTCCCTTTGTGAGCCCTAGTGATTGTTATCTTCTTCGCCCCACGTCGTCATGAATATTCATTCACAACTTGTCTTTTGCCTCTGCGTCGACCTCACCTAAAACCTCTTTGTAGAAGCTTATGTGACTAATTGGCTTTGATACCACTGTTAGTATGAGAAGCACAAAGAAAAATAAGAAGGCAAGACTACACTTCTTCAAAAGATAACAGGTAGGGTGAATTTATTATGAGAGGAGTAGTTACAATTGGTTGTTAGTTACAACCTCTTCAACTGGTTACAACCTCCTCAACTTTCTCGAGACTAGAACCGTATGGTTCATTATATATATTCAACAGCTTTCTCCTTAAGGGCATCCAAAATGAGTTGTTGGACATCTAGGGAGTCGGGACAAGGGCTTTTATGGGGTTCTGCCATCTTACTCTTGCATCAACATTCTCATGTATAGTTTGATGCAAAACCAAGTTGTCATCGTTTTTGTTACTTTATACAAATGTTTATAAGCATATGACTAGAGATACTTTTGGAAAAATGATTCAAGAATCTGCTCTGATTCCAATGATCCACACCATAGGTCCAAGATGGTGGCGTAAAGGACAACCACAAACTAGCTAGTAAACTATTGAGTTAGTGTAATGTCCCTTTCGGGCTCAAAACTGAAATAAATGGATATTGCACAAACCCCAATAGATAACGAACTGAAAATGTATGACAAGTACAGCAAACTGATTTATTTATAACAACAATCAGATTTTTGCAATTTCATCCCAAAATACTCAAATACAAATATACCCAAATGGTTCCAAAGCTTTAGAACAAGGAAATGATCATCCAAGCCACCAACTGATTTTATTTAATTAAATTTATGACAGCAGCAAGTACACTCATAGATATGGCTGGAAATAATGATTCCAAGGCCCAAATACAATTCCAGAAAGTACAATCAGCCTCCAAAAATATGAAGAATCCAAATATGGGAGGAAAGTGAGTTGTCGTGCCCTAGAAACCAATGAACTCCTCCCAAGGAGGGGTTGCTACCCTAGGAGAGGGTCTGAAATTGGCCAAATAGTGATCAACAAACCCTTGCAAAACACAAATACTGAAATGTGTGGTTGTTCCACACTCAAAAATCTTCAAATCTGATCTCTTCTTGAAGCCCTCACTGAAATGGTGCCCTAGCACTGAAAATTCTGAATGCAGCCCTGAAATACTTAAGTGAAGCCCAATTGTGACCTCTGGATGAAGCCACCAATGCAGAAATTGAGGGTTTTCATCCTCAATTGCTGTAATCTATTGAGGGTTTTTCATCCCTAATAGGATACCAAGGAGGGTTTCCGTTCTCAATGGTGAAAGTAGAAGCACAAGTGCTCGACTCCCAAATTAAGATGATAAATAGATGATAGATGCCCCAAATGAACCCCTTCATCCTCCTTTTATAACTTCTCTTTCCTCTTTCCTTCAATTTTGGTGGCCGACTTTATTTAAAAGTCACTTTTATTTTTAATAATAAAACATAAGTTGCCTTATAATATAACATAAAGTTACATTTGGCCGACTTAGTTAAATCATTAATTTTACTTTAAGTATTTAAAAATACTTTTTATTTTAATAATAATATTTTATTAAGTTGCCCAAAGATTAGAAATGACCAGACCCAACTTAAATAATATTATTAATTATTTTAATCTAGAAAAGGGGACATTACAATTAGAATATGAAAATGCAACAAAAACAAAGGTAGTAAACCATTACACATTCAAAATATAAAAGATAGCGAATAATGCTCTTTTATTTAGTGAAAATGAACAAGTATGGTACAAGTGTAAAAGGCCCAAAAGGTTAACAATGATGATTCATGTGATAAAAGGGGGGCACTTCCTAACCGTTTTGCCTCCACTAGAATGCAAAATGCATGAATGAACATGATTGGCAACCATGGGGTCAAATGGTTAGAAATTTACAATTACAAAAAGAAGACCATTACAAAATGGTCCAACCTCTACAACTAAAGACAGTTCGCCTTCTTGTAGATGTGTCAAATCAACAACCAAGTGTGCACAACCTTGGGAGTCAAAACATGGTGTGAGCCCTAAGAGTGCAATCTAACATGTGATGACATGGATAGAGGGTTCCACATGGCATAAAGGTTTAGCCTTGAGCTGCATACATGATGCATGATGCAGGTTGCTCTTTAAACGCTGTAATCTTCTACGTAATTTTCTCGACGTGCGGTGTGAATCGTGATTGTGCGATTAACTTGGGGTGCTCTAATCAAGTTGGCCATTTTGGAAAGATGAGCACCAATGTATAGATGTTGAAATTTGTATATGTGCATCCTCATCCATACTCACTTCGATGGCCACACCAAGGTATAGATATTCAAGTGATCTCGAGTGGCGGTTTGGGAGAATATTCTAACAAAATACCGAAACTACTATATCACTAGTACATCACCTTGTTGAGGTCATAACTCCTTGACCGTAGGTCAAAATATAAAACCACAATGTGTTGGAAATCCCAAGAAACAAACTAGTTTAGATGCCCCTAAAGGAATGCTTTGCAGCCCTTTAAGGCTATCCGGCTAAACTTTTGAGGCTAGATACCATTTCGAAGGGCCTCAACATTATATAATATGAAAATATTATATATATATATATATATATATATCAAACAAGTTTTGGGTCATTACAAATTCTCTCAACTTCTTGGGAGCACTTGTCAAGAATTTTCATATTCCAAGGCAACTTCATATTTTATTTTTGGATTGTTAATTTCCTACTAAAAATAGATATAAAGGAATTGACTTTTGATTTTAAAACTATGAGATAAGAGTGTAACTTTACATCTCTCTTCGTAGATTGCCACCGTCTTGTAAATTATTCTTACCTTAAATAAAGATTCATTAAAGTGCAATGTTGTGTTGTTATTGAGTCCAAGTCCTTGTTTCGGTTCATTTCTTGTATAGCACATTGAATTTATGCATTTTTCGTATGTTGTCCACCAGAATTCCAATTTTATCCAAATCATCAAGTTGGATGCCAATGCACATTCAAGAATGAAATTGATCTCATGCATGATTCGATCACTTGTGGCATAGCACCATTGAGGTATGTGACATTCTACTCAAAGAAGCCATATGTGTATGACCGTAATGGTACTGTCATCACCAATCCAACACTATGATAATTCTCCACCGAAAACTCCTCGTCTTATGATTATTTACTAATGCACACTTTTAGTTTGTAGATGTAATCTGAAACACAACAAACATAACACAAAAATACCACAGTTATGATACGAAGGAATGATGACAAATCTGAAATATAAGTGTAAATTATAATATCAACATGAAATTGTTACAATCTCACCCATGAGGTACTTCAAGTGTTACTAACTTCACTTGCCTTCCAACAATAACTATGGGAGAAACTTCACAATTACACCTCTTAATGGCTTCTTTAACACACTTACTCATACAATATTTCTCACTACTTCCTTCTATGCTAAATGAGGGGGGTGGCCTCTCTATTTATAGAACTTTCAGGCTTATCCACCTTATCTCTAAGATAGGATAAGAAATCTACTCTAATGAATCATATTCCATACCTTAACTCTTATCTTTACATGTAAGCTTATCTTTTAAGATAAGATAAACCTTATCATTTCACATGGGTTCCACCTTTTTAGACTTTTTACAAATAAAATACATAAAATATTTATGACATCACTCCTTGTCCTTATTACTAATATAATATTTCTAATTCCTAATCATGTAGACCCTACTTCTCTACTTACCCTAACTTTGACATTTTAACATTACCGAACCACTTACAACAAATATTTATTTTTGACCACAACATTCCTATTGTACTTTGGTATTTTACCGTCTTACATACATTATTGGCGTCGTTGTCTTGTGACGTTGTTATCTTCTATCGGACGCTACTACTAATTATACTTAACAACATCCTATTCCTAATACATATATTAATGAAATAGAAATTACGGGGAAAATTTTAGTGTCGACATAAATATAAGAGTTAAAGTATGGAATATGATTCGTCGAGTAGATTTTTTATCCTATCTTTAGAGATAAGGTGGATAAACTCAAAAGTTCTATAAATAGAGAGGCCACCCCCTCATTTAGCATAGAAAGAAGTAGTGAGAAGTATTGTATGAGTGTGTAAAGGAAGCCATCATTTAGGTGTGTTGTTGGCTAGATTTTCTGCATAGCACAAAACCTAGGCAGTCATGAGATAAATCTCCCTCATTTAACCGGTGAGGCTCCCATGTCAGATTTGTCAATTTAAGTATGCTAATATCTAAATGGGGTTTTACTTTAACTACTCAGTTCATGAACCATAATCGAAACAGTTTTGCAGCAAGTAAGCAGCTGTTTAAAGAAAGGAAAAGTTATAGAAGGTAATTACATAAAAACATAGAAGAAATGGGGAAGATGTGCATCCCAATCGGTAGATGGCGAGAGTTGATTGCATGCACATAGAAGAATCCAACAGAGATATAAACACAGAATTCTAAAACAAAGGCAGCTCTAGATCCGGATCTAGAATAACACAAAGTTTATTAAGAGATCTAAGATTAAAAGCAAGAAACACAAGACACCGTGACACGGTTCTCTGAAAACTTGCTCCTTTGTATTCCTTTGCTCCAAGTGGCTCTCGGGGTTCAAGACAAAGTCTAGAACACAAGGTTGCTTTCTGAAATTCTTATCGTTAACCCGAGGGTTATTCCTCTACTTATAGAATGTAGAGGGGCAATTACAAGTCGAAAACTTTTAGTTGAACTGGCACATGTGGAAGTCCGAAAAAAAACAACTGCAATCTCCATCCTAGAATTCCTCTTTGCATGACATGTATGATTTGTAACTGAAAATAGAACCTTCTATTTTGCACGTCCACCACCTATCTCCAAGTAGTTGACTTCTTCAAGTAATGGCTTTTAAACCAATCACTTAAGTTGTATAATTTAATTAATCGCTCAATTATTTTGTCGGAGGAAAGAAGGAAAAAAGCTGCAGTCTTGTCCTTTTTCATGTCTCGTATGCACTTAATTCTTTTGCCTTTGATTCTCACCAAATCGGACTGGGAGCGGTGGATCTCGGAAACAAGTTTGGATGCGGCCGGATCTGGAAGCGTCTGGAAGCAAGTGACCGTGATTTGCTTGAGGGTATTGCCTTTGACATGTCTTCGTTCTTATCCTCGAAGTTTTTGCAGTTCTTCTCTCTAGTACATGCATCAATGCAATCTTTGCCGTAAATAACTCATCATCCTTATTTTTAATTGTATATGAGCAATTAAAAATTCTGCAAAGCACTCCGGATGAATGAAAATTCAATGAAGGCTTCAACTGGAAGATGGGAACATTTGCACAAGATCTTGAAAGAAATTTTCCATGCACTGACTTCTTCACGGGCTACATTCAAAACAAGAGGATGAAGCCTTTGTGCCGGAATCTTTTGCAACTATGAGATCTGGATCTGGATCTGCATATGGATTTGCATTTGCATCTGCATCTGGATCTGCACCTGCATAACAAACTCTGGCAACTGGGCTGTGGATGGAAAAGTTGTAGCTCGAATAATTCCACTGCTTTTAATCTACACGCATGAGTGAAGTTTTTCCTAGCACGCATGAGTGAAGTCTTTCCTGCTCTGGATCTGTCTATCAATTTAGCAAGAGGTTCCGAGCCTAGATCCGTGTCTCCAATATCTGCAAATTTAGAAGTGATGCATGACTCCGTTGTACTTTCTTTTTCATCTTTTTTTGCCATAGCTTTGTCTATCTTTGTCTGAACAATTCTTTTTCTTCTTATTTGACTCGGAGTTCTTCAGCCAGTGCAGATCTGGATAATCCTTCGATTCGGAGGAAATATTCAATGTATTGGACATTGATATAAGTTCCTTTTCTTTATAAAAACACCATGTATCTAACTCCTACAATGCAATTAATTCAAACAAAGATGACAACCGGAGCATGCCTGAATGAATTTTAATCACAAAAATCTGCATAGTTCAAGCCTGCTGCCCCAAAATTTGACGTTTTATTTGCATGCAAAGCAAGCATGAATTTTACCAACATCACCCGAGCACCTGCATCACTTCTACCAATTTTAGCCTTGTTTCCACCTTATCTAAGCAAAAATCCTCTTCAAATGGGGCGCACTTTTCCTCCGGGCTGCACTTCTTTACCTGTGAATTAAATAATTCATCCTTATGGCAGCCCATGCTTATATAACCCTCATAATTCTATAATTAATAATTGTCCTTCCTATTCCTGGCAATTAATTAATTAAAAATCATGCTCTTCTCTTTAACTGGTGTGCTAAAATTGCATGATTAAGGACAGCCATCCATTAAATTAAATTTAATCAATTTAATCATCCACTCTTCACTTCACTTAAGCTTCACAGTGTGCTTTGACCATAACCACTGAAAATAGAATTTAATTTAATCAATTAATACTTTAAAAAGTATTATTTCCTTCTCAAAAGGGGCTGCATTAAATAAATTAAATTTATTTAATTTTGGAATTCTATTTTTAAATTCCTTTTGTCCACTTCCCTTTGTTGACTTTTCCACAAGCTTGGGTGCCAAAATTGGGTGAATAAATATTAACAAATATTTATTTAATGCATTATTATTCACCCAAGGTGGGTCGCACTTTTTAGCATAATAGAATTATATTTTTAAAAACACATGGCAATGGGAATTTTACCTATGAAGGCAGCCTGAAATCCCATGATCCACTTAAGTGATTTGACTTTGACAATGGGATTATTTACCCTGCATGGCAGGCAATAAAATCCCATGATTTCACTTAAGTCACTTTTCTTTTATTTCACCATGGGAATTTTTACCTTGCAAGGCAGGTAATAAATTCCCCCTGTCTGCCGCCTCTAATTTTCCCACTGTAGCTTAAGTGACTTTTCCATCATGGGAAAAAGTACCTGCAGCGGAGCAATAAAATCCCACCTGCCTGCTGCTTCTATTTTTCCCATGATCCACTTAAATCCTTTGTTTTCCAAAAATGCGCCCAACCCCGCAGGGGCTTTTTAGTGCACGACTTCGCCTTTTCCCAGTGAACCGGACCTCCGATGGCGACTTCCTTCTGGCACAATGTGCGTATGTGATCTCCGAATACTCTAGGCCAAGAATCGGGCTAACCCGGCAAAGGAATTGATCTAGAGAAATTTCACAGAAAACGAAACAGGAAAACACAAAAACACGAAAAATTGTCAAAAGTCACAAATAAAGCCCAAAACTTATTTTTAGTTAAAACCCTTCTAGTACATAGGAATAATGACATGTTCGATCATAACAGAGTTAAAACAGAGCACAAATTGCCTCAAACGGGGCTCAAAATAATTAAATACAAATTTTCCGCAAACAAATCCCGACAACAAAATATAACAATTTTGGGCATCTGGGTATTTGGCGAAAAAGGCTAATATGGCTCTTTGGGAATATCCTGACACAATACAAGAACTTTCAGGCAATAAAAACACAAAATGACCCATTATTTTAAAAGTACGAAATTTTTTCGAATAGGGTAGTCACAGATTTCAGGATGAAATCTGGGTACACCATGTGTTAAAGAAGCCATTAAGAAGTGTAATTGTTAAGTTTCTCTCATAGTTATTGTTGGAAGGCAAATGAAGTTAGTAACACTTGAAGTACCTCATGGGTGAGATTGTAACAATTTCATGTTGATATTATAATTTACACTTATATTTCAGATTTGTCATCATTCCAATTTTATCCAAATCATCAAGTTGGATGCCAATGCACATTCAAGAATGAAATTGATCTCATGCATGATTCAGTCACTTGTGGGCATAGCACCATTGGAGGTATGTGACATTCTACTCAAGAAGCCATATGTGTATGACCGTAATGGTACCTACGGAGCTAAACCATAGTGCTGGTCTACCGATTCAATGACCGCATCTTCAACATCCCAAAATCTCTTCCAAAGAACAAAGTAACTTCTCTATCTACCAAGTAGTGTTGTAAGCTCGGTTCTCACATGCGAGAAGTTCGTGTTGCTCATGATCTCGCCCGGTGACATGTGAATACCAAAGCAAGTGTGCACCGACAATGCGGCTAATTCCACACAATTCACAAAAGGAGCAAAAGCTTGAAAATCTATTGTAGCAATGTGGGGGTATCTTTGAAGAACACAAAGAAGTCCCCACACATCGATGTAAAGCATTAGATCGATTTGGTTCTAGGATCTCCACTTCCAAACAACCCACCATAGTGCAGATTCATTCGGAAGAGAGACAAGATTCAAAGCCAAATTTCAAGTTAATTAATCAAGGAAAGATCAGGGGAAAGTTCTTCTCCTTCTGGCAGTCCGATAATCCTTGCACCAAATAAAGATGGCTCGTGGTGTTTGTGCATTGTCTATCACGCATTCAACAAGATAACAACGAAGAATCGTTATTGAATGCCGCAAATTGATGACCTTTTAGACCAACTCAAGTGCACAATATTTCACCAAGATTGACTCAAATCGTGTTTCCATCAAGTCCTATTCCATCCTCAAGATATTTGGAACAAAAATTTCATAACGAAGGAGGCGTGTACAAATGGTTGGTTATGCCATTTGGTTTGACCATCGAGTCAACAAAATTCATGCAATTGATGAATAATATACTCGTGCCCTTCACCAACTCTTTTGTCATCGTCATTTTCATCGAGACTTGGGAGGAGCATGTTGAGCAAGTAACATGCATCTTAGACACAAAGCATGCATCAACACAAGTTATAAGCAAACTTAGACAAGGTGTACATTCGGTGCCACACAAATCCAATTCTTGGGATACATCATTCACCACACAAGCATTTGTATGGATTCAAAAAGACCAAGGTAATCCAATATTAGCCAACTCTACGCAACCTCACGAGAGATCGGAAGTTTTCTTGGACTTGTTAATTTCTCCGCATGTTTGGTCTTTGGATTCTCTCGGTATCATGGCCACTCAATCAAATCATGCACACCAAAGTTGCATTCCATCGACACCTGCAAAACAACCCGCCTTAAAGGAACTCGAATTGTGCTTTTGTGCTACACTAGCTCTAGTCATGTCAAACATCAACTAACCCTTTGAGATTGAGATCAACACATCTAATTATGCAATATACACAATATTCAACCAACATGAACATCTGATTGCATCACTCAAACATTCAACGACATGATTTAACATTACTCCACCTATGAGGAGTTGTGCGAAATTGTGGAAGCTATGGAGCAATGGTGACACTATATTTTGGGTAAGGAGATCATCATTGACTCAAATCATAAGTCACTTCAAATTTTGCATAAACAAAGTAAGGTGGAGAGTGTGCACCATATCAAGTAGATGTGAACCATAATTTGCATGGATATTCCATAGCTTAACCATCAACACAAATCTTAATTGTTCCCAAAAACACTTGATTGATTAACTTGTTTTTCAATTCTTACTTAAGAATTTGTTTATAACAATCAATAAATGTGCTTAGAATGAAATTGAAAGTGTTGGAAACTAAAAGGAAGACTAAAATATGAAAGTGGAGCCAACAGAAAACAGAACTGGAGAAGACAACGTTTGCCCTGGAGAAACCCAATGTGCAAAAACTCCAAAAGAGTCTGGGACTTCCTCTTCTTACAATTATCTACCTTCTCAAGGCCTTCATGAACATCCTTTTAATTAACATCATGCCCAAACATCATATAAGCTCGGCAACATGCTCACTTACACTTCACTATCACACACCAACTACTAAGACATTCAACCAAGACGAATTGCTAGAAACCATGAACTGTCATACAATGACTCCCATGGGTTGTATGTATACATGCTAACCACATTAAAAGCTTGAATGAGAAGTTAGATGGAGTTAGAAGGCAAAGAGATTCCATTTGCAACCGTTGGTCTACCCTTTCTTTTCTTCATGTGAAATATCCACTTTGTGCAATGTGAAACCACCGCTTATCTAACCGGTGGTTACAAAACTGCCTATGAAGGAATCGATTACGTAACCACCACCCACATACACCAGTGGTTACACAACCACCTCCTACGTATACCAGAAATTTTGCAACCATTCAAAAAAATGAACATGAACCCATTGACTATCTTCTAATCTAAGGTGAATTGATCACCACAACCCTAACTCTATCTTTAGTAGACCTCTGTAATATTTAATCTTCCCACTTGACTAATAACTACTTGGAAATTGGTTACTAAAAAGTGTTTCAAATTACATGTTTTATCTCATTGAGAATAGTGGACGACTTGACTTATTTGCTAACACTTCACAATCCAATTCGGATCACACTTTCCCAATTAGGAGGCTCTTGGTCCCCAAAAGTTTAGGAACTTGTGAGGTGAGAAAAATTCTTCCCCACTTCCTCCTTTGAATACCACTTGGCTTCGCTTGGTAATTGTCCTTTCAACCCTATTTGCCAGTTTCTTTGCATTCATCTCCTTGACCTTCTTTTCTCCTACAGAAAAACATCTTTGACCAACTCCGTTTGGTTATTAGGAGCAAGATCTTCAATGTATGGTACCAAAATACATTCTTCATGTAGCATAGAAGGCTCAAAGAGACATAAGTTTTCAACATTCACAATGGGAAGCAGATATAATCTACAAGCATTCTTGCTCGCTTGTTCTAGAATCACAAACCGCCCTTCCCCAATTGGGAGGCTCTTGGTCCCCGAAAGTTTAGGAACTCGTGAGGTGAGAAAATTTCTTCCCCACTTCCTCCTTTGAATACCACTTGGCTTCACTTGGTAATTGTTCTTTCAACCCTATTTGCAAATCTCTTTGCACTCATCTCCTTGACCCTCTTTATCCTACGAAAAATATCTTTGACCAACTCCTTTTGGTCATTAGGAGAAAGATCTTGAATGTAAGGTAACAAAATGCATTCTTCATGTAGCATAAAGGCTCAACGAGACGTAAGTTTTCGACATTCACAATGGGAAGCGAGATATAATATAGAAGCATTCTTTCCCACTTGTTCTAGAATCTCAAATGGACCATACCTAAGTGGTTTAAGTTTCTTAGCTTTATCTTGGAGTGTCTCTTTATGCAAGTATAGTCATATCTTGTCCCAACATGGAACTTATGCTCAACTCTATGTTGATCATGCGTTGCTTTGTACTTAGCTTGAGAATCTCTTAACCTCTCTTGCACTTGGAGGTGTATTTTCCTAATCTTCTCTATGAATTTCTTGGGTTTGTGAACTTGTGTATACACCTTTTCCTACCCCTTATGTGGTTGTTTTAACACAACATCAAATAGACTTGGAAATAAGTAACCAAAACACGCCTCAAAAGGAGATCTACTAGTACAGGAATGAATTGTTGTTATAAGAATGTTGAATAAATGTCAAATTCTCATCCCAAGTCTTAGGATGCTTCCTGTTATACGCTCTCAAGAGCTGCCCCAATGTTCTATTGACCACTTCCGTCTCGCCCATCGGTTTGTGGATGAAAATTTGTGGATCTCTTCAATCTAGTTCCCATCTTCTCTCAAAAAGTGGTCCAAATTCTTTCCAAGAAGTTGGAGTGCCTATCCAAAATGAGAGAAAAAGCGAACCAAAATAAATCCAAACATTAGTGAAAAATAATTCAGCTGCATCAATTCCATTAAGTGTTTTCTTGCATGGAATGAGGACACATCCTACTAAACCGGTCTATGCTAACAAACAAGTAGTTGTACCCTTTATTTCATAAAGTCAAACTTCCTATGAAATCCATAGAAATGTTTTTCAATGGCATCAAAGAAACCAAAGTGGCACATGTAAATCCAACTTCCTATTACTAGGTTTCCTTGTGTTGCACAAACCCACATCCCATTTTGAAATTTGCAACATCAACCTACCTATTTGCCCAATAAATATACCTTTGCAAATGTGTTACAATCTTTGTCATGAAGAGATGACATACAATTTTTTGAGTATGAGCTTCCTCGTTACCTAAATCCTTCTTTCCATAGGCAACAAGGCTTACCCAGCTTATAGAGCAATCCATCTTGGAGATAGTAGGTCTCCTTGGGATCAAAACTTGCAATTTTCATCTTCTTTACCTACCAAAATAATTCACCAAAAAAATGCATCATGCTCATATTCTTCAATATGTGCCTCTTGCAAAAAATGCTCAAGCTGAGTTATTATGCTCAAAGCTGAAATCAAGGGAGGTCTAAACAACATAATAACCAATTTATTGGTCAAACCCCTTTGTACCTAATAACCAAGTGAAATTGTAGCAAGAAACCAATCCATTTATAATGACGCCCCTCCTGCCGAATTTGATTGGACTTGCAAATATTGGAGAGGTTTATGATCCATATGAATAATGGTTTTTTTCCCATTACATAATGCTTTCATTTTCTAACAGCATGAACAAGAGAATATAGTTATTTATCATACATGCAATAATTCAAAATTGACCCACGAAACAATTCTAGATGGTAACATACTAGCTTACCTCCTTATATTAGGACTGCCCCGTAGAATAATCTCTTGCATCCTTTCCCACCTCAAAAGGTAGTTGTAAATTAGGTAAGGCTAGAACAGTGCATCATAATATATTGCTTAAACTCAATAGATGCATTTTGTTGTTCCTTGCCCAAGTAAAAGACTTACCACATGTTATGGCATTAAACGCCGCTCCAGGTAGAAAAATATTTGATGAACTTACTCAAATATTGAACTACACCTACGAAGTTCCTTGTCTCAATCACATTGGAAGGTTTCACCCATTTCAAAATGGTTTCTACTTTCGCCAAATCAATTCTTGACACACCATCTCTAGCCACATGCCACAAATAAACAAATGATTTGTTCAAATTCACGTTTCTACTCATTTAGCAAAAGCTTGTTCTTTTTCAAAATTTGCAAACTTCACAATGCATTAGATTCTCATCATTAGTTTAGTTGAAAACCAATATATCATCAAAGTAAACAATGACACAAGAATATGAATGGCCTTAACACCTCATTCATCAACCTCATAAAAGTAGTAGGGGTGTTACACCACCCAAAAGGGAGGTACAAGCCACTCATAGAAATCTTGTCTTATCTTGAATGTTATTTTCCATATCCACCTTTATTCTCACCTGGCGATACCCGGATTTCAAATCCACCTTGGTTAAACACTTTGCATGGTGAAGTTGATCCAAAATGTCATCAATCTATGGAAGAGGGTACTTGTTCTTAAGGGGTTTTATTCAAATCTCTATAATCAACACACACTCTTCATGAACCATCTTTCTTAGGCACAATTACAATAGGACAATCACATAGAGAAGTGTTAAAATGGAATACAACCCAATCTAACAAAGACTGCAATTGCTTCCTTACCTCGTTTCCATCACTAATTGCTGTTAGAGACCAATGTTGGGAAAAGAACAATTCAGTAACAATTGTATCTCATGCTCAAATTCCCTTTCTAGTGACATACTCGTGAGCTCTTGGAAATCCTCCCTAAATTGCCACAAAAAAATCTTCCATCTGCCTATGCTCTTTATTGGTAGACATGCTACAAGAAATTTTGTATTCTACTACTTCATTGTCTTTCTTATCTCTCAAAAGAAGCAAAGCAAACTTCCCACTAACATTAATCAATTGTTTATCTTGAGTGGCACTTACTAAAATGATATTTGATTTACCTTCATAGGCTTTGGTGGTGTAGCTTTCCCCATCCTTGACCAAATGGAATTTGTTAGCTCTTCTCATAAAGATAGCATCTCTAACATACATATATGGGCTGCCAAAAACAGCACCACAAAACATCAAGAGGCACAACATCCACCACAACTTCATCAATGAAATGTTCATTTATCCCAAATTTGACTTTGTGTTTCTTGGCAACCTTTATTTCTACTCCTTAAATCATCCAACCTAGAGAATAAGGATTAGAATGATTATATATTTCTAAACAAAGATTTTCTACTAACTCCTTGCTAACCAAATTTTCTTAAGAACAAGAATCAAAAAGAGCATCAACTTTTGCCTTCTTAATCTGAATTTGGATATGGAAAATTTTGGTAAGTTCACCTTTATCTTGAGCATCACTGTACACAAACATGTTTCTCTACAAATGGAGGTACAAATCCTCTCATCCACATCGAAGCTACACTCGGTCTCTTTTCCTTTAACTAAGGTCAAAGCTCTCTTCTTTTTCTTGTCCTTGAATGGATGTAATTTCCAATTAGTCTCATTTGTATGACTATCAACATCACAATGCCTTTTAAAATTCTTTTGAACACTATTGGTAATATCATTCCACTTACATTTCTATTTTTCTTTTCCTTTTGGCTTGAAACCACCCTACTAATTCAAAGAATTTGGAGAGGAAGACAAGCCCTTTTTCTTGACCATCTCAAGGTAGTGGGCTTGCAATCAAGCTTTGTCTATGTCCTTAGGCATGGCTAACAAAACAGGCTTCCTTAGATGACTATGGAGCCCTTCAACATACTTCTTCGTGGATGTCACAATCCAATGCATCTTCACCCATTTGGACTGCCGCTTGCGACACTCGCTTGTATAATCCTCCACACTTTGGCCTTGCTTTTGCCTAAAATATTATCAATTAATAGACCTAGAAATAGATAGAATTGTCTTTTGATCAACATTTTAAATTCATGTCATTTAAAAATTGACGGCAGATTTCTTACTGACCAAGGAATGAACATAACTTTCAAACCAAGTTAAAGCATGACCAGCTAGCTTTAATCATGTAAAATAAAATTGATTCTCTTCACTAATATGATGTAAACTGAAATATACCCCTCATTGGGCTAGTCAATGATCAAGTTTCTCATCATTCATTAGGTTGAATCTCTATCTTGGCCTCTGCATTAAGTGTATGTTGGGCTTGGTTGGTATGGGCCTTCTCTGTCTTCTTGCCTTGAGTCTTTAACTCTTCATTTGCATTTGGAATCTCCATAGAAACTTCCGACTTCCCCATGGGACCCATAACTTCTCCAACTTATCAAGCTTCCTAATGGATTGTGAGATGTTGGAAACATCCTCTTCCAATTTTGAACCTTTCTTCATAATCTTGCAAGACTCTCTCATCTTCATGAGCCGTGCTTTTCACTTATCTATTCCACCTTCTTGTGGATATCTCTTTCTGCAAAGAAACCAAGATACCTTCTTCACTAGCATCAAGTGCTCGAGTAATAGGCATAAATTTGCAAACGGTCACGCCACACAACAACGAACAAAACCGACTCTAATACCAATCTAATCTGTAATTAGCATGGATATTACAAAGCCTAACACGTCAACACAAATCTCGATTTTCTCAACAACACTTAATTGATTAATTTGATGTTTACTTCAAAATTGCTAAAAAGTCAATATATATGCTTAGAACTAAATTGAATGTGTTGTCAACTGAAAGGATAACTGAACATGAAAATACAGAAAACATAAGTGCACAAGACAATGTCTACCCTAGAGAAACCCAATGTGTGAAAACTTCAAAAGAGTGAGGGATTTCCTCCTCTTGCCATTATCTCTATTTGTTGTGTGTGTGTGTGTGTGTGTATTGCCTTCTCAAAGCATTCATCAAAATTCTTTACATTAACATCATGCCCAAACACCAATACATGTTCAACAACTTGTTCACTCGCACTTCCCTATCACACTCCAACTCAGATTCACGACCAAGAACAACTAGTAGGAAAAAATAAACTACCATGCAATGACCCGAAAGGATGTATTTATACATGTTAACCACAAGAAATGCTCAAATGATAAGCTAATAATACTTAGAAGAGGAAGAGACACTGTTTACAATCGTTGCGCTGCTCATTTCTTTTCTTTGTGTGAAACCAACACTTTGTGTAGAACAAAACCGTCGTTTATCTAACGAACGGTTACAAAAAATCCCTAAAGAAACCAATAGTTATGTCACCGTCACTTGCATACCCCATTGGATACACAACTACCACCAGCATATACTAGTGGTTTTGCAACGATTCACAAAACTCTATTTTTATGAACATGAACCCACTTAGTATATGCTCATCTAAAGCATCTGAATCACCTCAGGCCTAACTCTTTCCACCCATGCACTATCTGATCTTCCCCCTTGAATGATAACTCCTTGGAAATCGGTTACTAGAAAGTGTTTCAAGGTATATGTTTTATCTCCTTGAGGATAGCGGACAGTTATATCATTTTGTTAACACTTCATGATCCATTTGAATCAGCGTGACATACATGCAGCGATTCCATTTGGTGATCAATCACAAGGGAAAGGATAACAAGGCAGAAAACCACCTTAGTTGCCCCCGTGTCAAAGAACTCATCAAAGTACTTGACACTCATGGCTACAACATCTTTGACTAGGTATTTCTCTACTCAACAAATTCATATTTCACATAGGCCTCCACCACTCTCGCGAAGGGCAAACAAGTTCTCATTTTTTATTTGTCCAACCTTCTCTTCAAGCATCATCAACACTTTTTCTAGCCTTATATATGTAAAGACATAAAGCGCCACATCAAATCTTGCATTCCTTGTTGCATCACCACAATCGAATAGGAAGCTTGTGCTATACACACCTTTATTTTATCCATCCAAACCATGCGAATATACCAACACATTTTTCCTTGATATGCCACAATACTTAGGTCTTCGTCAAGTATTGAATATGGAATTCGTTAAGCCTTACTTTCCATCTTTGCTTGAGCTAGCATGTAATGTCCCCATTCCTTCACCGAGGGCCTAATGGCCATTTTTCAGTCTTAGCCTTGGTCATACCCGAGGGGCTAACGACATTGGAGGCTATTGGGTATGGATGTCTGATTACCACCTTGTTTTTTTGTTATATTTTGCCGTTGACATTAGTATTGGGCAACTTGGTGGGAATTATTGTTATATTTTGTCGTTGAGGGGGCTCATGGTACTTTATTATTTTATTCCTTCGTTGGGGATCACTTAAGTCACTTTTGGCGCCTAGGGGAAAAAGTTAAGTTACTTTATGTTCATGTCGATCTTCCCTAAGGGGTCGATTGGGGTTCTTTAGGCCCTTTGTTGCAATGGATGGTTATAAAAGGTGGTGTTTGGGGAGAAGAGGATTCATCCATACACACATATTTTGATATTGGAGCAACTACTCTTTGCACTTCTCTTTTCTTGTGGAGTAAGATCCCACAAGAACCCTAGCTTCAGTGGTGAGAAATCCACTCCTAGCTAGCAGAGCACTCTTCGGTGGTGAAAGATCCACCCTAGTTTGCTAATTTGGAGCCCATTCAAAGCATATTTTCAGGAAGATTCTACAGGGTTTTCAAGCAGGGTTTTCAGAGGATTTCAGAGGCTCATTTTAGAATCGAGGGAGATCATTTGCCCATATATTCGGTCATTTGCATTTCAGGTTATTCGCAGCACTTAGGCAAGCTTAGCACGGCCACTGGAGGAGTTTTGAGGATTTTCCAGCCCCTTTCCTAGGGTGACATCACCCTTGGGAGATTGCAGCAGTTGATTTTAGGGTTTCTAGATAACATTTTCCAGATTTTAAGGTTGGAATCTTTTCCATATATTTTGTAGATGTTATTTCCCAAAATCAGATTTTTATCAGTTGTATTCAGATAGTTATGAATTTTTGAAATATCTCAGCAGTTTAGGGCATTCTGAAAATTACTGGCAGTTATTTATTGTTCAAAAAAATCCAAAAATAATTTTCCAGTCTTTGTTATCATATTAGCAAGCTCTCTGTAAAATTTCGTGTGATTTGGACAAGTGGTTTGCAAGTTATCATTATTTTTCAGTTCGCTGTCCAAAACCCAGAAAAATCAGAATTTCATTTGCTGTTGTTTTTATTAATTTGTCAAATTACAAGTTATATCCCACAAGGGATATTTCATAGCAACAATTCAGCATCCTTCAGATTTGGATGATGAAAAGTTGCAATCGGTGCCAATCAATCAAATTGTTGAGATTAAAACTACATGTGCCCACCAAGGTACACATCAGTTGTTTAGAGTGGTCAAAGCAGAGCAATACATTGATCAAGCTAAGTGGTACAACCTTTAGCAACTTCAGATTCAATTTCCACAGTTGACTAAGGATGTGATGGAATCCACCACTTTGGCGGCTTTGGATGTTCCGCATAGTCTCATTTCAAACAACATGGCACCAATCCACATAGACATCACTACCAAGTCTCAAGGTGTTGGACTTCTGCACTATGATATAAGACATTTGTGCTCATCTTTCGAAAACTCGCAACTTGATTGGAGCACCCCAAATTGTCGCATAACCACGAATCATATTGTGCAAGTCACACTTAAATCCCAACCAGCGTGCCACGTGGAACCTTTGCACTTTGTCATATCATGCTCATAAGGCTCACGTCACATCAACAAACTCACCATCACCACACAAATCTAGAAGTCAAACCAACACATTAATGAGAAGGAAAATTGTCATTTGTTGTAGATATAAAACCATCTTATAACCATCTCTTTTTGTAATTGTATTTTTATAGCCATTAAACCCCCAAGGTCAACAATCATGTTCTTTCGTGCTGCATTCTAGTATAGGAAAATCAGATAGGAAGCATTTCCCCCTTTTTGATCAAGGGAATCTTAATTCTCAGCCTTTGTACACGTATGTACCATACCTGTTCATTTTCATTGTATGGAAGAGCAATATTCTACTGTCTTTTGTCTTCTAAATGTGTAATGGTTTAGGGAATGTTCATATTATAACTAAGAAGATTAATAGCTAGTTTATGAGGTTGTCTTTGTGCCACCATCCTAAGCAATGCAATGGAAATAAATATTACATGTACTTAAAAAGAATGAAATCATGCATTTTTAGATTCATTTTGTCATATTTACTTGGGCATAGAATTGTCCATCAAAAATACTAATTCCAAAATTCAAATTTTAATGAACGGTTATAATTAATTGTTCAGCCACTTATCTGTTAGTGAAATTTTTCCTGCCTCTAAAGTTGAGAAGGATTTATAATTACACCAAAATGCATACCTACATTAATAGACAAGGACGGGTTGGAGGAGCAAGTGTAAAAGTATGAGATGTCAATAAAAATGGCCGACCTCAATTTTGACGTCCATTTGACTGTCATTGAGCAGTTTAAACCCTAACTTTGACATCCATTTGACCGTCATACGGAAGTTTTACTTCTTGCTTGGAGAGGGCAATTAAAAATCATAATACTTGGGCATGCAGGGAGTTTCGGGCCCCGAAATTGTTTTCCAACCTGACACGGTGGTGCAGCTTGATTGGGGCCATTTGTCAACAATCAGCAAGAAATTTACATAGAATGTAATGGAGTTGTTATTCAGTGTGGTATGTGACAATTGCAAGATAGGCACCTAGAGATTGATATCTCTCAGCTTTTATTAGATAGATATATTTTAGAAATTTACACTAATACAATTCCTTAGAGCTTCAAGGGCTTTAGATGATTTCCATGCAAAAGTTGGCTTGGATGAAACAATGGGAGTAATTTACTATGTAGAAATTATCTCATGACTCGCTCTAGTGCCCATCCAC
This sequence comes from Taxus wallichiana var. yunnanensis, assembly GCA_018340775.1. NCBI lineage: Eukaryota > Viridiplantae > Streptophyta > Pinopsida > Cupressales > Taxaceae > Taxus > Taxus wallichiana. The sequence continues at coordinate 315,727,096 of CM031234.1, read as the reverse complement.
TTTCTTAGAGCTTGCCTACCAGGTTTTAAATATGGGACACTATTATCATATTCGATTTACTATGCTTGGTAAACTACAACTTGACGGGCATTATTGATAAGTGTTCTAGTACTTTGTTTGTCAATCTTTTAGCATGATTGCATAGTTGATGATGATCGTACAAAAGCTTCCGTTTTTAATTTTCAAATCCTCTAATATAGGATTTTTTCAATTTTTTGAGAAATGCAACACAATAGTTTCTTGGTAAATTGCACTTAGTAGAACATTCTTCTATTTGTCTTATATTGGTGTAACAGAGCTAGAGAATGGAGAGAATAGTTTTTGATAAATTTTGCATGGATTCTCATGTCACTATAATTTTACTTGTTTCTTGCAACTACCCTAAATCCTAAGTGTAAGTCACTTCGAGACTATAATGAATGCTTCATTATCTAAGACAGGATTTTTCCCCTCTTGTTATTGAAGAAATGCATATAATTTCACACCAAACAAAATGAGAATTACATTACCTGAGCAACAGAGTTGCTCAAAAGACCAACCCTAAAATATATAGAAAGACTATCACATATACATTTGCCCCAAGAGACAAAGAAGTTACATCTTAACTAAAACAAGTCAATTTGGCTTTAACATGCATAACCAAATCTTTCTCCATAAAATTTGAGCAGGAATTGTCCTCATGAAGCATAGCCTTGCATCTTGTCTTCCAAGAGAGATCAATGGAAGATATTTGTATTGCATGCTAAAGTGTTTTGCACAACTATATTTGTTTGTCTAAGTATCCTGGAAAAGAAGATCTAACCAGGAAAAAGGGGCAATAAAATTTGGCCTACAACTATGCTCAGAAGTCCTGGCAGATGAACATTTTATATTTCTCCAGAGATGCATCTTCTGCTGAGTATACTATAGACCTTGGTAGAAATGCACCGGGTTTAATTATTTAACTGCACACATGGTTCTCTAAAGAAATTGCCATAAACCAAAAAAGCACTAACCTGTTTAGAAATCCAAACCTCCTTCAGTCCATGAGTTGTTGCAATAACTGTGAGCTCAACACACCTTGTTACTGACACCCGCTTCTGTTCGACAGAGAAATCAAAGTAAACAAAACCATCTGATAAAATATATTTACTAATTTGTATTTCTGTATTTTGGGAGCTGATTTTCGTATGGTGGTGGAGTATCTAGCATTACAAGCATGCAATATTACTGGCAATCAAATAAGAAAATTTTAGTACATACTTGTATAGGGGGAGCATCTAGCATTACAAGGCACACAAATACCCTTCATCAAATAAGAAAATTTTAGCGCTTAGTACAATATTGGTTGAAATCTAGGCTCAAGCTAATAAATGACAATTTATCTAAACAGTTCAGAAGATTGATCCCTGGATCCAATCCAAAAACATCTTATTACTTCCTCTTTTGGTATTCAAGAACTCAATTTTGCAGAAGGGGAATATCTACTATTACAAACGACATAATCAAATAAGAAAACTAAAGCACCTAGTACCATATTGCTTGAACTCGGCTCAAATTACTACATTACAATTAATCTATTAATATTCAATTTAGAACATTGCTTTGTGGATCCCCCTCCACAACCTTCCAAGAACATCTTTGTGTATCTCAAGAATTCATTTTTGTGTAAGGAAAAACATGCGAACCATGTAAATACTGATATCAGATAAGAAAATTTTAGCATCTAATACCATATTGTCTTAAATCTAAGTTAAAACTAATACTAATCTATTAGCTACAGAACAATCATATTGTCTTGGGATGATTAGCTACAGAACAATCATATTACAGTTGTCTTTCTTCACTTCAAACTGTAGCTATACAATTCATTCTAGCTAAAAGAATACTTAAATATGTGAATGAAACCAGAGTAGAAACTTGCCCAAGCACTATGTGCCTGATCTATAATCACCTGATTATAATTCCTCCCAGAACAGAGGAACTTCAAGTAGGAGCAACATTGCATATCCAAAGGGAACCAAGGAGGCGTCCCACTCCGAAGAACAAATGGCTAAACATGAATATATCCTTCGACCTGAGGCTAGATCATCCAAGTATCCAAGCCTTTGAATATGAAAAATGAGTCTAAAAACATTCTCAAGGCCCTGAGGCTCGGCAGAAAATTCAATTTTAACAATATACTGAGGAACAGTCCATTAACAACAGAGCATACTCTACAACATGATATTTTCCCCTTAACATGCATCCCAACAAAAGACCCTAAACTAAGACCACATACCTCTGATGGACACAAAATGATGGGTTTAATGGATAGTTACCAAGTCCGGAAATCCGGATCCATCTAAGAGCAAAAAAACCGAATATCCTAAATTCTTGAAATTTTTGGAAAAATCCAGTGCCAAATATTTACGTATATGTATGTGTGTATATATATATATGAGTAAAATTTATAAATATGCCAAAATTGACAATATAACAAAAAACATTAATAGCATGATATAAAATGCTAATATATTTAATATTAAATAATATATAAGGGCGTTGGGCATCTTTTAATAGAAAAAAACTTTTAGAAAAAGAAATTGGAAAAAAAGGCCCGTCCGGGACACAACTTATCCGGGCCAGCTAAAAATCCGAATCTGGCTGGATTTTGTGCAGATATGACCAAATTTCGTAACTATTTTATAATGATTGTGTTGAAAACTTGAAGGTATGCATCCTCAAAGGGCTATCTTAAAAATTTAACTGAAGTCAATGATATTACAAAACAAAAAGGGTGTCATATCCCTACAAAGCTGAGATTGAGAAACGGACTCAAGATTGAGAGACAAACTTATAAACTAAACCCTCAAGTATAAGCTGTTGTGAGCTCCACTAGCTTCATTTGTAGAAAATTTGAAAATTGGAGCAAGCGTCTCTAGGAACAATGGAGATCATAACCTTAGTTTTATTAAGATTGACCACTAGTTGGGGAAGCTCACAAAAGTAAGCAAGAGCATCCAATTGTCTCAATGAACACTCAGGGGAATTAGCAAGAACAGCCACATCATCAAAAAAAGCACCATAGCAATTAAGATGTATTATCTTGTCTAAGAAAGTCCTCAAGCTCATCTATATAGATTACAAAGTAATTCAGCAAGAGAGTGTGCCCGTTGTTGGAGTGTTCATGTTCACACTGGTTCAGGATATTTCCAACCCACCTAGGTTTGAGCCATGTTCACACGCACTTAGAAAGGTAAGCTTGATTTGGGAGCTTGTGCGTATTGTTGGAGTTGAACACCTAATTGTGCACGTACCTTTCAACTTGTGCACATAAGTAGGCGATCCTCCTATCTTGTTGATCTTGTTGGTTTTTCATGCAACAAAATCTTGTTGCATGAAACAAACTATTCGCAGCTATATATCCGGGACTCCCATTGAAAATTGTAACATACACATACAGAAATATACTAGAGACTATACTGTGCATCTCGTGTTGTTTGTGCATGATTTGGTTGTGGTAATGGTCTACTGTTGCAGATCCTAAAGAATGAGAAGATTTGGCTCTCCCACATGGTATCAGAGATGCCTTCTGCAGCCATTACTTAGCAAGAATTCTTCCATTAATCAGATTTGTAAAAGAAACTACACATTTCTGATCAGAAAAAATTACCCGTGCATGATCAGAAAAGGGGGAGAACAGAGGTTTTGAAAGAAGAAGAAAAATTTGCATTGCGGAGGAGAAGCACTGCATTACAGTTCAAAGGCATTGGAGTGCATTGGTTGAGGCAATGACTGAGCTCTATATCTAGCTAAACAAGGCCGAGTTAATCTCGTGTTATCTCATCTATCTCATCTATGAGCTCCATTAGTACCCAACTCACTTGCTCTACAAGTCATCTCTCAACCAGCTCAAGCATTCAGTTCTCGAGCTCTTTGACAAGCACCTATTGGCAACTGCAAGGACCTAGCTCAATGTTCCTCCTTGAGGCATTGACTCAGACCAGCTTGTAAGGTAATCCTGACGGACAGGCAAGTCAACTTCATACTCAGGCTCGATCCAACATCCTAGCAACCCTGTGCAGCACTGCAATGACTAACAAGCTCAGCTTTCTTTTACCCAACCGAGCTCCTCGATACTCCTCTCGGTGGCTCAGCATTACAAACTCCTTCACGACTTAACTGGCTCGACTCAATGTTGGCAGATTGGGTCCAATGCATCGGCCCTAGCTCATTCATCCCTTCACTGTCAATCTCACTCAGCTCAACTAACGAGCACTCATGCGACGATCATCAACTACCTCAACATCTTGACCAACTTGCAACTCACTTTGCCTCGCTCCAAGCTCAAAACAATGCTCTCTCCTTGGCTCCCTCACCCAGCGAGCTATCTTCCCAATGGCTACTATACTCTTCACGTGGTGGCTTGATCCAGCCATCCCTCCAGTGATATCTCCAATTAGTTCCCTGTTTCGAGTCTGTCATCTAGCTCGCTCCAACCTTGGCACTCTGCATCCTCTCAGCTCAGTTTCCCTGCAGCAAACTTAAGCAATGGCGGTGACACTGTTTCCTCCTCCTAGGTGGTAGCTCCATATTCCCTAACTCGCACTCCAAAGAGGTTCAAAATAAACAAAGCTCTAAACCCTAAAAGTAAGAGTTAGTCTAGTATTTTTTTGATAGTATTTGCAAGTTGTTTGGAGATTAAAAAAAGAATTCTGATATGTGTGTCCGAAGTTATTGATAGCGTAATCGGTATGTTTATTTTAGTAAGTGTGCTTGAGTAAAGGGAGGTCAAGGATTTAAAACCCTTGACCCCTAATATTTGCTTGGAAGTTTTTTTAAAAGGGGCTACAATATTGTAGAAGAGGCCTTTCTTAATTAAGGGGGTTTGTTGTTTGAGCTATATATTTGGACAAATGGTGTTATTTCTTTAAGGCATGTGTATTATTTTTGGAACTTCTTCAAGAGTGACCTTTGAGTGTCCTAGTGGCACCTACACCTCTTAACACCTTTCCGATCTCAATTGTCAAAGACCGTAGGGTAAGGCCTGATCTGACAGGCAGTCAAACCCCCTCACATACAAACTTACTCCTATACTCTCTACTTTTGGCAATCTATTATGGATTCTTTTCTAACTCTACAAGAAGAAAACAAGAAACTATTAAAGCAAAATGCTTTTTTGCGCTCCCTCATCCATGGCAAGGATGACCTAATACACTCTCTCTAGCAAAAACTTGCTAATTTACGGCATCGTGTCCAATTGGACCTAAAATTCTTTGCTCCTAGTCCACTTGTAGCTGAGCTTGTTGCTTTGGATGATCTTATTCTTTAATCTAGTACATATCCACTTGATGCATTTTTAGACTATGACCTAGCCGAACCCAAGCATTCCATTATTCCAATTTGCCCTCCTATAGCAGCCTTTACTCCTATTTCTACTGCTCATACTAATGCAAATTCGGATTTTGTGTTTGTTGCACCTTTTGAGAATCCCAATTTTGATCCTCTTGCATATCTTCCTAGCTCTTTTGAGAAGCACGTTGTTGCTTTTGGTTCTCACACACTTCGTACTATGGGTTTTCTTAGCGGAGGTGTTGGTAAACATTTTCAAGGCGTTGTTGCTCTAGTCCAGCCTATCAACTAGACGTCATGCCATGACATTGGTTATGAAGCAAGTAATAGATATTCTATGGGATCACTTAATGATAGAGTGATTGGTTTTATTCGCTCAACTCTTCGTAAGGATCATGAGTTCTACTACTCTTTCACTTAGGCCTACAAACCCTGAGACTATAGATGTTGGGCATGATCAACTTGGCACACATTTAGATGTTTCCTCGCATGCACTGGTTATGCACATGGCACCGAATCATATGCAGGCATCATTTTCCATCATACATATTCAATTAGAATGGAGTTATGATCACTTGTGGCAGGAAAGTAAGCATCCTTTGAGAGGGCACTACAGGCATGGCTCCTCCATTATTCAACTTCTCAGTCCACTCACTGCTCCACCTACCTTTTGTAGCTCCCTTTGTTGATTGAACTCGATTTTATTTGGCAATTGTAGAGCAAATATCTTGCTTTCAAAAAGCATCCTTTAGATATTGACAGCATTCTGCAGTATTTATGCATCACTTGGTAAGCTTATTTATTATATGGGACCATTTTGTGGTCGCACTGAGTCTAAACAAACAATGAGCTTTTCTTCATGCGTGTGTGCCCCATTTTGAGCACTTCCTTCTCTTCTTTAATTGCATGACTTTCCCATCACCACCAGGGCCATCTTCTTGAGAGGTATATTTCAGTTGTATCTTCGCCTCTAATTTTAGGCATGTTAACAGTCTCCTTGAGCTTTGTAGTGAAGCTAGTTCTCCTTCCTAAGTGTAGCTAATATGGTGAAGCCCAGTGTCAACTTGTTAGTGTTCAAGTAGTTGGCTTTGTCCACTCATATAAATTTGTAGCATCACTCCACCAACTTAGTAGTATAGGGGATGGTGATGATCCTCGCTTCTTCGGTGTCGTGTCCCTTGCTTTTGGCATTTGGCGCACTACATCCTCCGATAAATCGAATTAAGTTTGGTGAACCCTTGCACTATTGACACTTTGTTGAAAGTCTCCATGGTGAGCTTAAGCTGTTAAATTACAATGTCGGGTTGTTTTTTGTTTTTGTGATCGAGCAAAGGATCTAGACTACTAGTGCGAGAATGAGTTTAAGTGAACACATGTCTACCAAACATTCTTCCTGGTAAGCGAACTTTTAGTCTCATTAAAGCACGGTGGAGTCGGACTTGGCGGCATAATTTTAAGCATGACATCCCCAACACCTCATCTCTTCGGTAGTAGCTTTGGATCACTAGTTTTCACCAAACCATAAGTGACTTTCAAGTCCACCGAGAACACTTATGTTTGATGGGCTTCATTCTATCTAGTGCACCTACTTCAACATTTTGGTTTGTCTTCGAGTCGTGCTTCTTGGGACACCTTATAGCATGAATTCTTGCTCCAATTTAGTTGTTTTACTAGTTTTTTGGGTACCTTGCAATGATACAATTCACCTAGGTTAACTCTAATTTCCTAGTTTTGTGATTAGTGTTTTTCCTAAGCGAACCTCATATAGAGGGCCAATTCCTATTTGACTTGGCAGATATAATAACTCGATATCCATCTATTCGATAAGATGGATTGATCACCATAGGGACACTTAGTATTTCATTGTGTATTTGTACGTGGGTACCTAGTCATGCCTAGCTGCCAGGACAAATCAGCCTCTTTGCTTCTTCTTTTCTCACTCCCCATTCTGCACTTATGGGAGGGTGTTGGAGTGTTTGTGTTCGTGTTCACACTAGTTGGGGTTCAAGATATCTCCAAACCAACTACGTTTGAGCCATGTTCACATGCACTTCGATAGGTAAGCTTGATTTGGGAGCTTGTTGGTATTGTTGGAGTTGAATATCTAATTGCGCACATACATTTGAAGTTGAGCGCATAATTAGAAGATCCTCTTATCTTGTTGGTTGTTCATGCAACAAAATCTTTTTGGATGAAACAAACTATTCCCAACTATATATATAGGACTCCCATTGTAAATTGTAACAAATACATACAGAAATATAGTAGAGACTTTACTATGCATCTCTTGTTGTTTGTGCGTGAGCTGGTTGTGGTAATGGCCTTTTGTTGCAGATCTGAAGAATGAGAAGCATTCAGCTCTCCCATGCCCGTATTTAAATTCAATTATACTTATCGAAATGTAAGCATTTGTGGACAATATTAAAAACCTCTCAGATACCAAATATTACATAACCTCTGGAATATGAAGCCCCTCGGTGCAGAAACAAAGACATTTCCAAAGTCTATAAAGCAATAAAAAAATTAGAAGATTGTTGAGGAGCCTTCTCAATGATAGCCCGTTGATATAGATCACAAAGTAATTCGGCAAGAGAGGGCACCCTATTTAAATCCAATCAGACTCGTCAAAATGTAAGAGTCTCAGTGGGCAATATGAAAAAACTTTGAGATGCCCATAGTTCATAACCTCTAGAACATCAAGCCCCTAGGTACATAGTCAAAGACCTTTCCTAAGTCTACGAAATAACAATAAAATTTAGAAGATTGTTGATGAGAATTCTCAATGATACCTCTTCTATATAGATCATGAAGTAATTCAGCAAGAGAGGGTACCCTATTTAAATCCAATTATACTGATTAAAATGTAAGAGTTTGTGGGCAATATTAAAAATCTCTCGGATACCGATGGTGGATAACCACTTTGGAACATCAAGCCCCTAGGTACAAAGTCAAAGACCTTTCCAAAGTCTACAAAGCATAGTTTCCATATTCGTATTTAACGTGTATGAAATTCAGTTTGCAATGTTCTTTTGGGGAATAACAAACTTTTTTGGTCAAGTTCGTAAGAAATCATTTTAAACATTTAAAAACCGGCTAAGAAAAATTAAAAACCTGATTTGACACTTATTTGTTGTGCTATGAGCCCGCTTGAGGTAAATATCAAGCGAAAAATCGGAAAACACGATTCATTCTATGCGATGGATAACTGCAAATCCATTTGATTAGTGCAACTGTTCTAGCTGTTCCCATCACGCAGGTCATACTCTGCATTATTTGGGCTGTATTCTACAATTCCAAGCCATTTTATGGAGTGTTTCTGCAGATTTCAGGTCATTTTCAGAGGTCATGGAAGTTGCAGATATTGTGTTGCTGCTAACGATCAGGAAAGTTTATTTTTGTAGTGTTATTTTAATTTACTATATGATATAGTCTATATCATATACCGTATATGGTATTACTAGTTAGTTTAAAAGTTTTACTAAGTTTAAAATTTTAATTAATAGTATTTAGTTTAATATTTAGGTTAAATATAAGATTATTTTAGTTTAATAGTTTGTATTTAGTTTATTTATTGTTTTTACTTTTCAGGCTACTTTAAAATTTAAATTTTTAACTTTGTAATTTTTAGGTTATAAAATTATAGACTATTATGTATACACTTATGTGCTTTTTTAAATGTGTAATTTAATAAATGTGGATTATTATAATTATTATATATTTTTAATTTTGTAAAAAAGTTAACCAAACAGTATCAAACTGACCTTTTGCAAAATTCCAGACTTCTGAACTTTTTCCTTGTCTAAACAACCAGGAAATTTCGAACGTAGTAACTATGCTACAGAGAACAAAAAATTAGAAGATTGTTGACAAGCCTTCTCAATGATAGCTCGAAGAGTAAAACAGTGATCAATGGTCTATAAATCTTATGAAGCTTGCATTTATGCATGCTTCTAATTGTTCATTATGTATGGTGCTTTCATTTCCAGCACTATGGGAAGCACTCTTAACTCTATGTTAGAAGGTGTTTTCTTAAGCAAAGCACTTAGTTAAGGTAAAAAATCAATCGATTTCAATCATATCAAGTTTCAGATCCATCTTTATCAATTATAAATATAAACAGCCTACTTACAGATTCTTGAGTATGACAATATCCCACTTTCTCCTCTTCATGTTTTTCAATTGTGCATGTTTAGTCGGTTAAAATCTGTGAGCACATAGTCTGAGTGTCTTGAAGGGATGTCTATGCATCTATGTTGTCTTGACCAATCCATGTCAAACCAAACTGCCTTTTGGGACCTCTGTTGTACTTTGCAACATTTTTTGGAGTTCTTATGGTACATAGGCTAATTCTAGTATATGTCTGTAATAACCCTTTCGAGGGTTTTAATAAAATATTCTATATGCCTATCTGAAAATAAAATTGCAGCAGACTGAAGAATAAAATCAGTGACTTGTACTTGCACCAAAAACTACCAAAATCACCATAAAACACCACCAATCTATTCACCACTATTTTATATATATTATATGGAATTTTAGAAGTCAAAATAACAAAGAAACACTAAAGAATACTCTGCTGAAAATTAAAGATGCATTGGAAACTACAGCCACAAGATAACTATGAAATATGGGTGTAGAAACCCTCTAAATTCATACAACTTCAGATTCCGGCCTTTAAAAATATTACAAATCAGATTGTGAAACCAGATTTGTCAAATTCTTCACCAATGTCTCCAAACTCTACCCAAGATAAGTCGCTCCACCTAAATAATTTAAATATCAACTAGAAATTACAAATAAATCTTCAAATCAGCTCTTCTCTTCAAGACTCAACAATGATGAAGGGTTTTCGTCCTTCACCTAAGCCACATGAAGGGTTTTCATCCTTCAATGAGGCCTCACAAGAGGGTTTTCGTCCTCAAGTAGATGAACAAGGAGCAACTAGCTCTCTATGCCCAAGTAGAATAAAATGCACCAAGACTAGCCCCAAATGATGCCTCTAAACTCCTTTTATATCTTCTTTTTGGCACCAAAGCTTAATTAGAAAAGGATGACTGTATAATGCAAGAAAACACTAAAGGAAATATAAAAATATTAGATAAAATATATTATAAAGATGCTCAAGGGTCTTCTCCTTCATTTTTGCTTCTTTGCCATGGAGAAGGGATGGCAAGAAGACCAATTTCTGCTTAGGTGGGAAAAAGGGACATTCAATGTCTCGCATTATCTTGGCCCTTACCATGGTAAATTTCAAAATTGTAATGTTGTTAGTTTTTAGTCTAGTCTTGAGGTTATGGCTTTTGGTTGTTTTTCGAGATGCCCCATAAAATGTAGTTTACAAGACGACATAACATCAACTTTGAAAAATTCGGTAATATATTATGTACTGCCTTAGGCCTCCTTACTAATATAAATCTATAGTATTGTCAAAAAAAAATGTTCCTTGGGCTTCACCCTGAACATGGGAAGTTGAAAGTTAACTTCAATGGATAGGCAAACCATAACCCAGGATCATCAAGTGTTGTATATGATATCGGGTAGGATTCATGTCATAATCCATTTCCAGATTTTCCAGGAAAACATTATTAAATAAATAAAAGGGCTTAATTCTTGAACAAATGTTATACAATTATGTGTTGATTTACTTCATGCTTGAATGTATAGATATGTAATGTTAGTCGGACTTGAATGTACAAATATGTAATGTTAGTCGATTACAGCTTTCACTTATTAGATGCTAACATTTTTTTAAAACTTCTAGCTTTATATTAAACATAATACTTATGTACAAATTCGCCCATGCCAAGCATGGAAGCTATTAGCCATATCAGTAGCCTCATAAACAATACAATCAATATTCCTATTCATTAAGCAGAATCTAAATTAAGAATTGTCCTAATATCTTCTTGAATCTTATTAGACCACCATAAAGGAGGTGGTCCATAGCAAAGGATATCATTGTTGTCCAAGGCCCAATTCGCTAATCCATCCGCAACTTTATTCTGTTGTCGAGGAATATGTCTGAAAAGAATTTGTCGGAAGTTTTGCTGCAATTTTTGGATTTGATCAATTTCTTTTGCAAGTCGCCAATTGGGAGGATATCCATTATTAGATTTGCTAAGTAAATTCATCATGATTTTGGAATCAGATTGAACCTTGATCTTTTGCCATCCTATTTTGATAGCTTCTTGCATTCCTCTACGAATAGCTCTTATTTCTGCCAGATTATTCGTAGAGATACCCATATTTTCCGCAAAGATAAAACATACCTCTCCTTGTCCATTACGCCCAATTCCTCCCATGGTTGTTCTCCCAGGATTGCCCCTAGAAGCACCATCAGTATTGAGAATACCATGATAATCAGTCGGATCCCTTTCTGAAACAATATTTTGTGTAGTGATCTTTGCATGAAAGCGAGGCATAGTAGCCTCCTTAGGGTCCAAAGAAAGTTGTTTGTAAATATGATCCCATTGTGGAGTTGACTGAGCTGGAAGCGAGATCTTATGTTTAAGGCTTTCTGTGAAATTGGATTTAATTCTTTCCCAAACATATATAGCTTCTCTGCTGATTTGTCGGAAAATTCTATAGTTTCTTTCCTTCCATGTATTCCATAATAGAAGGGAAATGCCACTCCACATAGCTGGAAGCATATTTTGTCCTTTAGGTATGGCTTCCTTCCATGTGCCCATAATATTTCCATTCAAGGTTGTTCCATTGAAGCTTAAACACCAAAGCCAAATGTTGCCATTAAGGGCAATACCCATGGGCATTGAAAGAAGATGATCTATAGTTTCCTCAGCTTGTGTACAAAGCTCACATCTAAATGGGCCATTAAGTCCTCTCTTTTTAAGCCTTTCACCAGTTAGGAGCCTTTTATGTGTGAGAAGCCAAAGGAAGAAACTTACCTTGGGCCATAACGCTGGCTGCCAAATATGCTTAAATGGTTTGATCTGGATGCGGTTGTGCTTTCATTAAAAAGGTATATCTTGAGGAAACCTCATATTTTCCGGAAGAGCTGCATCCACACCCAATTTCATCAGGCTCCGAGGAGAAAAGAAGAGCTCGATCCCTCAAAATCTGGTTCAATAAAATCTGTTGTTCTTGGGCAATCCTTATAGGCCATTCAGTAATAGGAATCCAACAATTATCAACTCCCCAGGTCGAATATTTGGTTGAATATACTTTGCTATCTTGATCCATCCCTGGGCTTGCATATGCTCCATAATTGATTGAAGCTGAGGGAAGAGTGTAATAATTGGGGTTTTCCATCCCAAGAATCTGTCCAAAAGTTTGCTAATTGGCCATTATGAACAATCCAAAACAACTGCTTTTTAATTAAATTTTCCCCTCTTTTGATAAACATTAATGCTGGAGAGCCTTTATTCGGAAGAGTTGTTCTAATAATCTTTTCGACAGCTTGTTTTCTGCATATTTACCACGGAAATTTATAGCCCAAAGGTCATCAGGATAAACAATAAGTCTCCAATATAGTTTTGCCGCTAAGGCTATATTCTGATGAATGGAAGATCTAAAACCTAATCCCCCTTCTTTTTTGGGCTTACAAAGAGATGTCCATTTGACCAAAGTCCACTTTTTCTTTTCTGAGTCCCACTCCATAGAAACCTTTGACAAAGAGAATCCATCTTTTTAAGATTGTACCAGGGATGTTCACCACTGAAGCAACATAAATCGGCATAGCTTGAAGGACTGATTTGATGAGAGTCATCCTTCCTCCTATTGATAACCACTTATTTGTCCATTTCTGCAATTTCTATTTCAACTCTGTCAATAAGCCATTGCCAATCCCTTAGCTTTCTAGGAGATAAAGGAACACCCAAATATCTCAGAGGGAATGTTCCTTTCTGGAATTGGAGAATATTCAAGATCTGATCTTCTTGTCTTTCAGAGCAATAGAAAAAGAAAATATTGGATTTTCCATTATTTATTAGTTGACTGTGGCCGAAGAAAAAGTATGGATGATCTTTTGAATTTGTTTGGCTTTTGCCACATTAGCGCTGCCCATCATAGAGGAATCATCAACAAATTGCAGATATGATAGTGGTTTTACAATTTTAGCCAATTGTATTCCTTGATTTTTTTCTCCTGACAAGCTTTTTTGCTCAACCTGCCCAAACATTCAGCGAGGATAATGAAAAGAAAAGGGGATAGAGGGTCTCCTTGCCTTATACCCCTTGAAGCACCAAAATATGCCGAAGGAGAGCCATTAATTAAGACAGCAAAAGATGCAGTAGAAAAGCATGCTCTAACCCAATGAATCCAATCAAGGAAAACCCAAATCGTTCCAAGACTTTACAAAGAAAGTTCCAATCCACCCTGTCATATGCCTTTGATAAATCTAATTTGATGAACATTGCCGGCCTTTTCTGCATTTCCATTGAGTGTAAAATTTCCTGAGCAAGAACTATCTCATCATGAATATGTCTTCCTGGAACAAATCCCCCTTGTTCAGGGGATATTATTTTTGACAGGAATGGCTTTAATCTTTCAGCAATAACTTTTGTTATTATCTTGTACACCACATTACATAGAGCTATAGGTCTGAATCCCGAAATATCTTCTACCTCTCTTGCTTTAGGAATGAGGGCTATGAAGGTCCTATTCAACTCTTTAAGCATGGTCTTCGCTGTCCTCGCTTCCTCCACCACCTGTAACAAATCAGATTTTATAATTTCCCAAAATTCTTGAAAGAATTCTATAGGAAACCCATCTAGGCCGGGGTTTTGCCTTTCTGCATGGAAAACACTATCTGTTTGAGCTCCTCCTCCGAGACTGGTTGGATCAACTTATCATTATCCTCATGAGTGATATGTGTAGGAATCAGATCTAACAGCTGTTCTTGAGCATTTCTATCCAACGATTGTTCCATAAAAAGATGTTGGAAGTATTGGCTAGCCACCTTCTTCATACCATTCATTGAAATTTCCTTAGCTCCTCCTTCTGTGGAAAGACATTGAAGGTGGTTTTGAGCTCTCCTAGCTAATAAAGATTTATGGAAGAAGGCTGAATTTTTGTCTCCCTCCTTCAGCCATTGAATTCTGGATTTTTGTTTACACATGATTTCTTCTCTAATTTCCCATTCATTCAGATCTGCCTTCAAATTGCATTCTTTCTTAAAAAGATCCATAGACATGCCTGAATTTCAATGATTAGCTGTTAACATTTAGTTATGCAGTTAACACTTCGATAATAATGTTGTAGCATGGATGTTATCTCATGTTTTGTAGAGGTATGCAGTACCATACTTCTTGTTGATATTGCTTCAACTATTATATCATGATTCGGGCTAATTTTTGCTTGTTGACTTGAGGTGGATGTAGGGAAGGGCTTCCCCTCACAAAGGTTACACCCAAGGAAGGCATCATAGGGGAGAGGGAGGCAGATTGAGGTGGACACTTCTGCAGCAGAGTTGTTTAGAGAACCTCACACACATGCACATAGCTTGATTTGCTTACTTGTTTAGTATTTAGTGTAAGTGTCGTCACTTGTTATGACTTGATGTTTTAGTGTACTTGTTGTCATGCTTATTGTTGTACGTTAGTTTTATTTGACGTCGTATTCTGGATTTAAAAATCTTACAAGTCACTTTGCATATTGGAGTGCAAGTACTGATGTTCACCGCTTGGGTACTCTAAGTGGCGGCAACTACTTAAAATATACCCGGTAGTACACACCGCTTCCTACACACATTACAAGGCGAATCAGACCTTGTCGCTATTGCGACACTTGACTTGGACCATAGACTTGGGGTAGTTGACATAGCCCACGCTTTTAACAAAGCCCAAGACTTAATCAACTAATCTAAGATCACCTTAGACTCCTAGTCCTAACATGACTCAAAGTCCCACTTGGTTGGGGAGACATCTTGTTGTTATTCTTTAGTTACATACTTATGAGATTGATGTTATGGTAGCTTGTTGTGCTGAACTAATCAACATAAGTGGAATAGTGCTTCACGCTTTTTGTGGAGTTGACTTGCCAATATAGTTAACTACCTAATCATATTCTTCTACTCTATTATTTTGGAATCCCTTGTGATTAAGGTTGGATGACTATAAGATTGATGGGAAAGCAATAGTTGCTCTTGTTGATCACTCCCACTCAAGCCATTACTTTAGATACTCGAGGAGTGATTGGATTTCTTTGAGTAACCCCCTCTATATCTCGTGGCTAGCAAGACAGCATTTTGATTTCATTGGGTGAGGGCTTTGATTTGCATACCCATGATGGGAGGAAGAACTTTGCTGTCCTGTTTGTTGGATAGATCTTTAAAAAGAAAAGCCCTGATGGGGCTAGGGCATGCAAACAATTGTCATTTTGATATTCCATTGTATGAAGCTTTGAGGGTCTTTACCACCATCCCGTGAGAGGATCTTGAGCTAGCAATCTAGGGCAAGGAACGGGGAAGAAAGAACATTGTAGGCTCAAAGCCCAGATCAGGGTTGACACTCTCAGACCATGATTAGCTCTTTCACAGATTTTTTCAAGCTTATTCACAGACTTGTCACTAAACTTCTGTGATAGGCATATCACTAAACTTCTAACCCTATCCTTCCTCATGTATGTGAAAGAGACGGAAATATGATTGGACGCATATTGTCTCTCGATTATTCAATAGCTTGAGGTAATATAGGGACTGTCTTCTTTCATCCTAAGACCTCTCATTTCTCTCATAGTTGGATTTGTTATGAATATTGAGTTGTAAATTGTAATCACAAAAGGGTTTTAATAAGAGAGAAATGCTCTAGAAACCCATCCAACCTTGTGTTGGTGCAAACTCTGCTAGGGGATCCATCTCCTTGCCTTGCATGCTGTTGATTTGTTAAACATATGTAACAGTCGTCTCTGAAGGGACTCACAAGGTTATCCCAGAGTAGATTTTGGTTCTAAATGCAAATGTACCGACTAGGTCATTAAGACCTAACCACTGTCATGAACAAAGATTCTAGATCTTCCTAGAATAGCAAGGATAAGTCATATGGTGGACTGTGTAGGATTCCTTGGTATACCATTTTGGTGACCTGTAGCCGACAAGATTCCTACCATGTGGGTTTCATCTTGACTATACAGTAGCTTGTTAATCCTTGGTTTACATAATAGATATGGTGTAGTGGATTGTAACTTGTCAATGTGAGTTAGATCCATCAATTTGGATAGTTACACTTTCATAACCCAAACCTTGTGTTAGATTGTTCTCCTCTTTGTGATGGACCATTGTGATATTAAATTGAGGAGTTGTGGCTCTACTATCCCCTGAACAATTGTCTTATGAATGTGCTTAGCACAAACTTGGGGTTTATAATTTGTAAGGTTTTGTGCTCTCAGGACAGTCTCAGGGTCCTAGTATCTAGTGAATGTGCCTTGGACCCTCTCTAACACTAGACAGTCATAACAGTGTGACTGTAACAGATGAATGAAGCTCGTCATTGCATCCCACTTTTGACTGCATAGTTGTGCTTGTACTTGTGACTTTTCAAATTGTCTCGGTTGTAGCCTTGAACTAAGGCTTATAGTGGAATCTTACCTCTGGGACAACCATGCTTGCTTTGACTGTACCAATGCATTCAAGGCTTCCATTGACAATACTACGTCTTAATTTATCCTGACTGCACTGTGTACTGGGGGTGACTGTAACTTGTGAGTTACTTGGTCTCTTCATCTTTTGGACTGTTTATTTGAAATAACTGTAACTTGTAACAGTTACTTGGCTTTCTTGCATTATGGCTTAGGACCGTCACCTGTGTGTAACTGTATGCTGCTTGAGTTTGAATTTCTTGCATTATGGCTTAAGAAGTCACCTGTGTGTAACTGTATGCTGCTTGAGTTTGACTGAGATCTACTTGACAATCACTTATAGTGGACAGTAGCATGATGTTTGATAGGCATTGATGAGATTTGCTTGACAATCTTGGACTGTAGCTCATGACTGTTTCATGTGATCCATATTGGTTTGTAACTTAAGAGTGCTCCAAATGATTCTTTTGGACTACATCTTATGATCAATTTGGAGTGAAATCTGATGACTATTAAGTGTGAATACTCATTGAATTTGTATCTCTCCTGGACTGTAACTTGGAAGATGTAGTTAAATTGTTTTTGGCAGTCAATCCTGGATGATCTGTAACCTTGCTTGCATTGATGTTCATTATTTGAGTGCACTAGATAGTCAGTCAGTCAGGACTGTAGATATGACTGATATCTTGATAATAGTCCATCTACTGGACTGTAACTTTCTTAGGCCCTTTTGTTCTCAATAGCAGCCATTGCACAGTAGAATTAGCTATGCATGACTAATGGGCCTTTTAGCAATCCTTCTTGACTGTACAGTAGCATTTGAATTGTGACCTCTTGACATTCCTTTGGGCTGCATTGCTATCATACTGATTTATGATGTTATGGCACTATTTTGAGCTTAGTGGTTGAATGGTCTGAGTTGCTTTATGATGTACATTTGGAAGTGACACCTGTCTGTGCATACATGCATTGACCAGCAGGCTCATGCTTGCATGCCTACAAAGGTGTCAGAACCCTACACTCACCTAATGATATGCACTTAGCATGGTGATGACTGTCCTATCGCTTGACTGAAATAGGATATAACCTTTAGTCTAACTCAAAATTGGCATAGTGAATACCTACAACTGATGTAATATTACTGGTGTAGCTCAGTAGGGGCAATGTGAACTATTTATCTCTCTTACCAGGAAATGCCTAGGGCCCCCGTTTCGTTTCCGAAACGTTTCCAAAATGGAAACTCCTTTGAAATGTCCTAGTCTCCTAGAGATAAGTATACATGATAATAATGTATTATTTCAATGAATACAAAATATTTTGAGTGTTTTATCAGTTATACTTATCTCTTATGGTCTATGGAGTACAATTTTAAAATGAGTACTATATATATATATATATATATATATATATTGTATGGATGTTTCCCGTAACGTTTCGTATCCAAGGTTTTTTGAAAATTGTCATTTCCGCGTTTCGTACCCGTTTCTGTTTCCGTTTCCTGGAAACATAGCTATTTATCTTACTTTTCTGAGTTGTGTGGTGAATGTGTGATTTTTGTGTGGAGTAGGCTAAGGATATGTAGCTGAGATCAATGGATACTCCGACTCCATTGACTTCATCTACCTGTCCTTATCTTGTTCTTCTTTCTATTTTGTTTGTATCTATCTACGTGGAGTATGGTATTGAAATAGTTGTCCCAGTGGACTGTTGGACCTAGTTGCATGTGTTGTGCAACTTGAAACTATTAACCCCTAATGTTCAGTTAATTAAAATACTTCGGCCAAAGGTTTGTATCTATCTATGTGGAGTATGGTATTGAAATAGTTATCCCAGTGGACTGTTGGACCTAGTTTCATGTGTTGTGCAACTTGAAACTATTAACCCCTAATGTACAGTTAATTAAAATACTTCGGCCAAAGAAATGATATTGTTGTATTCATTTTTCCATCCATAGTACCTCCTTGAGTCACATAGTACCTCCTTGAGTCACTTGCTTGTCAGATGAGTCAATAGATGGTGGGGGTACCTTTGTCTAGTTGACTGACTATATGTGGTAGTGGTTGTATGGATGCTGCACATGGTTCTCTATTTTGTTCTGTTTGAAAGTGGATTCCTTTATCTGCCACCCTCGTTGAAGGGTAGGGCCACCCCTTAGTTAGGGAAGTATATGGGGGATTCTCTTAGCTGTGATTGGAGGTAAAACACCCAAATGATGCTCTCCCTCTCAGCTGCACAATGTTGTACCAGAAATACCTACTCGAAGATCAACATGATTATTGTACTTTCATTGATTATCATTACACCTTGTATATCATGCTTATTCTTCATTGTGTTTCTTCACAGACACCTATTGGTGTATGTATTAGCCAGTGGGGCAGGTTGTTGTTCACCATAATTGAATCATTGTTGGAATATGGAACTTTTAATGAGATTGTACATTCAGATGCTCTTCAGATGTACATTCATTATGAATGTTGTGATTACTTTCAGCTGTAGTATATTTACATGCACAAGTAATGAATGTTATTGTAGCTGGAATCTGATTGAAGGTTATGGTTAGTTTGTTTTTTTCTGTTTGAATAATATTTCATTAGTTGCTTAAGTTTGTAGGACCCACAAAATCCATGTGAGGAACAACCTTTGCACGCTCGGCATCCTAG
Source organism: Taxus wallichiana var. yunnanensis (assembly GCA_018340775.1). Taxonomy (NCBI): domain Eukaryota; kingdom Viridiplantae; phylum Streptophyta; class Pinopsida; order Cupressales; family Taxaceae; genus Taxus; species Taxus wallichiana. The sequence goes on along the minus strand of CM031234.1, from coordinate 315,707,591 downwards.
GCCCAATTACGTGTCCAAAAAAATGTTTTACATGCTTTTTGGTGTATGTCCAGTGGGGTTCTTACAATTCATTGTAGCTATTTATGCAGCAATTGAGGTAAAATGCCCAGATGAGGCTCTTCCTCTGAGCTGCAAAGTGCCATACCAAAACTACCTACTCGGAGATTGACATAATTATTGTAATTCCATTAATTGCACTTTGTATATTATGTTTATTCTTGATTGTGTTTCTTTATAGACATATGTTGGCGTATGTATTAGCCAGCGGAGCAGGCTGTGGTTCCCCACAATTGAATCATCGTTGGAATATGGAACTTTTAATGAGATTGTACATTCAAATACTCTTCAAATGTATATTCATTACGGATGTTGATTACTTTCAGTTGTAGTATATTTAGTATTTACATGCACAAGTAATAAATGCAGATTGCAATTGGAATCTAATTAAAGTTTATAGTTAGTTTGCTTTCTTTATATTATTTTCATTATGTTTCATCAATCGCTTGAGTTCGTAGTAACTATGAAGGTCGTGTGAGGAATGACCTTTCCACTCTCGACAACCCAAGCCAGATTGTGTCCCAAAAAAAAGGTTTTACATGTTTTCTAGTGAATGTCCAATGGGATTCTCAAAATTCATTATAGCTATCTATGCTGCACGTGGAAGTATGGCCATGAAGAACAAAGATGACCTCCCGGGAAACATCCAAGACTTTAACTAGATCCCCAAATGGATCTCTTTATACCCCAAAGAGTTTTAAATCAAACAAAACAGCAAATACAGATTTTCGTATGATATGGTGATTTCCCTAATGCAGATCTGAAAAATGCGACTAGGGTCTAATAGAGAAATTAATAAAAATAACACCCAATGGTAATATTTCTGATTTCTAATGATCGCCCAGGTATTTAGAGACTGAATTATACAGGAAACTGACTTTATTACAGCTGATACAACCCAGAAAATCAGATCTGAAGTCTGATAAAAATCTGATGTTTATGAATATAAAACAGGCTGGAATTTAACACAGAAATCTGCAGATGTTAAATGACTGAAACAGCAGTATAAACCTTCCCAAAAATGACAGAAAACACTTCATTTGATCCATAAAAATTAATGCAACATACAGCAATAAGTTTCAGACCTGAAATGTCTTCAAAACACCTCCAAATGGCCAAAAGATGGGTCGCTTCATTGGATCAAAATGGCACAGCCCAATTACAATCTTTATTCTTCACACCCCGGTACAAGATCTATCAACTACTGACTGAAAATACTGAAAATACTCATGCTAGCACAATAGAATTTCCTGTGTGGAAATCCCTCACATTCTCTAAGAGGGTTTTCGTCCTCCAGAGGCAATATACTAAGGGTTTTCGTCCTTAGAATACTTTAATACAAAAGCACTTGGCTTAAGATCAGATTCAGAAATGATAAGTGATTACAATGGTTCCTCTACCCAAGCCGCCCCTCTCCTTTTTATAGGAAAAATATTACAAAATGACCTTTTCATCATCCAATGAGAAAAGAGTGCCAAAATACCCTAAAAGTATACCCAAACCTAGGCGCACTTTTCTAGGGATGACTCCTAATGTTTATCTTGGCCTCTCATGCCAAGTCGCACTTTCCTAGGGAAGAGTAATAACTTTTATCCTTTCTAAACTTACTTTCCTTCCTTTGTCCAAGTCGCATTTTCTTGCCTAGGGATGACAAACATAGCATGGGTCTCTTTCTACTCTCCCTAGAAAGGATACAACATAATATTAGACCCAATGCTCCTATTTAGAGATTACAAATTTATTATTAAGTCAAATAAATTAATACAAGTGCTTTATTAATATTTTTTTGCACTTTGTAATAACTTATTGTGACTTAAGTCACCCTTATATTTTTCCTTTGGCCGTCGGGTTGACGAAATGGGCCAAAGGTCTTCGATTGGGAAAAGGGGACATTACAGTCCTCCCTTCCCAAGATTGCTTGCCCTCAAGCAATTCTGATCTTGTTTTGTCCAAGTGTCATGCACAAGAGACAAAACATGCTGAAATGTTCTACCAACCTGGCCCCTGTACCTGTCAAGTGAGCTATAACTTGCCACCATATTCCATCAACAAGTTGCTCATATATTTGGACCAATGGTTCAACAAACTCCAAAATGAAGACTTCATCTTCTACCATATCATGCATCCCATGATGAAAATAGATTGGACTAGGCAGCAATAAATAAGATGCATTATTATGTTCATCATACCTTGGAGTATCGCCAACATCCACGTCAATCTTGGACTTCACAATGGCTTGACTTTGTTGCACCAATTCCCCTTCATTCTTGTCTGGAATGGGATGAATATTGTTGTGAACCAGCTGCTGCGATAAATGAGACGGCATATCTTCTTCCACGCATTCATCAATCCTTTTTGCCTTGCTATGTTGATGAGATTGATCTTTTCTTTGACTCCTTGAAGATGTTGTCTTGCATTGGCAGCCACTAATCTAGCCTCTTTGGCTTTTTGTGACCACATATCACACAAAAGTTGTGTCTTTGTCACATCCTCCCAAGTCTGATATAAAAAATCAGAGTTCTTATGACTTGAATTCATCACACAAAACCCATTTTTAACACCCAATTCTTGGATGCCACCTATGGAAGACCCCATGGCATTGTCATCCTCATGTAAAATGAGCATCCTCTCATGATGGGGTAAAGAAACATGACTGCTGTCATAAAAATCAGAATACCTATCATACTCTTTTGCCATGTCTTCAAGCTTCACAAGTGCATCTTCCGTGGAATTTTCATATCCAACACATGTACTTTGAATGCCAACACTTGTAGATTCTTCTTCATTCTTTTCTCCATGTGTAAGGGCTGCCATCTCATGAGAGTAGGGAGATAAATTAATGCTGTCCCAAATCAGACTCTTGGGATCCTCCTTCACGCTTTCATTGCAAGCATCAACCTCTTCCCAAATCATAGGCCTTTGTTCAGAACATCCATGGCTGTTATAATCTGATTTTTCTCCATGTGTAGATGATATGACCAAATTCAAATCAGCACTATCAAACTCATCATATAAATTTTTGCATACCTCTTTGGAATTTGAAGACACCAAAGCCCTCTCGTGAAGAGTTGTATCATCCATATGTGAAGACTCTCTATTCCTTCCACGTATCAACCATTTAGAAGCTATGGTGTGATATTCCTTCCTTGCCTGCTCAGTCTTGTAGCCAATACTTGGGTGCATGTCCATGTAGTCCATGAAAGGAAGATTCTCCTTAACATCTTGAGGAAGAATGCTATACTCCTCAAATATGCTAATCACTTCCGCTTCTTTGTCCTGTGGTGTTGGACCTCTGTGAATAGAAAGTGATGATGATCTAGGCCTCCGATCTGTCGGCCCTCAAACTGTCTCTTCTATCTCTTGACCTATCCACGTCCATTCTCTGCATAATCTGTTGCATGGTCCGTATCATCTGCTGATGGGTAGTAATCATAGTCCTAAGAAGATCGCTATCCATATTCCATGGAAAGCTTTTCTGTCTAACTCCCATGATTCAGCTCTATCACCAACCTCTCGTGGCTACATCAAATCAAAAACCCTCCAGGTGGGAGGAACATTGCTCTGATACCACTGAAAGATCCCCAAATGGATTGTTCAATAACAATATTAGATCAATAAAACAAACACTCAAGGTTGACCACTAATACAGATCTGAATTTGTGGAAGAAGTGCAGCTAGGATTTTGAATAGAAACTAGCCTAAAGCTGAACCCAAACTGCGTTGAAGACTGTGCAACAATCTAATATGAGAAATTAATAAAATTTCCAACAATGGTAATAGTTTTGTATGTTAAATTCCTTACAACAGCAATCAAACTAACATGTTTCCATCCTAAACTGACTTGTGCAGTGATTGGCAGATCGTAATATACATATAAAATCTGACTTTTATGAGTTAATATTAGGCTGGAATTTATATCAGAAATCTGCAGATGATAGAGGACTGAAACAGCACTTTAAACCTTCCCAAAATTTACAGAAAATGCTTTATTTGATCCACACAAATTAATGCAACATACAGCAATAAGTTTCAGACCTGAAATGTCTTCAAAATACCTCCAAATGGCCAAAAGATGGGTTGCTTCATTGGATCAAAATGGCACAGCCCAATTACAATCTTTATTCCTCACACCCCGGTACAAGATCTATCAACTACTGACTGAAAAGACTGAAAATACTCATGCTAGCCCAATAGAATTTCTGTGTGGAAATCCCTCACATTCTCTAAGAGGGTTTTCGTCCTCCAGAGGCAATATACTAAGGGTTTTCGTCCTTAGAATACTTTAATACAAAAGCACCTGGCTTAAGATCAGATTCAGAAATGATAAATGATTATATGGTTCCCTACCCAAGCCGCCCCTCTCCTTTTTATAGGAAAAATATTACAAAATGACCTTTTCATCATCCAATGAGAAAAGAGTGCCAAAATACCCTAAAAGTATACCCAAACCTAGGCGCACTTTTCTAGGGATGACTCCTAATGTTTATCTTGGCCTCTCATGCCAAGTCGCACTTTCCTAGGGAAGAGTAATAACTTTTATCCTTTCTAAACTTACTTTCCTTCCTTTGTCCAAGTCGCATTTTCTTGCCTAGGGATGACAAACATAGCATGGGTCTCTTTCTACTCTCCCTAGAAAGGATACAACATAATATTAGACCCAATGCACCTATTTAGAGATTACAAATTTATTATTAAGTCAAATAAATTAATACAAGTGCTTTATTAATATTTTTTTGCACTTTGTAATAACTTATTGTGACTTAAGTCACCCTTATATTTTTCCTTTGGCCGTCGGGTTGACAAAATGGGCCAAAGGTCTATGCCAACCATCATTACCTCTTGGTAACCAAAGTAGAAGTCCCATATGTAGCAACTAGAGCAACAATGGATGCTAATTACTATTCTCACCAAAAGCACCACTTTGGGCTTTCCAGGCTATCAATAGCAGCTACTGAACTAGCTTTTAAAATGATTTTGGTTTAGTTTATTAGCTGTTTTTTTTTGTGTCAGGGAAACATTTAACAGATGAAAATGTTTTATAAGTATAGAATGTTGGCAAATAATTACTGAATGGCTCACAAATCTTTTCTTTTCAAAAAATATTTATCATAGGCTAATTACGAGGAAAAGCATAGAAATTATTATTGATACATGCACATTTTGGTGATCCTAATAACTTTATGTGAATTTTCTATCTAAAATTGATGAACATATTTGTGAAAATTTACCAATTAGCAATTGTTTTTAAATTTCATCAAAAATTAGCCAATTGGTGAAAAAATACCCTCATTGGTATCCTATTTTGTAACACTTGTCTTTTGGGCTCTCTGCTGCATGAAATATCCCTTAGTGGGATATTCCTTGTAATTTGACAAATTAATAAAAATAACAGCAGATGAAATTCTGATTTTTCTGCATTTAGGACAGCGAACTGAAAAATAATGATAACTTGCAACCCACTTGTCCAAATCACATGAAATTTTACATAGAGCTTGCTAATATGATAACAAAGACTAGAAAATTATTTTTGGATTTTTCCGAATAATAAATAAGTGCCAATAATTTTCAGAATGCCCTAAACTGCTGAAATAGTCCAAAAATTCATAACCATCTGAATACAACTAATAAAAATCTGATTTTTGGGAAAACATCTACAAAATATATGGAAAAGATTCCAACCTTAAAATCTGAAAAATGTCACAAGAAACCTAAAATCAAGCTGATGCGATCCAAGGGTGACGTCACCCTCCGAAAGGGGCTAGAAATTCCTCGAAACTCCTCGAGTGGTTGCACTAAGCTTTCCCTAAGTGCTAGGAATATTCTGAAATGCAAATGGCTTAATATATGGGCAAATGATCTCCCTCAGACTCTGAAATCAGCCTCTGAAACCCTCACGAAAACCCTACTTGAAAAACCTGTAAAATATGCCTGAAAATTTGCTTTGAACGGGCTCCAAATTAGCAAACTAGGGTGGATCTTCACCACCGAAAAGTGTTTTGCTAGCTAGGAGTGGATCTCTCACAATCGAAGCTAGGGTTCCTGTGGGATCTTACTCCACAAGCAAAGAGAAGTGCAAACAGCAGTTGCTCCAATATCAAAATATGTGTGTATGAATGAATGCTTCTTCTCCCCAAACACCACCTTTTATAACCTTCCAATGCAACAAAGGGCCCAAAGAACCCTAATCGACCCCTTAGGGGTAAACCCACATGAACATAAAGTAACTTAAGTTACTTTTTCCCCTAAGCACCAAAAGTGACTTAAGTGACCCCAACGAAGGAATAGAATAATAAAGTACCATGAGTCCCCCTCAACGACAAAATATAACAATAATTCCCACCAAGTTGTCCAATACTAATGTCAACGGCAAAATATAACAAAAAGCAAGGTGGTAATTAGTCATCCATACCCAATAGCCTCCAGCGTCGTTAGCCCCTTGGGTATGACCAAGGCTAAGACTAAAAATGGCCGTTAGGCCCTCGGTGAAGGAATGGGGACATTACAATCCTCCCTTCCCAAAATTTTCTTGTCCCCAAGCAAATGCAAACTAGGATGTTGTAAAATCTTCTCTCCCTCCCAAGTAGCATCCTCAAGTGGCAAGTCTCTCCACCGCACTAAGTACTTTGTGATCACCCTGTTCCTGAGCTTCCTCTGTCTCACCTCAATGATAGATTTTGGTTCTAAGACCGAGACTCCCTCATCGTCGATGGTGGACTCTATGGAAGGCACAATATGCTATCCTAGTGCCTTTTTGAGGGACAAAACATGAAAACATTGTGTATCTTATTGTGCTCGGAAGCTCCATCTCATATACAACTACCCCAACCCTTCGTGCTATCTTGTATGGTCCATAGAACCGTGGTTTCAACTTCTCGGCCTCGCTCTGCTTAAGTGATGATTGCAGTGCAGAGCTGCAAACATAGGAAGACTAAATCTCCCACCTCAAAATACCTCTCTACCCACTGCTATTTGGATAAATCTTTTGTTGATTCTGTGCTTTCTGAAGGTTCTCCTTGAGGGCCTTCAGGATATCCTGGTTCTCCTATAACCAATCATGAGCCTTGGGAGCTCGGCTATCTGATAATACTAAGTCTGCGAATGATGTAGCATCATACCCATACAGTGCCCGAAAAGGAGTCATGCCAATGCTCATCTGGTAGGTGGTATTGTAGCAATACTCACCCATGTGTAACCATCTAACCCATGCACGTTGATGTCTTGTCACATAGCTACGCAAGTAGCCCTCTATCCACTTATTGACTATCTTTGTCTACCCATCTATCTGTGGATGATAGCTAGTACCAAGAGTCAATTTCGTTCCTGCAAGTCTGAAAATCTCCTGCCAAAAGGTGCTCATGAAAATTTTATCTCTATCACTGACAATGTTTTTAGGCAAACCATGAAGCCGAAAAGCACCTGTATAGAATAGTTGAGCCACATGTGGTGCCTTATGCCCCTTAGGCATAGAAAAGAAATGGGCATACTTGGTTAACCGATCAACCACCACATATATGCAATCATATCAATGTATTGAGGGAAGTCTAGTGATAAAATCCATGGATATGCCCTCCCATACGCTTTGCTGGAATAGAAGAGGTTGTAGTAGTCCTGCTGGAATAGAATGCTCAGCTTTGGTTTGTTGGCAAACCACACACTCTCTAATATGATTAAGGACGTCATTCTTCAACCCTTTTCATGCAAATTTCTCCCTAATGTATCTGTAGGTCTTAAAATATCCAAGATGTCCCACTTACAGGGTGTGTATCATGCACTACTCGAAAGGACCTTCTCCTTCATCTTGAAATCGACACAAGGAAAATCCTATCCTTGTAGTATATGAGGTCATCCAAGATCCTGTATTTATCATCTTGTATAATGCCATCCATGATTTCACATGCAAACTGATTTTTGGAATACTCAACAAGTATGTTGAAATCTGAGACATAGAACTAAGCATAGAGGTAAGGTGAGGCCTCCAGATAATACATCGGCAACAACATCATTCTTACCTTTGGTGTACTCTATGTCGAAGTCATATGTTTGCACCTTATTCACCCATCTCTGTTTGGTGGTCGTTGAGATCCTTGACCCCGAAAGAACCTCAAAATGTTGTGATCCGTCAAACCGTGAATTTGTTGCCTGACAAGGTCTTCGTCGAAATTTGGCCAACGCATGCATAATGAACATCTCCTTGTCGTGAATTGAGTACCCCTTCTCCACAGGGCTCAATTTCTGACTCTCGTAGGCAATGGGATGCCTACCCTGCATAAGAACCGATCCAATGCCCTCACCTGATGCGTCACACTCAAGTATGAATGGAGGAGAGAAATCTGTCAATGTAAGAACGGGACATGAATTCATCACCCCTTTAAGGTGATCAAAAATTTGTTGTGTTGATTCTAACCAAGCAAAAGCCCCCTTCTTGGTCAAATATATCAATGGTGCAGTCAAGCGAGAAAAGTCCTTCACAAACCTCCTGTAGTATGTGCATAGACCCAAGAACCCTCTCAACTATGTCAATGTCCTACGTGGTGCCCAATCGATATCGCTTTGAATCTTTTCCATGTCAACTTTGACTCCACCTCCACCATCACATATCCCAAATACAATAACTATGTCATCTTTGGTGTCCCCAGATTTCATCCTGAAATCTGAGACTACCTATCCGAAAAAATTTCGTACTTTTAAAATAATGGGTCATTTTGTGTTTTTATTGCCAGAAAGTTCCTATATTGTGTCAAGATATTCCCAAGGAGCCATATTATCCATTTTCGCCAAATACCCAGATGCCTAAAATTGTTATATTTTGTCGTCAGGATTTGCCTGCGAGAAATTTGTATTTAATTATTTTGAGCCCCGTTTGAGGCAATTTGCGCTCCGGTTTAACTCTATTGTGATCGTACATATCATTATTCCAGTATACCAGTAGGGTTTTAACCAGGAATGAATCCTAGGCTTTATTTGTAACTTCTGGCAATGTTTTGTGTTTTTGTGTTTTTCCCGTTTTGTTTTCTGTGAAATTTCTCTGGATCAATTCCTTTGCGGTTTGCCACGATTCTTGGCACAGGTATTTGGAGATCACATACACACGTTGTGCGAAGGAATTCACCATCGGAGTTACGGTTCTCTTAGAAAAGACGAAGTCGTGCACCAAAAAGCCTCTTAAGGCTGGCCGCATTTTTGGAAAAAGAGGGTTTGAAATGGATCATGGGATTTTGGAGCGGCGGTAGGTGGGAATTTTGTACTGCTGTGCAGGATACTTTTTCCCATGGAAGCAACGTCACTTAAGTCAAAATGGGAAAATTAGAGGCAACACGCGAGCGGTGGAATTTCTTACACCGCCTTGCAGGTAAAAATTTCATTTGGAATAAAAGAAAAATCACTTAAGTGAATCATGGGATTTTATTATGCACTTTGCAGATAAATAATCCCATTATGAAAGTCAAACGACTTAAGTGAATCATGGGATTTTCAGGGCTGCCTTGCAGGGTAAATAATCCCATTGACATCTGACTTTTAAAAATAGAAATTCTTTATTCCAAAAAGTGCGACCCACCTTGGGTGAATAATAAATGCATTAAATAAATATTTGTTAATATTTATTCACCCAATTTTGGCACCCAGGCTTGTGGAAAAGTCAACAGAGGTAAATGGACAAAAGGAGGTTGAAAATAGACTGTTCTAAAATTAAATAAATAATATTTATTTAATGCAGCCCCTTTATGTCAAAAAGTGCGCCCCTTTTGGGAGATAAATAATACTTTTTAAATATTAAATGATTAAATTAATTCTTATTTTCAGTGGCTAAAGTCAAAGCATCTTTGCGAGGCTTGAGTTAAGTGGAAGCAGAAGTCTAAAATTAAATAAATTTAATTTATTTAATGGCAGCCATAAGCATGCACAAAATAGGCGCCCCATTTGAAGAGTAAAGCTTATTAATTAATTAATTAATTGCCAGGAATAGGAAAGGCATTAATTAATTATAGAATCATGAGGATTATATAAGCAGGGGCTGCCATAAGGATGAATTAATTAATTCACAAGCAGAGAAGTGCAGCCCAGAGGAAAAGTGCGCCCCATTTGAAGAGGATTTTTGCTCAAAAGAAGGTGAAATTAATGCTAAAAGCTTCCAGAATTGGCGCACAGGTTGAAGGAGGTTGATTTGTGTCTAGATAATTGTTTGCATAAGTGATACAAGTGCTCAGGTGAAGTTGGTAAAATTCATGTTTGTTTTGCATGCAAATAGAACATCAAATTTGGGGCAGCAAGCTTGAATTATGTAGATTTTTATGATTAAAATCCACTTGTTCATGTTCAGTTGCCATCTTTGTCTGAATTAATTGCAGGAATTCATCACAGGTACTTTACAAAAGAAAGGGAGCTTAAATCAATGTCAATACATTGAATATATCTTGAATACGAAGAATTATCCGGATCTGCACAGATTTTGAAAAATTTTGGCGAATAAGAAGAAAAAGAATTGTTCGGACAAAGATAGACACACTGCCATGGCAAAGAGGAATGAAAAAGAGAACACAACGGAATCATGCATCACTTCCAAATTCACAAACATTGGAGACACGAGATCTGAGGTACGAAACCTCTTTTCGAATTGATTGATAGATCCAGGCGGGAAAGACTCTTCTCATGCGTGCGATTAAAAGCGATGGAATTATTCAAGCTGCAACGTTTCCATACACCCGATTTGCGAGTTCGTTATGGAGTGTGCTAGGTCTTACCATCCATCATCCGGATCGGTCAAGAGATGGTACGGGAAAACAATAATTCGGTTGGGCGCCTTAATTCATCAATTATTGTTTGAAGATTCGCTCTGCACGAAAGGTGGTGACTTCTATTAGCATTCAGGATGCCGGCAGCAGGTGGGAGAAACATAGAGTTGAGTGCGTGAACATAATGAACAGCAGATACATGAAGAAGCCCAGATCTCCTTCCAAGTTCCCAAGAACTCTTCCGCGGTCCAATGCAGTGCGGGAGGTAGATGATATTGCCAAATTGTTATGCAAGATAAATGGCGAAGCGAACGCTCACACTTTCCGTACATGGATGTATGCTTTCATCAGGACCATTGAAATCAACAAGGCTGATTCAATAATCAATTGGTCAGAAATTATTAGCGACAACATTGGTGAAGCGACTCCGGAGCGTGAAGCGTACTTTGACTTCAAAATGACTTCTTATTTGGTATATCGGGCGACTTCACAAGGCATCTTTTTCCAAGAAGCTGGATAGATGTGTTCTTTCCAGGACGCATTTTCGATTCTTACCCACGACTTCTTGTGCCTGCGTGCATGAAAGTTTTCAAAGTGGTCAACAATGGATTCTTCTACGAATTCATTTGCGCGGGCTGAAACAGGGACCTAAAGGCCAACGGGGGGTGAGCGAAGCGTGGGAAGGCTGTATCCAGAATTGGCAGTCTATTCATTCAGTTTGCAGATTTCACATACCTCAAGGTTACCGGCTTTTCTGGAGAACCGGTTAAGCTGCCCAGATATCCGAATGATAGATTGATCACCATGGGTGAGCAGACAACTTGTGGAGATGCACGACCTTCAGTCGAAACGGCACAAGTCTACGGGCTTCTTCCCGATCACTGTGGGTCATTATAGCTGCCAGAGCATTCATAGAGCTCGAGGAATGGAGGCGGAGATGTTCTCTGAGTACGAGCAAGAGTTCTTCCCGGCACGGCTGAACTTCGATCCATTTGGAGTAGCCAGGAAGACGATCTCCCGGAGTACGCACATGTGCCTTCATTAGAAGATTTCTGGATGAAGTGCAAAAGTGAGTACAAGGTCGAAAAAAGGATTTCAGCGAGGCTATCGGCCTGACAGAGTGTTCAACTTTGGACTAGCACGGATACCTGCGGATCTTAAAGATGATGGGAATGTGTTACTTGACACATACCATCAAATGGGAGGAGATAGAGTTGTACTTCAAGAGAACGTAGGGGCTTTTGTCATACGATTGAAGAAAAATCAAGCTGACCTATTACAGTGAATACTTCAAACCGCCCGATTCTTGTGAAGGGATCTTGCCTTGATGAAGCATTGATGAATCAAGTCACGGGAAACTTCGGCGCGTGAGGATTCCCTCGAGAGAAAACACGAAGGAGAAAGCGTGAAGGCCGAGAAGATGAAAGTGCACAGAAGGTCTCAATCAAAAGAGAAGATCACTTCCACGGCTATGACATTAGTTCCGGCTTCTCCAGCATCCAGTACTTCACCAACTGTTGCACCTCAGCAGGACACTTCCATGCCTCCACTGAATCCGGCAACATTCATCTTCTCTCCTCAGCCACTCCGTTCAGCACCTATTCCAGAAGAGACGTTGAAGCTGCAGATGGCAGAGTTCGAAAGAGCTTTGTCCTTGGATGATTCAGAAGATGGCAGCCATAACACTATAGCAGTTTTTGATGGAGAGGAAATAGAGCGGGAGATAGTAGTACACTCAGTAACTTCTCATTCTCAGAAGTAATTTCTCAGAATGGTTGACTTTGCAGTTGGTTCCAGAAGCTAGAGTGGAAATGAACTTGGAGGAACACGACTTGCAGCTACTCCAGAGTCTAGGTGGAAAAGACAAAAAACCTAAAGTTGCTAAGGTAACTTTAAGGTTAATCATCGAGAAGTCGGGGCAGAAGTTTGTGTAGATGTCAGTTCCAAAAGGAAAGAAAGAGGATGAGCTCACAGCAGAAGACATAACAGTAACTAGAGTACCTATCGGTCAAGCCACCACAAAAGGATTGAAGCAGGATACACGAGACATTGATAGATGCTTTATTCCTTAGGCTTGTGCGAGAAAAAAGGCGGAGAAGAAGAACTTGAGAAGCGGGCATCTCGGTTGTGCGAGATCATAGCCAAGGTTGCTAAATCTTCCACTCGGCCCATTTATTTCAAGAGCAAGTGAGTGATCATCGATGCGGGAGATGGAAGATCAAGGCAATCAGGTGAAAGCTATCAACAAATGGAAGAATCGATTATTAAATCGTCGAAGCCTGTCGAGATCGAGAGGTGCCGGCCCGCTTTGAAGGTTATGAATGATGTAGCAAATCAGCTGAAGCAACTGGTGACGAGCATAGTAGATATGAATACAGTTGTTGAGAGTGACACAGTACTTGGCGAAATTAATAAGGCTGTCGGGAGAAGTGTTGGTTGCGGAGCAGTTGTATCGGACGGATCAGTTGAGAAGGGAAAGCAGCTGGAGTTTGCAGTATCTTTCCGTTTGGAAATCTGCGAGTTTCTTTGAAGAGGATGCAGGCACTTGAGAGTAAGACATCATCTTTACCAGACAGTATCATTGCTTTCACTAAGAAGGAAGTGGTCGGAAATGTTACTTCATATATACGGATCATTCCTAGCAAGTGCCTAATTCCTGGAAGGGTCTCTTGATGATACTGAGGAAGAATTGATGGAGCTCTTAAGCCTTTCACGATGAATTCCATTAGCGGTGGTGTAGCCTTTGCACTAGGATATTGCGAAGGTTCGGGCCGAGCTTAGAAGATGTGGAAGCATGTATCGAGGTGTTGAACGAAGGAAGTTGTGGCTAAGACAAATGGGAAGATGTTGAATTACATGTTAAACAAGTATATTCGATGATCGAACAAAAAAAAGAAAATATAAATGTTCAATGGCTTGACTTCTTCTATTCTTTCTTCTTCTATTTTCCACGTTCCCGGATGAAATTGTAAAACTTTAAAGTTATTGGTTTTGAAACCATTACTTTAAGTTATGTGAAACAATTCTATTAGTTAAGTGATACATGTGTCACTTAAGGAGAAGTTAGTGGAAAATGATTGCCAAATGTCATCTTTACTTCTTGTTTATGTTTCAGTTTAGTTGAGTTTCCCATTTGTACTTTCCCTTCTACATTCTATAAGTAAAGGAAGAACCTCCGGGTTAATGATCGGAATTTGTAAGCAACATTCTTGTGTTCCAGACTTTGTGCTTTGAAACCCTTGAGAGCCACTTGAAGCAAAGGAATATACAAGAGCAGATTTCCGGAGAACTTTGTGTCACGGTGTATTTTGTTTCTAGCTTTCTATCTTAGATCTTTGAATAAACTGTGTTATTTTAGATCTAGATCTAGAGTTGCCTTTGCTTATAATTTTGTGTTGATATCTATTGGTTTCTTCTATGTGCATGCAATCAACTCTGTTATCTATTGATTGGGATGCACATCTTCTCCATTTCTTCTCTGTGTTTATATAATTCCCTTCTTCTATAAATATTTCCTTTCTTAAACATTCTTACTTGCTTTGTAAAACTATACAGCTATGGTTCATGAGTTGAACAGTTAAAGTAAAACCCCATATAGATACTAGCATATTTTAATTGACAAATTTGACACGAGAGCCTCACCGATAAATGATGGAGATTTATCTCATGATGCCTAGGTTTTATCTTTATGCGAGAAAATCTAGCCAACACATACCAAACTCACACTTAGAAGCTTTCGTGTATATCGAGTTAGCTTCCAACATACTCAACACCTCATCAAGATGTCTAATGTGATCCTCCCAAGTCTTGTTGTAGACCAATATGTCGTCGAAGAAGACCAATACAAACTTCCGCAAATGGCGGTTGAACACATGGTTCATATAAAAGTGAAAAGTGGCCGGTGCATTAAACAAACCAAATGGCATCACTAGAAACTCAAAGTGGCCATAATGGCATCTGAAAGCCGTCTTATGCACATCCTCCTCTCTGACCTTGATCTGGTGATATCTAGATCACAAATCTATTTTAGAAAAATAGATTGCCCCTGCAGCTCATCTAATAAGTCATCAATGCGTGGCACTAGATACTTATTTTTTATTGTCTTTTTGTTTAATGCACGGTAGTCTATGCACATCCGCATGGTCCTATCCTCCTTCACCAACACTACGAAGAAAGCAAAGGGGAACTAGGTCTAATATGCCCCATATCTATGAGTTCATGTATAGTCCTCTCGATCCCATCCTTAAACCGTTTGGGATGACAGTAAGGAGCAGTAATCACAGGCCTATTGTCCTCAAGCTCAATCACAGGCTCAAATCCCTTGTCTAGAGGCACACCTGGAGGTATATCACCAAAAAATACATTATGCTTTTCCAGTAGGCCCTAGACATCCACGTGATACTCTAGTTGATCATCCTTTAACTCCTTAGTCGAAACCTAGCATTATCTTTTGCGCCAATCCACCACGTTGTGCTGTAAATCCTCTTGATCCGCTTGAGTACGTGACCACCACAGGTACATCGTAGATAATCCCTTGAAGATAACGTTCCTCCCTTCGGACTTAAACTCCGGCTCCATCGTCGAAAGTTGAGTCAGGAACTCACCATGAGAATGGAGTCACTGCACTCCCAACACAAGGTTGGTCTCTCCAATACCAACAATATAAAAGTCATCGGTAATTGTATAGTTACCCATCGTAATGCTCAATTGGGACTCATTGTGTGCATCTCAAAGACTCTCCATCGACTACTGACCACGTTGAAGCCCTCAAAATCCAGGTCTGAAACCTCGTCTCTCAACCAACGATGCATCATAAAGTTTTGGGTAGCCCTACTTATCAATGAGCACCACTACTCATTGGCCCTACAAAACTCCTCTAACCTTGAATGCCTTGTACCTCGGGGTACTAGACAAAGTGGCAATAGTCTCTGAGGGAAAGTATCATCTTCTGCTCAATACGATGCAGCCTTGCCCAAAGCATCTCCACTCCATCGTCCAATCCCTAAGTTTGTTGCTCCTCATCTCGTCGTCACCATCATCCTCCTCAAAGACCTCAATGAATTGGGCATTTCCTTTCCACTGTGCGGTCATGTCCTGGAGCCCCAGAGGTGTGCAGCAATCGAAACATAGTTTCTTTCGCTCTCAACTCATCTCTAATCTCCCGGGATATGAATGGTTTCTTAGTTGTATCTGCTGGGTGGAGGTATCTTGGCGAGCGAGGTGGAAACCTCGATTTGTGGAGTAGATAACTCCTTATCTCGTGTTCTCCTAATGGCATTATGCACATGAAGAAGGCTCAAATGCCTTCACAAATCTTCTTTAGTGCATCTGTCAAACCTATTATTATAAGGAAATCAATCTCATCTCGGAAACATCGGGAACCATGGTAATGACCTCGAAAATCTGCAATGTACATGTCCAAGAACTGTTTGTCTCAAATAAGTCAAGTCTCGAAATACTGTCAAGATCTCTCTGTCAGACACTGCTCATCAACCTCTATGTGAACTCCACATAGGTACCAATATGCATGTATCTATGTGTAATAAGACCATGAAGCCATCAGTCATGTGCATCTCCCTCAAGGTGTAGGATTGCAAACTTAATTGCATTCTCTTCGTGCATGGGATTCAAGTCAAAGTATGTCTTCAACTTCTAAATCCAAGATTATGTTGTACACTTCTTAGATCCATAGAAGTGTGGAATGGAAATCTGTCCCAATCTCCTCTGTAACTCAGGCACTTGCATCTAATGATCTCTCTTAGGCCTGCTACCAATCTTCATTTTGTAGTACTCGAGAATAGCATGTTCTCTCGGAACCCCTCACTCAAAGACTGGTACTCCTCCCAACAAGACTCCTCATCCAATACTTTTGTTGGTTGCCTCACCTGTGAAGCTTCCAGGATCCTTCAAGAAAGAGGGCTCTTGAAGTCCCAAAGGCTTGGTAAGAGAGCAAGGAGACCGCTGCCCTGAATTTCCACTTTCACCTCTTTGATCTTGCTGCCCCATATTACTGTTTTCTCCCTATCTGCCTGAGTCTCAAATCTGCCTTGTGCTAATTTTTCAGTGACTTGGCTTAAATATAGATTAGTGGTCTCTTGCTACTTAACCATATTGGTGAATAATTGTTTCATTAAGTCCACATTGAAATCTTAATTGAGGCTAGAGGAACTATAGCTCTAATACCATTAAAATATCCCTTAGTGGGATATAACTTGTAATTTGACAAATTAATAAAAATAACAGCAGATAAAATTCTAATTTTTTTGGGTTTAGGACAGCGAATTGAAAAATAATGATAACTTGCAACCCACTTGTCCAAATCACACGAAATTTTACAAAGAGCTTGCTAATATTATAATAAAGACTAGAAAATTATTTTTGGATTTTTTCCGAATATTAAATAAGTGCCAATAATTTTCAGAATGCCCTAAAGTGTTGAGATATTCCAAAAATTCATAACTATCGAATACAAGCTGATAAAAATTTGATTTTGGGAAATAATATCTACAAAATATATGGAAAAGATTCCAACCTTAAACTTTGGAAAATGTCACCCAGAAACCCTAAAATCAAGCTCTGCAATCTCCCAAGGGTGACGTCACCCTAGGAAAGGGGCTGGAAATTCCTCAAAACTCCTCAACGAGTGGTTGTCTAAGCTTGCCCTAAGTGCTGGGAATATTTTGAAATGCAAATGGTTGAATATATGGGCAAATGATTTCCCTCGAGACTCTAAAATCAGCCTCGAAACTCTGCTGAAAACCACATAGAATCTGCCTAAAAATTGCTTTGAATGGGCTCCAAATTAGCAAACTAGGGTGGATGTTTCACCACCGAAGAGTGCTCTGCTAGTTAGGAGTGGATCTCTCACAACCGAAGCTAGGGTTCCTGTGGGATCTTAATCCACAAGCAAAGAGAAGAGCAAACAACAGTTGTTCCAATATCAAAATGTGTGTGTATGAATGAATGCTTCTTCTCCCCAAACACCACCTTTTATAACCTTCCATGTAACAAAGGGCCCAAAGAACCCTAATCGACCCCTTGGGGAAAGCCCACATGAACATAAAGTAACTTAAGTTACTTTTTCCCCTAGGCGCCAAAAGTGACTTAAGTGACACCCAACGAAGGAATAGAATAATAAAGTACCATGAGTCCCCCTCAACAACAAAATATAACAAAATTCCCACCAAGTTGCCCAATACTAATGTCAATGGCAAAATATAACAAAAAAGCAAGGTGGTAATCAGTCATCCATACCCAATAGCCTCCAGCATCGTTAGCCCCTTGGGTAATGACCAAGGCTAAGACTGAAAAATGGCCATTAGGCCCTCAATGAAGGAATGGGAACATTACACCGCACTTTGCAACATTTTTGGACTACTTGCGGTACCTAGGCTACATCTAGAATATTTACGCATTATCATGGCCCTCAATTATGGTAATTTTCATAACGGTATTGTACCTTGTTGTTAGTGTAATCTTTAGTTATGGCTCTTAGTTGTTATTAGAGACAACTAGAAATGCAGTTCTGAAAAGACAGCGCCTTGCTGAAAATTTTGTTAGTCGTGTATTTTATGCAGGTTTGGCAGCCTCTCTTGTAACACCCTTAACTGTTGTTATTTTCCTCCTTTGCATTCAAGTGTTGATATGTGATTTTCCTTATATGGATATGTTCTTTTTGATTATGGGAAATCATGCTTGATATGGTTAAAGTCCTTTTTGCTCTTAAAGAACTTAGATAGAACTAGAATGTTTCCTGGATTCATTTTTATCTCTCATAGATGAGTGCAATCTGATTTCAGAAAAATTGTAACTTATCTATTTTATGACTCATCCTTGGATCAATTACAGTGATCCAAGGAATGTTTTAAATCTATTCACGATGAACAATCGATAAATTGGTATTCCATGAATTATTAAGTTTTGGACTGAACTTAGAAGATATAAGTTCTTTAATTCTCCTCAATGAAAATATTTCCATTATGTGGAAAGTTTCGTTGGATTTCTGGGAATCGACCCCGGCAGGTCATTATAGTCGTAATTGGGTTTTCAGCCATTTATGGCATTGGAGAGAACTGGGACCCTAAGCCAGGTAAGATATATAGGTATTCCTATCTAAGCTATGGTACTTGATACAATTTTTGAACCTAACCTAGCTCGGTGTAAACAAAATCTGGAAAGGTTGCTAGATAATAATCTAACCTAGAACCTAATACTACAAGGTTATGGGTGATCTAACCTAGTTCCTAAACTATGTATTTTTGATATACACCTAAGGGTTTATCTAACCTAATTGCTAAGGACATATACTAAGGTTAGAGGTTAGTGTTATATCCTAAGGTATAAATTTTAAATTACCTAAGATCTAACCTAAGCCATTAATCTACCCTAAGTTAGTGGTTATGAATTGGAACCTAAAGGGGGTCGCATACATATTTGATGGGTTTCTATGGCATTAATGTTAAGTGATAAGGTTGTAAGGCATACGGATTGCTAGCTTTGGTAGGGATTAGTTGGTTGGCGGAAGCCTAGGTGGCAGCATCACTAAAGTTTGAAATGTTTGTTAAATTTGATTTGGCACTCGCCAAATTTGGTGGTCGGTGGCAAGGAGGACTGAGCGGAAACTTGGAGTTAATGGAATTAAATGCATTTGGGTGTCGAGCCCAAACCGCCTTGGTAGGCATGCCAGTGGATTTTGGATGAGTTGTTTCATTTTGCATGTGCTCCGTTTTTCACTCTTCATGCGATCTAGTTTTTCAACCAGCAGTTCAAGCTTCATTGCATGGCTATTTTTGAGGTTTCGGATCTATTTTCATTTTGTGGAATGTATATAAAACACTGGGGAAGAAGTTTTTGGTTGTTTGACCTTTCATGGAGAAGAGGAGAAGAAAGGAGCTCGATCAGAGGTCTTCTTCGATTTCACAGCGGCACTATCAGGCATGATAGGCTCTAACTGTTAAAATCTTTTGCATCCTCTAAATGTTTTCATTAAAACAACTTGCTCTGTTGTGTTTGTGCATCCATGCTTTATCTGGTATATGGATTTATGGGTTTTGTATAAACTTGTGTTTCTGGTTGAATATGGATTTTACTTGATTTTATTGGAAGCTTGTTTTGCATTGCTTTTTCTTTTACAACGGAATTGTGAATATGTGAGCAAAACCGAAACTTCACAGTACTTCTTCAGTGGTTGAAATTGTTGATTGGTTTCGACTTCTTTAGCGGTCTTTATTGTTACATGAGATCTGTCTGTATTCGTTGAGTTGGTGTTGCGAACTGTTGTGTTTATAAACCCAAGCGGGTAAGCAACTCTAGTAACTTTTGGAAACTCTTAAACTGGTTTGAGCTAATTGGTTGAAAACTCATTTCGGTGAACGAAACCATTTCTAAGATTATTTGCTTTAAGATGTTAGCGTTTTATCTCATGGTTAATTGGACTGTGAATAAATTCGTGGGTGGGATGTTTTGTATCACCTTGTGGAAACTTTAATTGTTGTAAAGTTTGCATGCACGGAAATATAGTCTATGTTGCCGTGGAAACGGAAGCGGTGCGAAACGCGAAGCGGGAATTTTCAAAAAACCTTCGATCTGAAACGTCGATGGAAACGTCCGTAATTACATATATTATTAAAAAAATAAAATATATATATATATATATGCATAATACTCATTTTATAATTGTAAATTTGTAGACCATAAGAGATAATTGATAAAGCACTCAAAATATTTTATATTCATTGAAATTTGAACTTTAAAGAGTCATAACTCATCATTATACTTACAATTTCATTTCACATATACATGATAATAATCTAGATAAGTTAGACGTTTTTTAAAATAAAAAAAAATTAAAAAAATTGGGGAAAGGTTTCGTACCGTTTCGCGTTTCGAAAGTTTCAGCGAGTAAACGTGGGCCCCTTAGGCGTTTCTGGCTACATAGAATATAGTATATGGTTTAGTCTGTATTCTTCTTGCGAAAGGCATTGATTGTTTTTGAAATTCGCAGGCACTGTGTGTAAGCCAATATATGGTTTAGTTTGTATTTCTTCTTGCGAGGAACATTGACTGATAATGAAACTTGCATGCACAAGAAAAATAGTATATGGATTAGTGTTGTGTTTCTTCCTACGAAAACTTGGTTGATTTTGGAACAGTACTAAAATTGTGTTTGCTATTATGGGTAAACTAGACTATAACTCAAAGTCTCTTAGCATGGTGCTTGTGAAATCTTATTCTTTGACCACATTAATGGTTTGTGGAGACTCTTTACTGAACCCGATTTGAAAGTCGTTAAGTCTTAACGATGTCAAGTTTATTACATTCTATTTGAAATTGGAAATAGGGTTTGAAAGGTGTTTGAATGAAATTAGAAGACCTATTCTTGATTCTGAACTGTTTATAAGTATTTCATTATAATCGGTTTAGTATTACGGTATTTGGGTAAGTATGAATTCGTGATTTGAATACGGTAAAGCAACACTGTACAGGCAATTTGTTCTTGATGTTTCAAATTAAATGGTAATCTAAACGATGTATCGGTTCAACTATTATAGGCTTTGGTTACTTTATAACTAAGAGGGAACCTGTTGTTACCCTAACTTGGTTTTTCAACTTTGAATGATTCGAGCCTTTGAGGAAGTTGTGTCTATTTCATTGAGCTCGGGATTATAATCTGAGTCTTACTCAGTATGAATTATATTTATATTATTATTGAACTTGTCGTTATTGGGATAGTTCTGCCTTACCTGGACTATCGAGAAGTCTAGAGGGTGAGTACCAAACCAGATTTCTTACTTCTTGTTGAGCTCAATAAATGGATGTCAAGTCTGGAAAAGTAAATAGTGATTTTAAAATTGATTTGGACTGTGTTTGAACATCATTGTTTTGTTGTCAAGTTTAAAAAGGGAAAAATTTAAGGTAAGATAGATGGAATTTTTCTATAGATAGTGAATGGGTTCTAAGAAAGAAAATGGTTGCATGATTTCTTCTTATCTGAAGACTGTTTTGGTACAATGAAAGAATAATAAGTCTTCAGGGATATACTGTAATACCTTACCGTTTGTGGGTTGTGTATGAGTTGCATTATTAAAATGTTTCTATCGGAAAGTAGAAAACATGTATTATGTTGGGAAAGTTGAGAAAGATGTATCAGTTGGTTATCTCTTTACTGATGTTGTTCTAGCTCTCTTTTCTTAGAACTCTTGCTTAAACATGAACTGTATGTTTAAAAAGGAAGTAAAATCTGTTTAATTGAGTTGTAAGATTTGGTTATAGATTGGGATCATATTATGATAGGTAAACTTTGCTAATGCAGATTGGGTAAGTTCAATGGTTGGAACTTCCTGATTTTGTTCGGATTAAAAAGAGATTCAGTACTTAATTTAGTCTTTCTACACTTTTTAAATTGACTGAAAGTAAGTAGGAAAAGTTGGTTGATTGGCTGGCTAAGAGAATTGTAAACTTATAGTTGACTGATAATCTATCATGTTTTCTAGGATTACCTTTATATGAATCTGTTGATGAATACTTTAAAATGTTGAATTTTAAAGTAGTAAACCCTTAAGAGGATTAGTTAAATTATGATATGCATCTGTTTCTGCCCTATTGGATGTCAAGTGCTTAGGCATATCGGAGATGTTTTCTCCTCTGCTTTACTTAACAAATTGGATGAAACATCTTAATGTGAATATGCCGAAAACATTTCCTGTATCTTTTAGAGAGGATAAGTGTTGTAATATAATCTAGCAAGATTAGAAATAATGATATGTTATGATTGTTGTTTTATAAAGATAATTGATAAGGTCAATTATACTTTGATTTGAAGGACTGAATTTATGGAGTATATTTTGTTCTTCTATTTTGTTAAATCTGTCCTTAGTATTACTCTTCTTTTATTAATATTACATATGCTTAGGGGCATGAACTATTAGTGGTTCATTAAAGCAGGGTTGTTCTTATTGGGACATTTAGTGGATTGCACTTCGTTTTAAGGCTTAGTGCTTATCATGCTCAGTTCATTGAACTGACCCGTGCTAGCAATTTTTGCAGATGGACTTCGTAAGTGATAAAAGAAGGCAAAAACTTACTTGATGCATTGGCTGATCTAAGTTGATTCTTGTGAATGAAATTCTGATTTGTTCTCAAAGTTGTATTGTAAAAAGAAAAGTTTATCTCATTCTGAATATAGGTTGCTTTGTCACACAGTATGCCTAAAATGCATAAGTTGTAAATGTATAAGTTTTAAATGAATTGAAAGATGGAAATTTACTGGCATAGATTGTGTAAATTATCTTGTTTTGAGGATAAAACTTCTTATTATCTATATGGTTGGATGTATATTCATGATGGTATTATAAAAAGGAATTTTGATGAACTTCCTAAGTAAGTTGAAGTTAAATGAGTGGCTGAATACAACAATCTTATTTAAGTATTTCATTATATCATGTGATGTGAAATAAAACTATAATTAAAACCATTGTAATTATAAAGGACATTATGGGTGTGTTAAGCCCTAGAATGTAACTATGAAGAGGAAGACCCTTCCTCTCTAGTAATGAACTAAATAAAAGAGGAAGTTATGATTGTTAATCATTAAGACTTAATTATAAAAAGTCTGATATGTTACAGCCTAGTAGGTTGTTACACTTCCTTAATTGGTTAAGTTATTTAAAGTAAAGGAACATGAGATGTTGCTGTCCTGTTTAGGATAACGGGTTGTTAGGTCAAAACTAACAAATCTGGAAGCAATCTTAAGTTAATTAAAGTTCTTAGGATTATATGAATCTGAGATATAAAAAGAACTTAAAGAGTGTTGGACTCGGGGTTTGTTGGGCTGCGAAATATGTCATCTAATAACCCAAACTTAACGTAAGTAAATTCATGGAGGTATGTACATCTTCACGAGGTTGTTCCATAGGATGTTGACACACGTCAACTACATGGTTGTACCTTAGAATCTTCTCGAGGATACAACAATGCAGTTAACATGTGGCAACACCCTTCTGCATTGATCGTCAAGATCTACACACCTTTGAACTTGATCAAGATTTTCCTCCAGGACTGGTTAGTATCATAGCCAGGATATGAAGTAGCCCTTTAGGACTCAGGGTACCTTGGCACACGGGGTTAACCTAGGTTGACCCAGTATGCCAATTTACCCTAAGTCTTTATGAGCCTCTTCATATCATGACCTATGTTGTTAACCTAAACTAGAGTTAAACCTTGGGCAAGGGGACTGAGAAAGTCAATATAAGACATTCTAGATAACAATGGAGTGGGGTGAAAGACGTATTCAGATTGATGAGTATGTCGTCAGGAATAAGTAATACTGAATAGTATGTTAGAAATCTTTGGCCAAAGTATCACAAGCTGTTGATTGCGTTGTCCTATGTCACCTAGTCTAAGGATCGTGATGCCAATGAATATTGGTAACAAATATTTAGTTAGGTTCCTTGGACAGATCACTCAGAACCCAGAATAGGGTAAGAGAACCAAGAATATGAAGTATTCAGTAGAATACTCAAAACTCAATGTTACACATGAATGGATCGGTAGTTCACCGAGTCATGGAATGAATAGATCGGTTGCTCACCGAGTCATTACATTACATATGGTTATCTATTATAAGAATGATTGTTATGAAATGTGTGTTCTAAATTATGTATTTAGAATAGAGAACATTAATCATGCAAAAAAAAAAATTCCTTGTTTCTAAAGTCTTAAAATGGGAATGTTACATCTATAATATAAAAATCCAAATTGTCCTTCGGGAAAAATAATGTTTATCTATGAATTGTCGGTCCTTTTACCATGATCCATTGTAAGCTTTATGAATTGAGAGAATTAGTGAATGTGTGTTTGTATGTTCCCAAACATGTGTTAAACGTGTCTTTTTATTAAGAAATGTATCTTATATTCAATCCCAAAAAAAAGATAATTACATCAGCTGAACAACAAATTTACAAGAAAGGTCTCTCCTATATAAGCAAGGAAGATCACAACTAAGTCTGGCATCAATATGTAGGAGTCAACATCTTAATGGAAACAAGCAAGCATGACTTTGATGGAGCATAGCCAAGTCTTTGACAAGAAGCTAATGGCAGACAGGCGTATGGTATGACATAAGATGTGAAATTATCCCTGATCATCCAAGTGTCACCTAAATGAGAACCTCACCAAGGGAGGGAACAATAAAGTGGAAGCTGAATTCAGCCTATAACCATCCCCAAGTCACTTGCCTCGTTGAGTATGAACTAACCATGTACATTGCAACTTTGGCTTTGAGAACCCTACATAGGCAGCTTGTAGAGTGCTCTTGGTCCTATGATGTTGTGTATCTATTTTTGTTTGCAGTAAAATTAAAGTTTCATTGAGAAAAGACATACATTATTGTAATACTATCTACTTCAACAACAGCAAAGATACGAAAGAAGTGCGGATACAAGTTTTGTGAGCTTATCAGGATTCAAGCATAGAAAATTATAGTGCTAATAATATCAAAGATACAAAAGCAATGTGGGTACAAGGTAGGCATTAGATTCACAGAACATGCATGGTAAAGACAGCATTCTCACTGTTGGGAGGTTCAACTAGGATAAAAATAAATTTAGATGGATCGGGTTTGTGCTTCCTGCAATCAAGAAATTTCTAAGAGAAATGATATGATACGAAGAAGAAAATAAAATGTGTTTTCATCGACAGTATTGCAAAAAGAATATTGTTGCCTTTTATGTTTTCTCCTATAAAATCACCTCTAAATCTTTTTTTGGCAACGTTTCATTTGCCAAAGTAGGTGATGCTGATGTCTCAATTGGACCAGGGCAGACTACTGTGACCTTAATGCCTTTTTGAGCTAACTGTAAACCACAAACATAACTCCATTAGGAACAACAAAAGACAGTTCTAAGTTGCTACCAAACTAGTAAACTATAAAGCTAATATTCATGAGTTGCCATTAGAAGAATAAGCAAAGTTATATATTTAGAAAGAATTAGCGTAGAAAATGGAAGCTTTATTTGCTGACAACAAATGATAATGATGCTGTTTAAACATGAACAACAAAGACAAAAAATGTTTATTTCCGTTGGTTGGTTACTGGTTACTAAAGGCTGGGCCATCTCAAATGGCACTTTGGATTATCTCAATTTTGTTTATGATGCCTTCACTGCATATCTAGAAGACAATGAGATTAGTATCAGATAGTGCCTAAATGTAATGTTTTTCTATCAGTAATATAGTCTAGATCTGTTTTTCTGTATTCAAAACAATAGATATACAAGCTCAATAAATAGTATCGTATGTGCAGAAAACTTAGCGAATCGTAAGTGAAGAATCCGTACTCTAGAAGAAGACATTTTGATTGAGTTTTAGTATAGAAAAAGAATCAAGATACCTAGAGCTTTAGGTACACACACATCTAACATTGACAACAGCTGGTGCATGATAACAATTTATAGGAAGCAAGCGAGAGAGAAGTTTGTGACCTAAGTGCACCAAAGCATAAAACAAGGGCCCCTATGATATTCACATTGAATAAGGCTTCATAATTAGTTTGAATTTTGAAGCAATAAATGACAAAGGGAATGGAAGAAGAGAACATGGTGTTCAATGGACTGAGATTACTGCTTTCAATAGAACTTTTAAGTATGACACTTCATAACTAAATATTGGGTGTTTCTCTAAAAAGTAGGCATCATATGGAAATTTGTGGTTTGAAGAACTATTTCAAAGAGGCCACACAAAGCAATTTTTTACTGCAGTAAAATATTGGTCAAGTTTTGGGGAAAATTAAGATGTGAAAATGAGATCTGAATGCGACTGCTTTTGTCATTTAGCCTGGAATATCAAACAGATAACAGATTGAAGATTTGAGATTCCTTTTGTAGTTGATTTTGTAAATACAACTTTTGGATAATACTATGTATAGATAACAAGATACACATTTGAGATCAAGGCATACCAATATATGGATGCATACCACATCAGAACCATAGTAACCACTAGCCAAAGCTAGAGTCACAACATATAAAATGTTTCCAGAAAAGAGGCGTCATTGGCTGGACAGGAAAAACCCTGACCTGCATCACTACTCATCAGAGTTGCACATAAAGACTAAATATAAAATTGATGCAAAACGTAGTAGAATATACTCCAGCAGAACCATGAGAGAATATAAGATGTGTCTCGAGGCTGCACTTTCGTCACCACACCATTAATTGTTAGGGCCTCAATCTTGCATAATAGGAGGGTTGCTGCTGGAGATAAAGTTGAACAACTCACCCATATGTTACAACAATACCATGCTAGTTACAATGCCAGTGCAATCAATAATAACACAGCAGAAGACCTTATTGTCCAGGTCCTGGCTGCATTTATAGTCATGGTTAACTCACCAGTTGGTTGACTTGTTACTGTGTAATATGATCACTCAAGTATTTAACTGAAAGCAAAAACTACTCATTCATATTTTACATAATCATTCAGTAAAGGATTCGATAGAAAGTAGCATCTCATGAAACATAGAACTGGAGTGTATGTTACCAGTGGTCTTGAAAAGGAATATCAACATGGAAATAGAGCTTAAATTTATGAGGATTTCCAATGGATTGAAAGTCTTAGTGTAGATGGAGCTTGAAGGAGGAAGAATCAAAAGTGGCTTGAAGAAGAAAATTAAGAGCTTCAAAGAGAAAGGAGGAAGGAGCAACTGAAAGGAGAAAAATCAGGTTCTTCTCTCCATTCACCCTCTTCTTTTCCATTTTTAACAAATTGTTAATGTGATCAATTATCATGAATGATGTGTGGATAATGCACACATCATTCATGACCATTGTTCATAATATTTATTTCTAAATTCTATGTAATGAAAATATTCTTTTTTTTTTTTTAGTTTTGTATGTGGATTTTTTTGTTTAGGATTTAAAAATTTTAATCGGTTGTTTTTTGCTTTATTGTTTAGGGTCTAAGCTTTGTGCATGCTCTCACCTTGCACCTTTTATGATGAACTTGGTGATCATAAGCGGAGAATAATGCCTAGGGTTTAGTTGTGTTTGTTGTTTATCGAGTATATTTTGTTGTTTAAAAAAAACAAATTTTGTGTATGTTTTCATCTCATGACTTTATGGCAAACTTGGTGATCAAAAGTAGAAAATGATGCCTAGGGTTTAGTTATGTTTGTTGTTATTTAGAGTTTATTTTGTTGTTTTAATAAAAAATCCTAACTTCGTGTATGCTCTCACCTCGCATCTTTATCGCAAATGTGGTGATCAAAAGCAAAAAATGATGCAATGTTTGTTTAGTTTTTTTGCTATTTTGTAAGTTTATCTTTCTCATTGTAGGTTTGAGATTATAAAATATAAATGGCATCAAGTTCAGCTTCAGGTGGAGGACAAGGGGAAGCAAGCCAAGAGGAAGGCCCACAGGGAAACATTCTAGATCCCATGAATGTGAAACATGATCTTTCTTCTCCTCTATGGAGACATGTACAAGTGTTGGAGAACATTGTTGGTGGTGGCATTCGATCTTGGGTATGCAACCATTGCAACATGACATTTAAGTCCTCATATACCCGACTCAAAGTTCATTTACAGGGTATGAGAGATGCGGACTAGACAATGTAACAAGGTTGAAAAGCCACAAATGTTGGCATACTCGAAAGAGCAAGAGAAAGCTATTTCGCAAGATCTGAAGCTCGATCTAGAACACATCCTTTGCAAAAGAGGGCTTTAGGAAAACTACCCACATACTCATATCATTCTTTCATTCAAAGTCAAATTGAGACTTGGCCACTTGAAACTCTCTTGGATGAAAAGCCCACCCCACGAAAAAGAATAAAAGGACTCTTGGAACAAGCATTCAACATGGAGAAGAGGGAGAAGAGGGACATTGCTAATGAGTTGGTTGCTCGATACATTTATGCGTGTGGGCTACTCTTTAGTGCATTAAGGTCACCATATTGGAAAAAAATGGTGAAAGGCATTAATGAGGCACCACGAGGGTATAAAGGCCCTAGTTATGAGAAGGTTTGCACATCACTCTTGGCAAAAGAATTGGAGCATACACAAACTACTTTCACGCGATTAGAGATTCCTCGAAGGATTCGAGGGTGTCATTATTTTACATGGATGGAAAAATACATGAAGCGAACCCTAATCAACATTATTGCAACATGCGCATAAAGGGGCAATTTTCCGAAAGGTAGTTGAATGTGAAGGTGAAGTGAAATATGCTTTGTTCATTGCTAACATTTTGAATGAGGCTATTGAGTTGATGGTCCCCCAAAATGTTGTCCAAGTCATCACGAGAAAAAAAAAATTAAGGCAATAGGATTGATTGTAGAGGGGAGATACGAGCACATATTTTGGATGCCTTGTGTTGTACACTCTCACAATTTGATGTTACTGAGATGATTAGAAAAATCCCATAAATAGAGAAAATTTATACAAAAGCAAATAGCATTTACATGTTTGTCACAAATCATTGTGTCTCGAGCCATTTTCTTGGAGATTCTCGAGATTGGAGCAGTTAAAGTCCAGGGAACAATTTATTAATTTCTAATTTATATCATATATCTTCCAATAATTTGAATTTATTTTAAATTTGTCTTTTATTAAAAAAATGAAGCTCTTTTTATAGGTTGTTGAGACAAATTTGCCTCTCACACACTCATCTTGAGACAACTTGTGAAGGTAAAGAATGCCTTATGTGGAATGGTGATTTACAACATTTGGACCGTGTGGAGGCAAACAAACACAAAAAGAGCCCATAAGATAAAATCATTAATCTTCAATGATGATTAATGGACCAAGGTTGAGTATTTGCTTCCTTTCACAAAGCTTGTTCTATCTATGATCGATACATAGACATTGATAATGCTTGCATAGGAGAAATTTATGATGGAATCAACTCCAAGCCTAAAAAAATTAGAGAGATTATACAAAAAAAGAGCAAAACCCTCAAGAAAACTTCTATCATGAAGTTTAGAGTGTAGTTATGAGAAGGTAGAATATAATGACCACCCCAATGCATCTCCTTGCCTATTACCTAAATCCAAAAATATTATGGCAATGAAATATTTGGGTTACCAAAATGTGATGACCAAGAAGATGTAAATGGAACTAAGGCAACATTCGGAGGTTGATTCTGGATCCATCTGCAGTTAGTGTAGTCCGCAATGAAATGGAAATGTTTGTATCTTCA
The DNA here is from genome assembly GCA_018340775.1 of Taxus wallichiana var. yunnanensis. Classification (NCBI taxonomy): domain Eukaryota; kingdom Viridiplantae; phylum Streptophyta; class Pinopsida; order Cupressales; family Taxaceae; genus Taxus; species Taxus wallichiana. The sequence continues at coordinate 315,677,613 of CM031234.1, read as the reverse complement.
CAAGGTAGCATGGGAGAAATAGAGGCTTTTGTGACAAATACAATATAACTTCAGCCAAGTGGTGGTATTAACATGGCCATGGTGCCAAGTAGCTATGACTTGTTGCAATTAAACTTCTCTCACATATATAAAATTTAATCAAAATTTTGTTTATTAAATAAAATTTAAGATATTAAAACATATTTTGTACACTATTACTAATTTGAAATTTCTACAACCTTTTTTTGTAACAGGTGGCAAAGGGCAATTAAGTTCGAGGCAAACTAGGCGGTTGCCTAGGGTCCCAGTAGTCAAGGGTGCCTGAATCCAAAGGTTTCCCTTACTTTATCGTGATTTTTAAAACTTAGCATTAAAATAATTTGTTTGAAGATTAAATATTAATTGCTCATTTATTGATATTATTATATAGAAACATAAATTTCATGCATACACATAAAAAGGTACCATAATATTTTTACAAGTAAAAACATATGATTTCGTTAGTATTGTTACCCATTCTTTGATGTAGCTCCAGTTATGCGGATGTGCAATTTTTTCCGAGAAAAACGTTCATGTATTTCTAATAATGTCATTGGTGTAGTCACTTTAGAGGCAAGCATAATTTAAGGAAATAACTTACAAGTATTTAATTCTCTATTCCTTTTTTTTGGGAAATGTCTATAATTTTTTATGGAGAAATTGGTAGGCCTGGTCCAAATACCACTCTTCACAAAACTGTGGGAGCTACATAAGCATTTTTATTGCTTTGCAAAAATGGCGCTTTGTTCAAGTTTGAGTCCCATCACTTTCAAGCAACCTTGTATAAAAATTGAAGTTGTATTTTGAGCACCTCCTACGATTAATTCTCTCCATCCATGGAATATTTCTTGTCATTCTATGATAATTTTATAGGATATTTTTATTCTTTTTGTATAACAGTTTCTCTAAATTTGTGATTTATTATTTTAAAATATGAGAATGCAGGTAACTTTTATTTATTTACTTGATGAGAAAAAATTATTAATTGAAATTGTGAGAATGGCGTTCACTCCAATTATTTCCTAGGGTGCTCCTAGCCTTTAATTCGCTATGACAGTGGCTACTAATTCTTCAACAAGGCAAAATTGGAGATATATATGTTTTTACCCACTTAGCTAAACAAAACAAGTTGGCATCCAAGAAGGCTGAAGATTTGGTTTTTGTACATTCCAATGTTGCCTCCTATCACACAAGACTGAAGATTATACTAGAGGTCCTAACAAGATTTGGGATATTCATCCAAAGACTACAGCCTTTGATGCTTCCACTACACCTTTTGCCCAACTTTCACTATCTGGTATTGATGATAAAAATCCAAAGAGTTCATCATAAGGGTTGGATAGCGGCACTAGTGCTAGTAGGAGTGGAGCTGCTAGTGGCATTCATGGAGCTGATTTTGAGGAAAATCTAGATGATATATTCTAGAATCTAGATTATAATCATGTACATATGAAAATTTAAGCATGTTGAATGTTTTGAACTTTTATGAATAAAAATATTTAAGTGAATTATCTTTTATGGACTAAAAATAAGTATTGTGCATATTTTATAATTTTTTAATAATTCATTGTATGGACATTTCTATACCATTTCATACTCCAGGTTTTTTGAAAATTGGCGATTCCGCATTTTGGACCCGTACCTATTTCCTGGAAACCTAGATTTTTATAAAATTACAGATTTAGCTAGACCACTAAAAAAAGGACAATGTGTCCAAAAAATCCACCTAATAAAATTATTCCATGTATCATTAGATTTCAAAAATATAAACTATAGGATTAACTACAATTCTTATAGTTTTCTCAATGAATATCAGTCTTAAGTATTGTGCATATTTATAATTTTTTAATAATTTATTGTATGGACATTTCTATGTCATTTCATACTCCAGGTTTTTTTGAAAATTGGCGATTCCGCATTTTGGATCCGTACCCGTTTCTTGGAAACCTAGATTTTTATAAAATTACAGATTTAGCTAGACCACTCAAAAAAAGGACAGTGTGTCAGAAAAATCCACCCAATAAAATTCTTCCATGTATCATTAGATTTTAAAAATATAAACTATACAATTAACTGCAACCCTTACAGTTTTTTCAATGAATATCAGTCTGACAGTTGTGGCTCAACAGTAGATTGGCAATGAAAAATTATATTGTCACTGTTGGGTCACAGGTTCGAGTCACAATGACTCCCTAATAGATCTGACATCCAAAGCGCATGCAGCAACACGCTTAGGGATTGGGACCCTATTTGTGTCCCGTAGTGAGAGCCCACCAAACCTTGTTTAATCAATCTGAGAAAAATCACCAACCATCAAAACAGATTGCAAAAATCGAGAGAATTTGGTCCAATAAACAAATCCAAGAGGATATACTTCAAAAATCTTTTAGATAAAAAGAAAATACAGAAATGACATACAAAATGACTCAATACACAAGATATATTCTGGGAAACCCTGTCGGGGGAAAACCCCAGTGCAACAACTTATCTCCTTATTGTATTAACTCAACCGTTTAACTATACAATAGTGTATTTCTCATTTCTTTCTATCCTACTGCATGTTCAGCTATATGTAAGCACATTAGTAGGTAACTGTCATAGTGGTATTACAAAACAATGGGTACCAAAACCATGGGCCAAAAATACAACCCATAACGGTTCCCCATAAACATGAGTTATCTAAGCACCAGTAGTAACATAGGTTAAAAACAGCCTATAATGGGTCGAAATCCTATACAGGGGACCCCACAGGCCACACCAGGCTGTACAGTCTAAAAGAGCGTAACTAATACAACAGATACAACACATTTCCAACAAAAAAAATATTCTAAACTATACACATCACGATCTTCAACAAAAGGAAAATCCACAGTAAGGACTGAGCAAAATAGGGTACATGCAATTCAACCTCTTTGGTATCACAAGGTTAGATTATTTTGATCTGTGTCTTCAATTCCCTAATATAGCCAACACATTCTGGTTCTGCAGAGTAGCAATAATATGAAAAATTGTAAGGGATCTTTTTGAACTCATTTTCTGTTTTGTCTGCATTTTGCAGTGCACTAAGATATTTGCAAAAAATGATATTTATTTTCAATTTTTGGGGTACACACAAATTTTAGTTTACATTTTCAATTGTTCCTTAAATTTCAGTCAATTTGGTGAATGGATCGGGGTTTTTATGTTCAAGTTAGAGGAAGATCAAACGGAAAGAAGATAGATGCCCAATTTAAATCACAGGAATGCTCTTACAAAATGCAGGGTTCTGTGCAGGTAGATCTCTACAGGACGTGCTTTGAGGATTCACTAGAGAAAATATTCAAGGGCATGCGATCTTTGAATCAATTTCGTTATTTCTTCGTGATGCACGAAATATATTCCAAGCAGGAAATAAAAGGAGCACCCAATATACTGTCCCCACCAGTCTTGCAATACTCCTAATATCTCAGGAGAGCAAGTATCTTCTGCTTGCCAAGATCTTCAATACATGGTCAACAGCCATACTGGAGGCAGAAATTCCCAAGTCCCAGAGGCTTTACTTCCCTTTTTCTGGTTTGCTCGGTATTTCTCATGAAGCAGGGTATTCCGAGCATAACCATGGAAGATATACACAATGTGGCATGTCCGTTCAGTAACAGAATGTTTGGCATGTAGTGGACAGATCTCCAGCATGCGAATCTTAAGTACTACGAATTCCAGACATTGTGACCTGCTGAAAGAAGTGAGGGAGACGTGCATCTTTTCATGCTCGCACGGGATTGCAAATGGCAATAGTAAAGAAAATGCAAGGCAGGATTGAATTGAGATATGGATGCAATCACATGACATACAGATCAAGAGGCTCTACACTTCTATTTACTGTTTGTGATTGGTTGCTTAAGACACTACATGTCTGTCTATGTTGGTAGGATAATGTGAATCACTCCTGTAAATATTTCAGTAAATTAGTTTTCTGCTTTTAGTTTTAGCTTTTTGCATTCCACTTGTGCTTGGCCTTAACCACCCAGCACAATCATCATCGTTGTATATGTATTTAATTTATGGTATTCAAGATTGAAAATATATAGTTTTGGAAGCATATCTCCCATGCCCTCAGCTGTTCATGTATTCACTCTTTTTGTTTTCTGTTGTGTTATGAATAGCTTACACCAATTGGTATCACATCCTGAAGATCAGAACACCCCCTTAAATCCCATCTCTCATTATCTTGCCTATGAATGCTGCGGGGTATATGGGTGGAGGCCTTATAGGAGTTTCTTGGGTCATAATCTCTCATTAGATTTTACAAATCTAAGTTCATAAGGGGCCTGAGCTTAATACTTGAGAAATCCCTACATGTTAGCCCTCATAATCGAGGCGGAATCAATGGTGGAAAGAATGAAAAGGATGGCAGGCTTTGGCAACCTTTATGGCTTACTCTCCCATGAGCTGGCCGGGGGCGGGGTTCCTAGGAAAGTAATACCTCCACTGCCCAAATCAACATCCTGGATTGCTTGATGGAGGTCCACCATACTGGAAAGCTGGAGACATATAGTCTGTGTATCATCCCACCACCTTCAGTAGCTCCATCTATCATAAGTTGCATATGCAGTCAAGTGTGGCGACTGATTATGGACGGTGCGAGAGCTTTCTATTGCAACACACTTATAGTATTGTCCTTCAGCTCTGCTCATAACTATTCCACTTTCACTGTGGTGACATGTTAAGTGTGAGTGTCCCTCGAACAATTAGTTGCAGTGGCTGTGGGAGTAGACATGGTGGAAGATTCAACCATGAACAATGATTGGGGAAGCAGTTTCACAGTCTGGAAACAACCTTTATTCACTATGCAACTCGTTGAGAAAGACCCCATTAAAGAGGAGCGGATATATTCACTTAAAAGGTGGGAATATGCTCAAACAATGGACAGAAAAAGGCAGGAATTTGAGGACTACCTGTCAATGGTGGGTGGATTTCAATGTGTCCAAGTCCATAGATTTCTCTTCTAACCTTGTGATTTCTCCTGCCATAAGGCAAGCCTACAACGTCGTTAATTAGTGCCATATGGCACCTCTAAATAAGTCCCATGATGTGGCAAGGCAGTTGTATCCAAAGTCAAGAAATGTCACTAGCCCAATCAAAACATGATAACTCAAGTTCTTATTGTACTTGAGAAGATGGACACTCGCCTAGACCAACTTCTTGACAGTGACACTTCTCAAGAGAAGAACAATATGGACTACTTCAAAGTAGCAAGCAATCCAGCTCCATAAAGTGATAGGAAATTAAGAGTAGCAGAACAACTTCGTACGCTAATCTTTGAGGAGAGATATTATGTAAAACTTTCAACATAGTAAAACAGTTAAAATATCAACAACATATTCATAACAAAACACAAACACCAGATATATACGTGGGAAAAATCCTTTCGGATAAAAAACCCCACACTCCAAAAGCCCACTCAATGTATTTCAAATCTAATAACAAGATTACATACACTTGCAGAGCAAGTTTCTTACAGGAGTATCACCAGAAACAATTCTAGGAGGATTAAAACTCACTACTCCAATTGCTTCTCCAAGCCTTCAATTTATAGACCTCCGGTTATACAGGAAACCATCTATGGTTTACAAAACCATGTGTCAAACCTCTCATGAGGTGGATAGCATTAAAGAGCAAGATATCGGTCTAAAATTAGGCTCCCACGTCCACAATATTCTCCCCTATTTTTGACCCTTACGATGTCATAAAATCTGTTATAATATCTCTAAAAATGTCCTTCCACGATATACTATCATATGGGAATCTTTTGACAACTCCTATTTCTATTTTTAGAGCCTAGACAATGTGAAACAGTTGTAGGAAAATCTTAAATGAATAAACCAAACAAGGTTGAGACACCTCATTTCCAACAATCTCCCACTTGTCGAATACCTTGCAAGGGCCAAGGGAAAGATACCATCATGGATCAACTTCTAGGGGCCGAGAGGCCCATAGACTCGGAACACCACCTGAATTTCATTGTGCTCACGGGCTTAGTTAATGCATCTGCAACATTCGCAACTGTCTCTACCTTTTCCAGCTTCACCCTTCCATCCTCAACCATATCTCTCACAAAGTGATACTGAACATCAATGTGTTTGGTCCTGGCATGAAAAGTTGGGTTCTTCGCGGCGATTGCGCTCGATATCACAATATATTATATCAGCTTCGCACCTTGTTTTAATCCATATCTCGAACACAAACGCTTGACCAAATGGCTTCTTTACGAGGCATGAGTAGTTTGCATGTACTCGCCTCGGTAGTGGACAAAGCGACCATAGCCATTTGCTTGCTCATCCAACTAATTGCACCACCATTAAGAGTAAACACATATGCACTGGTGGATCTTCTGCTATCGACATCACCAGCCCAATCTGAATCCACAAAACCATGAATACGTAGGGAATGTTGATCTCCTCTTCCATGAAAACATATAGAGTACTCTGATGTACCCCACAAATATCTGAAGACCCTCTTAACTGCATCCCAATGCACTCTTCCAGGATTAGACATAAAACAAGAAAGAACTCCCACTGCTTGGGCAATGTCTAGTCTTGTACAGACCATAGCATACATTAAGCTTCCAACTACACTCTGGTAAGGCACTCTGCTCATTTCTTCCATCTCCGATGGGGATGATGGACATTGTGAAATGGAGAGCTTCGTTCCCAAAGTAACAGGAACACAAAGTGGTTTACAATCCTGCATGTTGAACCTTTGCAAAACAGAACAAACATACTTACTCTGGCCAAGCCATAGCTTTCTGTTCTCACGATCTCTTCTAATCTCCATCCCAAGTATGTGTTTTTTTGCACCAAGATCTTTCATTTCAAATTTCGCAGAGAGCTGAGATTTCAATTCTACAATCAAACATTTTCCTTTCCCAATAAACAACATGTCATCAACATATAAAGTAATTACCAAGAAACAATCACCATCAGATTTAAAATATACACAGTGATCAAATTTAGACCGCACAAACCCCAAACTCAACACATATGAATCAAACTTTTGGTACCACATCCTAGGACTTTGTTTAAGGCCATACAGGGATTTCTTTAACTTACAAACCATATTGCTTTTACCTTTCACCATGTAGTGCTTTGGCTGTGTCATATAGATTTCTTCCTCCAAATCACCATGAAGGAAAGCAGTTTTCACATCCATTTGTTCAACCTCTAGGTCATAAGTTACTGCAATAGATAATAAAAACCGAATGGATGTCATTTTAGCAACAGGAGAGAATATCTCACCATAATCAATACCCTCAACTTGAGAGTAACCCTTCGCAACCAACCGTGCTTTATACTTTTCAACATTTCCATCTGAACCAATCTTTTTCTTAAACACCCATTTACATCCAACAGGTTTCCGACCTTCAGGCAATGGTACAAGGTCCCATGTATCATTCTTTTTAAGGGCTGCCATCTCTTCATCCATGGCTATTTGCCAGGACTTTGCATCATTCATACCCAAAGCCTCTTGTACAGATCTCGGTTCATCAATGTTAGTAGTCAAAGCAAATATACACTTCCAATCATCAAGAGAATACCCATACCTTTCAGGTGGTTGCCTTTGCCTTGTAGACTTTCGAACAAGTTGAGGTGGAGATTCTTCCACTTCTTCCTCTTCTGAAGATTCAGAGCTTGGTGAGCTCTCCTCAACTTCTTGTCTATTTTGGGGTCTCGATTCAACTTTCTCAGGTGTAGAAGGAAGTTGAACCACATCCTTTTTTTGTTCATTTTCTTTATGTTGTTCTGGCTGAAAATTAACAGGGAAAGATTTAATCTCTCTAAAAATAACACTTCTAGAGTATATTACCTTTTGTGCAATAGGATCCCAAAGCTTGTATCCTTTCACACCATAGCCATATCCGATGAAGATACATTTGACAGCCTTAGAATCCAACTTTGTTCTCTTCTCCTTAGGCACATGTGCATATGCCTCACAACCAAAAACTCTCAGATGTCTAATTGAAGGCTTTTTCCCTGACCACGCCTCCATTGGCGTTTTATCAACAAGCACTGATGTAGGAGATCTATTTATCAAATATCAAGCAGTGGTAACAGCTTCAGCCCAAAACCTCTTTTCTAGACCAGCTCTAATAAGCATGCTCCTAGCCTTCTCCATCAACGTTCTATTCATTCTTTCTACAACTCCATTCTGCTCCGGAGAATACGAAGTTGTCTTTTGTCTTTTAATCCCATAATCTATACAAAATCTGTCAAAGTCTGCAGAATAGTACTCACCGCCATTATCAGATCTCAAACACTTAATTTTCTTCCCAATTTGAGTTTCAACCATAGCCTTAAATTCCTTGAAACGACTAAAAACTTCAGTTTTACTTTTTAAAAATATACCCATGTTCTCCTACTAAAATCATCAATGAAAGTAACATAGTAAACTGATTTAGCAATAGAAGCAACCTTAACAGGACCAAATACATCCGAATGGATTAGATCCAAGATACATGAAGACTTATGAGTAGACGAGTAAAACTGAACGCGGTTCTATTTGCCATAAATACAATGTTCACAGAAATCAAACTCTAGATTGCAATCATTCAACCCCTCAATGAGGTTCTTATTTTTCAAGGCTTTTAAACCCTTCTCTCCAATGTGGCCAAGCCTTTGGTGCCATAACATGGTCTTCTCTGCAGGTAATTTTGATTCGGTAGATAGAGCACCCTTGGGTACCCAGAAGCCACGACCATCTGCAGAGGAGGAAACCCTCTCCTTTTTCAGCAAAGTAGTTACTGGATTAGTTTTATCCGAAGTGCTATTGCACTCAACCGTGCATGCATCAAGTTGGTACAATGTACCCAATCTACTTCCTCTTGCTATCACCATAGCACCTCTCACCATTTTCACACCTACTTCAAAAAATTGTACATGCACACCCGCATCTATTAGCTTGCTAACAGATAATAAATTTCTTGCTAGTCCTAGGATATGCAAGACACCATCAAATCTTCTAATTCTACCATCAGAAAATTTCACCTGAATACTACCACGACCAACAATTTCAAGGAAAGAATTATCACCCAAATACACCTTACCACCATCATAGTTTTCATACTTACTAAACCAATTTTTGTTAGGAGTCATGTGGAAAGATGCCCCTGAGTCTATCAACCATGCATTATCACTTGCACGAGTGGCCAAAGCTGCAATAAAAGCATCTCCATCTTCTTTTTCGAACTCAAAATCAAAATCATGCTTCTTCTTTTTCTTTTTCTTTTCTTCTTTGCATTCCCTTCGGAAGTGTCCAGATTTGCCACAGTTCCAGCATATCGCTTTGGACTTACCAAGGGATTTTGATCTCCCCTTATTCTTGGAATGGCCACGCTTCTCATCTCTTCGGAGAGTAGAGATCTCCCAATGGCCATGACTAGGCTGTCCCATGAGTCCGGCAACGTAACCAACAACATTTGGCACCTTTCTTCTTCGTCCATTTTAACTGAACCGAACTCAACTGAGTCACCAACATATTGAATGTTTCCAGATGCTCAGATATTTGTCCACCTTCTTCCATTCTCAAGGAAAACAACTTCTTCCTCAAGAAAATCTTATTTACTAGAGACTTAGCTTGGTATATCTCACCCAACTTTTTCCAAAGCTTCTCCGAAGTGGATTCTTCATGGACATTTATCAGGATAGAATCTGCAAGACATAGTCTAATAAGACCTTTAGCTTTTCTATCCATTACATCATATTGTGCAGCCAAAACTGGATCCGTAGGCCTATAGACCTTCTCATCCACCGCATCCCATAGATCTCGATCAACCAACAGATCTTCCATCTTTAGCTTCCACATTTCAAAGTTTGTGCCAGAAAACTTCTCTACGTCAATCCTCCCAGATGTGCTCGCCATTTGAAAAATATCTACAACTAGATAACAAAGTATTCTCTGCACAAGCTCCCACTCAAACCCGGATTAGCACAAAAAACCCAACAACCCACAACTGAAACCAAAGGTGATCAGGCTCTGATACCACTTGATAGGAAATTAAGAGTAGCGGAACAACTTCCTACGCTAATCTTTGAGGAGAGATATTATGTAAAACTTTCAACATAGTAAAACAGTTACAGAAATATCAGCAACATATTCATAACAAAACACAAACACCAGATATACGTGGGAAAAATCCTTTCGGATAAAAAACCCCACACTCCAAAAGCCCACTCAATGTATTTCAAATCTAATAACAAGATTACATACACTTGCAGAGCAAGTTTCTTACAAGAGTATCACCAGAAACAATTCTAGGAGGATTAAAACTCACTACTCCAATTGCTTCTCCAAGCCTTCAATTTATAGACCTCCGGTTATACAAGAAACCATCTATGGTTTACAAAACCATGTGCCAAACCTCTCATGAGGTGGATAGCATTAAAGAGCAAGATTTCGGTCTAAAATTAGGCTCCCACGTCCACAATATTCTCCCCTATTTTTGAAGCTTACAGATGTCATAAAATCTGTCATAATCTCTAAAAATAGTCCTTCCATGATATACTATCATATGGGAATCTTTTGACAACTCCTATTTCTATTTTTAGAGCCTAGACAATGTGAAATGGTTGTAGGAAAATCTTAAATGAATAAACCAAACAAGGTTGAGACACCTCATTTCCAACATAAAGGACATGTTGAGAACTCTTGTGGGGAATCACCATCAATTGGCAGCCTTGGTTGTATATCTCCATAAGGATGTGAAGGCCCGCTTTATTAATTTGACCATCAAGTTGGAATTCAAGAAGTTCATCTGGCTGATTATGGACGAGGCAGCAATAGCTCAACAGCTTACAGGCCTCGTGGAAGGTGGCAAAAAGAGGAATGTTGTGGTGGACAATAAGGTGCTGTGACTACAGCAGAGACATCATTCTAATCTATTTCCTGTCCTTCATTTTTCCTTTGTATGGTTGGTTGAATTGGTTTCAGGCATTTGGTTTTTGCAAGGCACTCTCTCACACACTTCTACAATGCTTTTTATTTTGAAATCAGAGTTACAGGGTGCTCTCACAGGCTCTATGGTATCTTGGTTAGTTTAGGCCTTTAGGGTATGTAGATGGTTTTCTTGATAAGCCACAGGTTGTAGGAGCTATGTACGTTATGACAGTTCGCTTTACAGAGTTTAGTTTTATTGAGCTACTTTCCAGTCTAAGGTTTCTCAAAGATTTTGGTGTCAAGCCATTGAGATCTTGAAATATTTGTGTGTGTGTGTGTGTTTTCTTCCTGACTAATATTATTTCCTCATTTTTCTTAAAAAGAAAAGAGAGAACAAAAACTGGCTGCATGAGCAAACCACGTTTTTTACAAAGCAGTTATGTAATAAGTATACATCATAGATGTACGGTGTACCTCAGACCGCAAAGTATGAAAATATCCATTCACGGCATGTTTGGAAGCTGCATAGATAGCCTGACCAGGTGCAGGTGTCTTTCCCGCAGTACTACTCATCTGCGAAATGATGTTGTTGAATTAACTTACAGAAATCATAACATTTGATCACAGGAGCATGTGTCTTAGAATCAGTAAAATAGTTTGTACTTCACATTGTGTCACTCTATCTGCAACTAAACTCTACAGATTCAAACAAATCAAGTCTCAAGAAATACCACAACAAAATGGCCTCTACCCCTCTTTAGCATGAAAGGAGCAAGATGCCGTGTGAGTGTTATGGTTCCCAGCACATTGACATCAAAGGTAGCCTGGAAAAATGAATAATATAGTTATCACACCAAGCTTGTACGGCTGACAAATATGTTAACACGGGTTTGTGTACTGAAAAAATAATTTTGAGACAAACCTGAAGAGCTTCTTCTGATGTCTCTAAGAGTGAAGTTTTCTGCAGACATAAAGATCAGGAAACATGTCTATCAAAGAGTTGATAAAAGACTCTCTTTTCTGAATATTTGTGAATATATCTGTTTGTAAAATTTTCAGCTGTTTATCATCAAACAATTTTGAGTCCCTAGAAGTTTTGTTTAAAATAAATGACAAATAATTATGGGCAATAAGCAGAAGGGTCACCCACAAAACATGTGAAGAAAGCATGTCTCTTCTTGAAAACTGAAGAATAAATCATGTAAGGACTAATATAACTTCAAAAACGTTATATCTGTTTGAATAGATTCTAGATTATTATAGTACTCGGATTGGATTTTATTTCACAGTTCCACTGAAGACAGTCTTCTACATACAGGACGTTCATGGGCTGCATTATGGACCATATAATCAACACCAGAACCATTGAAAAAGATTCCGCTCTCTGAACGGCTTCCTCAATTGCATGCACACCTGCTGCCAGGTCCAAGGGTAGTATCATCACTCCATTGGATGTATTTTTCCCTGCAAATAGATTTTTAAAAACAGAGTTTAACATTTGCACAGAACAGACTTAGCAGGTCTGTGTTGCCAATTTCCATGATTGACCTGGAATAGTCCTAACAGCAAGCTAGTGTTGTGTGGATGCTGCATAAGTTTTCCAAGCTTCAGTATTATATATTATAGTCAATTTACCTGATAGGCCTGCTTTCACACGCTCTAACTCTGCTTCCCGTCGTGATGAGAGAATAAGCTTGGCTCCCAAACGAGCAAATTCCTTTGCAAGAGCCTCTCCTAAGATATCCACGAGAGGATACAGTTTGTTAATATATTCAGTCCATACTTGCAGTTACCTGAATTAAAGGATCCATACAACAACCTCAATAAGAATATGTGTGTGTGTGTGTGTGTGTGTGTGTGTGTGTGTGCCCATGTTTTGCGTTTACTTCCTCACTATAGTTCACAAATAAAGCAAATCCCCTATGTTATGATGTTCTTATACTATCCTTTTGAACTGGCAACATCATCAACATGTCACAACCTCACATATATAAATGAATTTATCAGTTCCTTTATTTATCATCCATTAAAACCAAATGGGTAAGTCAGACAGATCTTATGATTTAAGTCTTTTTCAGTCATACGACATAAGTAATGTGCTCCATGATTTCTGTAAAAATACTTCCTAACATATATGGCCTCATGCCTATAGTAACTTTGAGTAGTTTGTTAAAAAACAATTCTATTTCTCTCTGATTTTAGTGTAGCGTACCACAATTTACAGGCACAACTACATACAAACGTAATGAGTTGGGCACCAGCAAAACTAAGATATGGATTGCAATTGCATAATCCAAAGTACTTATGAAGGAAAAAATTAACTTGGGGAGAATCCATTATAATGTCCCGCACCTAGAACATGGAAAACTGCTTTAAAAATATAATAAGTTGTGGCATCTGCACACCTATGATACGGATTGCACTTGCAAACCCAGACTAGTAATAGATGAAAGACTTTAATAGGGAGAACCCAATTTAACATACATCTACAACATGCGAATCTAAAAATCAGAATAAATTGGAGCACCTGCACACCCAACATCTGAATTGCACTTGCAACTCCAAATTAGCAATGTTGGAAAAACTTCTCTAAGGGGAAACCCAGTATAACATACATGCATCCACAACAAACATAAAAGAGCAAGAATATAATAAATTGGGCACATGCACATCTAAGACCATAGCCAACACAATAACACAAAAATAATTATAATTTGGGGACTTGAGGGCAGACGTGCCTGCAGATTTGAAGTATTAATATTGAGAATAGATTAAGCATACCTAAAGATGAAGGAGATCCACAATCTATAACAAGGGGAAGGTATGAACCTAACCACTCCTCAACTATTATGTGTTCATTGTCACAAAAGTGGCCCCTTTTACATAACAAAGTGTAACTCTTCTAAGAACCTTGGACCACAACTCCACAGCATATTATTGCACGTATGAACTCTATAACGAAATAGCTCATAACAAATAAATTAATATCTTATATGTAGGCAAAAACATTTATAGTAGGGAGAACAGTTTAATTAATATTTCTTCTTATGCCTTGATTTGAGGAAGCATGCCTCCGAACTCTAAAATGCAAGATAAAATAGAAGAATTATATTTATAAACCGCTTGATAAATTACCAATTCCTTGGCTGGCTCCTGTGATCCATATAACCTGCACATAACAAAGAATCAAACTACTGTCAAATTTCAAAAGTCTGTGCAACTAAAATGCAATTTACAAAAATTCTATAAGATAACAAAAAAACTCACTAGTTGTCCAAAGAATTGTAGCATAATGGCAATGGGGGACACTTGTAAGAGCATGACCTGGGTTCAAATTCCCTTCACAGCATTAAGGCGGCCCATAACTCTAGCAGATATGTGGGAAGGTTAAGGTATAATGATTATGTGGTGCACTCAGTGACTCAAGTATACCCTACGTTAAGGCAATGCATGACATCACCCAAGATTAGCCAATAACTATGGTGAGGTACATCGGAGCACAAAAGGCAAGACATAAACATCACCCAAGATTTATAAAGCAAAGCTGACACATAAAATTGCCCATGATTTACCTAGGAAAGAAAAATAAATAAATAAATAAAAACTCACCAGTTGAAACTCGTAATGAGTTTTAAAGTCACTTCTAAGTTCTAGTATATTTATGTTAACATCTCTGTTTGATATACCTAAGTCCTAAACACGAACCATATACAAAGAGTTAAAAACATCTGAAGAATTATCTTACAAATTAAAAATAAAATATAAAAATATACATAGATTTAACTTTCTCTTATCAATTTTTTTGTGGCAACTCTCTGACAACCACAGCAAACCAACATTAAATAGAACACCTACAGTTAACACTAAGACGTAGTTCATCTCTTATACCTGTAACTACTCCGTTACTCTCTTCAATGTCTAAAATAAGCTCTAAAAATACCATGTAATTAACTAATACAAAATATTTGGGAAAGAGAGTTTTTTTATTTTTTCATGGATTTTTTTGTGGACTAAATTGAATTACAACCATAGATAATATCTAATCTCTAGAGCGTATGCAACAAATGCTTATATCTCATTTCTACAGCATATGCCCCGAGAGAATGGCACATCCCTACATCAACAGCATGTCTCAGTGGGACACAAAATTTTGTAATTCTATGCAGTCCAATATACCTCCAAAAACCGAGAAATCATCTTTCGCCTGATTGCGACGGATTAAGTTGCTGCTACACTAGGTACTACTCTTTCCAAGTCACCCAAATCATTGCACTGACCCCAAACAAGACCTCTTCAAAGTTGAACCTTGGTGGGCTAAATTGCCCCTACACGAGGTACTACTCCTTTAATGTCACTCAAAGCATGCACCTAGCCCTGACCAACCAACACCTCTCGGGAGTGGAGCCTTGGTTACATGGGGTATAACTCCTTTAAAGTCACCCAAAGCACGCACGTGACCCCCTTCTGCTTTTCCAAGGTTTATTTTATTTTTATTTTTTAATGAAATAGAGCTATATTACTTGAAAACTAGACTGCCCGGAAACGCCAAGTATCCCCCTATACCTGGCCTGATACGTACCTGGTACGGGTACAGGTGCAGTTTGGGTACGTTGTTGGTATGTACCCACGCGTTTTTTTTTTAAGTGCAAAAAAATAAATAAAACTTGAGGGCTTTGATTGGAATTGAACCTTGGAAAGTTCGTGTGAGATTCAATATTGCCAATAGGTTCCAAAGGGTCAAGAGAGATGAAAAGGACTTCATTTGGTTGACTTACTATTTGGGGGATTTCTTGTTGCTCCTCATGGGTCCTTTATTCTTCAGTCAATTTGGAAGGCATGGGAACAAGTGAAGCACTTGGTGGTTGGGCAGCCTATCTTCTCTTCCTTTGACACTAGGTACCAAGCCTACAAATCGATTTCGTCAAATCTGAAATATAATGACAAGATCCTTGCCTTGACAAGAGGCTGCTTGGTTTGAGAAAGGAATTAAAATATTTCATGACTTGTACAGATTTGGGAAGTGGATGGAATGGACAGACCTTAAAGCTTTCTATAAGCTTCCTCAATCTCAGTTCAAAATGTATACAATGCTCAGAAATGCTTTCACAGCTCCCTTTACTGGACTAATTATGGAGGATGAGAATGACTTTTGGGATACTATGAGGTGGCTCAAAGGGCCCCCTCTCCAAGAGGCTACCTCCAAACAACTCTATGAAAAGATTGCCTTCTCCCCAAACCTTTCCCTGGGCCTTAACAATAAGTGGAATGTTTGTGAGCCCATTAGTAGATGGACTCATAGATTTAATGTTTTGTGGTCTTCTTGTATTCAGTCAAAGAAATCTTGCTTTAGATGGCTTCTAATTCATAATAAGCTTGTTGTTGGCTTCTAATATTTTATAGGTTGCTGAGACTATAAGCTTGTTTTCTTTAAATTTATATATATATATATATATATATATATATATATTTATTTTACTTTTTAAAAATATATTGTACGAACATACCCACAGCGTACCGTACCCGAGGTTTAAAAAAAAAATCCGTTTCAGGGTACCATACCCGTACCTGTACCGAAACTGTCTAGCTTGAAAATATTACAGACTATTCACAAAAAAGAAGATGGTATGAGAGCATGCCAGGTCACAGTCAAAGTCACACTAGGAAACATTAGAAGCCTGGGAAACAAGAAGTAACAACAATCGTCTACAAAAGATAAACTGAAATAACATCACGCTTAGCAGCAAAAGAAAAGGAACCAATGGCAGGCAGTCTCTGTCATCTCGCTTGCCAAGCCACCAGCATGTAGGTCATTCCCCTCAGGCACAGGGTCCCAACCATTATTGGCATTGTTCATTGCTTTTGTATCTTCTCTTGCAACCTCTTGGGTGTCTTGAGGGGTCTAATATGGTGGGTGAGATTGCAAAGTTGAGACATGAAATTTGTCTGAGTGTGGCAGAGGTGCTCAACCATCTCGGTGAGTCGAGGGAGAACTCGAGCACCTGTGAGGAGGCGACCATCCAGTTCGGTATCGAGAGAGGGTCCTTCAATGGCCTCCTCTAAGAGTGCCATCCGTTGCAGGTGAAGAGGGCAGAACATGAGCAACAGAGCATGGCGCATTGCTTTAGTGATCCAAGAAAGTCTACAAATGGGTAACATCCAAAGCTACCTTATTTGTTTGAACCTTAATCTGCATAAACGCATTTGAAATAACCAAGGCTTTGATATTAGTAGAAGATTGTGCATCAATAGTAGAGTTAGCAAAAATATATGCATTTCTTTCTTTCCACACTAAGAATATGCCAAACTGTGTGTATTTTGCAGGAAGCCTAGGCGAGTTCCCCGGGGAATATCGCACCAAAGGAAAGGCTTCGCCAAAAGGGTTTGAAATAATCATGGATCTGTGTCCAGGCTATTTGTGCCTTATTGCAAAACCAAAAGTAGTGAGGGTCTCAAAATGGACACTTGGGCTAGTGTTAGGGATTTAGTGCTCCACATTTGTTATATGTAATATATTTTGTATTAGTGTGTTAGGAAATTATATGTGAGTGTGTACGTTGAGTAGTGATAACAACTCAGCGTAAATTAGATATTCGTGAGAGATATTAGGATTTAGAAGAGATATTTTAGGAGCGAATGATTATAGGGAATACAAGATATGCGCATATTTGTCTAGTATTTAAGTGAGTTGTGGAGGTTGAACCAACTCACATAAATAGTGGGAGAGATTTGCGGGAGATGTAGTAGTTAGGCAATCTCCCTAAATATAGGAGACACAACTCCTATAGAATTGTAATGCGTTTGAATTAATTCACATGTTGATTTGAATTTTTTTGAGCTTACGCTCTCGAAATATGGGGTAAAACCCACATTTGGTATCAGAATTGGTTTCCTATGAGACTTCTCTGGCCTTCACTCCACCCATGCTTCGTTTCGTCAGATAGACTAAGCGAAGGGATTAGCAAATACAATGGTCCTCACAGCAACCCCGTTACCTTGGTATGTGTCCATTCATTTGCTGTAATGTCAAAACATACAAAAAAAGGCTAGCAAGATACCATGGACCTCATGCAGCCCCTTTGTTTGTGCATTCACCTGTCTTACACTGTCAACGGTACTAGCGGATACCATGGACCTCGCAACAAACCCGCTGGCATTCACCATCCACCTGCACTCTCTTCTCCATCTCCACTTTGTTCATTCTATTCACAATTTTCATTCCATTTTGTCCATTGTTTGCATACCCAAAAATTTTGAAAACAAAAATATATAATTTTTTTCTTTTTTATCATTTTTGGAGCAGACATATTTCCAGGTGTAGAAATATTTTGTTACAGTCAAATCTCAGTTTGTTCAGTTCTCTATTGTTTTTCTAGTTTTCTAATCTACACAACAGGGTTTGAAAAATTTGCATGGGAATTACAGGATTTGCAAAAGAAAAAATATTTAGATTGCAAAGCTTTGGTTTAATTACACACCGTTCCCGATCAAATCTCTGGTTGAGGGTTTGTGTTCTGTGTTTGGATCTGAGTTGGTATTTGCACATGAGGTCTCATGTATTTGGCGTGCTACCTCAACTAGGCCCCCAAATCACCTCCAAGAGTTGCACTCTCTGGTGATCTCGTCCCATGCCTCACGAGTTGTTTTTTGCATCAGCGCACCTCTTTGCAAGCACTCAACTTGGTGGATCACATTCAACGTGTTGCATCCAAACAGCTTTGACACAGCCAAATAGGCATCAAATCTCCATCAGCCATGTTTAAGAGCAGATCTTCATCAGATCAGCCTCTACTTTGAAACAACGATTGGATCACCATTGAAACCTTAGATCCCTAATGTATTCCATTGAATCTCTCAACGATGAATTCAACTTGCCACCATTTGACGTGTAGTCAACGGTCCTTCAACGCAGTAGTCGAGCTCCCAAACCTCCAAATTCAACTCCCTTGCACAACTAGCGAGTTACTTTGTCTCACCAAGCATACTTGGTTCTCAAACCCCTATCACAGCTCAGACTTCCTAATTTGCCTGTGACTCGAATGGGTCAACATTCACATCTCCTCTGATATCCTACTCAAGCAGACCCTCCAATGAACTCCAAATCTTGATTCCCCTCGACAGCGCGGCATCATTTGTTTCAAACTCACGGCTTGGGATAGCAATGCAATGCTCTAACCCTAATTGAGCTCACCTCGATTTGGGGATTTTATTATACATTGCTGAAGTTTTTAAAGCTTATAATAAAGTTTTCCCATTTGTATATCTAATGGGACATATAATGCGACTGGTCTTATAACTTTAGAGGAAAATTTTAATTCGGGGTGGAGGGTGTCTTTTAGGAGGACTATATTAGAATTTTTTTTTTTAAGCAAAAAGGATGTATAAGAAGGGAGAGGCATTATCGATTGTAATTGGATGCACGGGAGTAGCCAACATCCACATATTTTGCATTGTGCGGGGTGGGGAATATAAACACAATGCTAAAATCATATAACAAAGGCAACAAAAGATGGAAGCTCCAAGACAGGATGTTCTCTCCCATGTTCACACTAGAGGAGGGAATGTTAGGGATTTAGTTCTCCACATTTGTTATATTGAATATAGTTTGTATTAGTGTGTGTTAGGAAATAATATGTGAGAGTGTGTATGTTGAGTTGTGATAAAGCAACTCAATGTAAATTAGATATCTATGAGAGATATTAGGATTTAGATGAGATATTTTAAGAACGAGTGATTATAGGGAATACTAGATACGCACATATATTTGTCTAGTATGTAAGTGAGTTGTTGGAGGTTGAACCAACTCACGTAAATAGGAGAGTGGGAGAGATTTGAGGGAGATGTAGTAGTTAGACAATTTCCCTAAATATAGGAGACACAACTTGTATATAATTGTAATGTGTTTGAATTAATTCACATGTTGATTTGAATTTTTTTGAGCTTACGCTCTCCAAATATGGGATAAAACCCACAACTAGGTGACCCCTAAATGAACAAGGCAATGACCAAGGGGAAGCCCTTGATAAAGTAAGCACCATCCACGCAAAGTGCGAGCATAGGCTCAAGAAAGTCATTCCAAACCGTTTGAAAGTATCTTCTCCAAGTGTAGGTAGTAGAGTAGAGGGACAAACAAGCATTGAGCTTGTCAACCATGGGCAGCTAAAGTGACAGCCATTCACATCCCTTTGATGGGAGTATAATGTTGAAACGGTAGGAGCTTAGGATCAAGAATGGCATTCCAAACCATTTGAAAATGTCTACTCCAAGTGTAGGCAGCAAAGTGGAGGGAGCTGCAAGAATTGAGTTTGTCAACAATGGGCAACCAAGGTGACAACCATTCATATCCTTTGTTGGGACTATAATCTTGAGATGGTGTTTCAACTTTCAACATACCACTTTTAGTCTTTCCACCATGGTCTGGCAATGTCGACTATAATTTTATGATGCATCTCGACAGGGATAGCATCAATAATCTCCTGATAAGATTCTTTATCATCATTGTTAAAAAAGTTGACTTTAAAATCTGGCGGGAAGCCAAGTTCGTGTTTGCTTGTAAAAATGTTTTACACTTTCGTGAGAATTTCTCGTCCTAAAGAATTTGTGTGCAAGAATTCATGGTACTTCCACAAAAGGAACATCATGAAAATTAATGACAAACGACCACCATAAGGAGTGTTGATTAATAGACAATATGTCCCTAAATCCATCTCCATTCCAAAGAAGCCAAGGTTTGATTTTTTTCCCAAGCTTTCCAAATACTTTTGACAAAAAAGGATCTAACCAATTTGATAGAAGCCCAAAGGATGATAAACTTGTGAAATCCTAACCTTTTTCGTATAGCTCAACCATAAGGAGATCTTACAAAATAAAGTTGTGAAGTAGCACTTTCCATGCTTCTTTCCCTTGAATATCTTGAATAATCCACTTAGCACACAAAGCGGTGCCTTGACAACTAATGTCTAAAGAAACCCATCCCCACCTCCCATGGGAAGATAGCAAAACTCCCACACTAATCGATGGAAACCCTTCATGTGCTCGAACTCGCCCCAAAGAAATTCATCAAGAACTTCTCTAACTTCTACTAGGAGGCTTTAAAAAGAACCAAACAAGAGGAGCAATAGACATGAGTTGTAGTAAGCACTTTGGAGCAAATTTGAAACTTCCTACCAATGAGATGGGCTTGGTGATCCAATGTGAGAAATTTTTCTTTACACGATCAATAACCTATTACCACTCATGGGAGGCGTAGCTTGAAATGCAAAGGGTATACCCAAGAACCGGAAGATTTCATCGTGTTGAATCTATTTCCATTCATATATGCTCAACCAAGGAGGCAGAGGAAGAAAGGATTATCTGTCACATTGAATCTTGCTCCACTAAATACTCGAGCCCCATGTGAGGGGAAAATGTATCAAGACATTGCATAACATTCATTATATTGTTCTCATCTTCCAAAAGGGT
Source organism: Taxus wallichiana var. yunnanensis (assembly GCA_018340775.1). Taxonomy (NCBI): domain Eukaryota; kingdom Viridiplantae; phylum Streptophyta; class Pinopsida; order Cupressales; family Taxaceae; genus Taxus; species Taxus wallichiana. The sequence continues at coordinate 315,656,229 of CM031234.1, read as the reverse complement.
GAGAAAGGAATCACCGCAAAATGTCCATTGACTAGATGTGGGCTCTTTAGAGGATAAGGAAATGACATTGACTAGACCCTACACTTCAGCAATTGTCAAAAGATATAGCCAAAACCTTTCATATGAAGCACATACGAGTTGAGGAAGCCTTCTCTAATCCAACAGAACAACCCAAAAATACTTTGATCTATCACCATCGAAAAGAGATAAGCCGAGGCAATTTACTGGTGACATCTCGAACCGACAAAAAGGAAGTTGAGACCAAACCCTAGAGCTTTAAGCATGGCCAAAATCAATAGCCACTCAATGTAGTCATAGGATTTCTCAAAGTTAATCTTGATGAATGTCGCTCAATCTTTGTGCCCACTCCATGCCTTTCCAAACAAAGAATGATGTTGTCAAGAATGTATCGACTTTTAATAAAGGCATTTTGTTTTGGACTAACAATTATAGGTAGGTGATATCTAATGCGCAGCAGTGTGAGGGCTTTGGCTATAATTTTGTACACCACATTGACAGGGTGATTAACCTCCAATTGCATATCAACTCTAGATCTCCCATTTTAGGAATGAATTTGATATACCCTTTGTTAATAAATTGGCCAAGGGATTTAGAACTGAAAGCTTCACATTAGACTTCGAAGAGGTCATCTCCCACAATGTCCCACAACACATTATAAAATTCACATGGCAGTCCATCACAGCCAGGGGCTTTATCAATGACCATTTGTAACACGACTTCATGCAAATCCTAAATGGTGAGAGGCCTATCATAGTCAACTCGTAGGGATTGAGAGAGCTTACAAGGAATTACCGAAAGACATTGTTGGAGTTCATGTTGTCACTCATGAGAAGGGTCTTGAGGTTTGAGCCCTGCTACCGATACTAGTGAACAAAGGCTTGAACCATATGTGGCACCTCAATGAGTCGTTAGTCGGCCTCTCTAATGGCTTTTAATCATTGGGCAAAGTGTTTCGCCTTAAGCATTTGGAAAAATTCGTTAGAGACATTATAGCCAACTTTGAGGCAATGCAAGCTAGCTTTGATTTGTGCACCACCCACATCGTAGGCATTTGCGTAATCAAGACTTTGTTGTAGCACCGCCACAAGTAGTTGCGGGGCTCATGAAATGGTGCCTACCCTAAGGCGGCTTTTATGTAGCTCAACTCCAAAGTGGTGGTGGAGTAAGTTCACCGACAGATGTGTGCTAGTTGATGGCTAGAATGCTTTGAGAAATCATGTTGCGCATGTGATGGCATATGAGCACCAACCAATCCAATTGAAAGTTCTTGGCATGTGGCACGAGATCCCAAATCCGTTGGATATGAGCTAAAGCGAGTCAATGATTTAAAAGGGCGATATTTCAATAAAACTGTGTTTTTTTTGAATTTTGGGACACTTAAAGTGCCAATCAAATGCGGAACTCCGAATCGGCGGAGAGTCTAAAAGGACAATATCGTGCAATGTCTCCACTGGCAACAAAAAGCAATTGTCTAATGAGTACAACAGACGGAGATCATGAACCTATCAAATTGTTTTAAGACTCTTTTAGATCCATGGTGCAAATTAGAACATGTATACCGAGACAGAAATGCGGAATGACGTGAATAATTAAGGTCATAAAACCCAACCTTATTATGCATAAATGTCCACGCCTCTTGTTCACGACTTTCCACTCGCATAGGAAGCGCCAAGTTTGTCAATTGACAACTCGACCATTTTAAAGTCACTACACATCACACAATGCATCTCACAATTCATCATCAACTCAATGCCGAAGAGCCCCTCTTTCAATGGCGTCTTTTCGCTGCATAAACATTGATTATACCAAAAGAACAGTCTTCAATATTTAACAACACCCAAAAATATGATCCACGGGGCCACACCCATGATCCACATAATAATGCTACCACATTGGAGAAATGAACGTAATAAATCCTCCACGCCCTAAATAGTGATTGCTAGTCAAGGCTGAACTATCACACCACGTCACTTTTCTCGACAAATTTTGTGAAGCAAAAAGCCCGCCACCTTAGTTTCTGCAGCAAAGAATGATCATTTCGGAAGTTGTTGTAGAAAAAATCGTGCACTACATACTTGCAAAATGGGACCGAGAGACCCCGCACATTCCAGAGAAGCAATTTATGGATTACTGAGGACAAGGAACATGTCCTCTCGAATCTAAGATCTACAGGCTCCAAAACTGCTTTACTGCATGTACAATTGTTAATTAGTTTGTCAAAAATCATTAAGTTGAAAAGGGCGGCTGCTTTTGCAACATATTCTTCCTCGTCCAACCGATAAGGTGGACTTTGCAAGTCGCCAAGGAAATGCCTGCTAGAAGAAACATATCCTGCAAACAATTGCAAATCTTCGTAAATCTCAAGTAGTAGTCCGTGAAACCGAAAGAACATTGCGAGAGGGTGATACATTGAGAAAGCTAAAAAAATTGCATCCTTAGATGCTTCACTCGATTTTGAAAGTGCTCTCTGAGGGTTGAGCGACTAGCACTACATTGGCAATGCCTTGCGCGCGTGAGGGCTAGAGGGTTGGCGACGCACTGCAATGGGGTTTGTGGCGGTGACCTTATTACGGCCATTTTTAACTTAAAAATGCACAAAATATTGAAAATTTGCAGCCAAATAAAATACTGATTTTTGCGATTTTTACAGTTAGGGCAGCAAACTAAAGAAACTTAATATCTCCCAAAATATCCACCCGAATTACTTGAAAATTTAAAGAGAGCTTGCTATTATTATAAAGGACATAAGAAAACTATTTTTGGAATTTTACAGAAATTAAAATGCTGCCAGAAAATTACAGCGTGCCCTAGACAGCTGGAAAACTTCTAAAATTCGTAACTCTCCAAATACAAGAGCAAAAATTATGAGACTTTGGAAATAACATTAACAAATATAGGAAATGATATTTCAACCTTTAGATCTGAAAATGGCCAACTGAAAACCCTCCAAATAAAGGCTGCAAGTCGCCTAGCTTGGAAAAGGGTTGGAAATTGATGAAGATGCCTTCAAAGTGATGTTAAGCCCTACCCAAATGGCTGCCGTAAATCTGATCTGAAAGCCCTCTGGTTATCTTCCCCAAATGCCCCAAAACCCTCAAAATCCTTCCTCTGAAACCTCTGATAATATCTCTATAACACAACCCAGAAAGCGGCTCCAAAATGACAAGCTAGGGTAGATCTCTCACTACCGAAGAATGCCCTGCTAGCTAGGGATGGATCTCTCACCACCGAAGCTAGGGTCCTGTGGGATTTCACTCCACAAGTTGTAGATTTGCAAACAACAGTTGCACGTGAAGGAAAATAAAATGTATGCAAAAGTCCTTTTCCTTTCTCCCCAAGCTCCTTATATACTTCTCCAAGGCAAAAGAGCCCCAATAAACCCTAGACGCATTTCATTCCATGGAAGGGCCAATAAAATAAAAGTAACTAAAGTTACTTTTTCCTTTTAAGTCGCCATGGTCCAAAAGTGACCCCCAAACGCAAAACTTGAATATTAGTACCATGTGGCCCCTTCCCAATAGCTCCCAGCGTCCACAACCCCTTGGGTATGACCAAGGCTTGGACTCGACTTGGCCCTTAGGCCTTTGGCGTAGGAAAGGGGACATTACAGTCCTCCCTTCCCAAATTTTGCTTGTCCTCAAGCAAATGCAAATTAGGATCTTGCAAAATCTACTCTCCCTCCCAAGTAGCATCCTCAAGTGGCAGTCCCTTCCATCGCACCAAATACTCGGTGATTACTCTGCTCCTGAGCCCCCTCTTCTCTCTCTTCAATAATGGATTCTGGTTCCAACACCAACTTCCCCTCCTCATCTAGTGGCGGTAACTCTGTAGATGGTACAATATGTTGTCTGAGTGCCTTCTTAAGGCATGAAACATGGAAGACATTATGTATCTTATTGTGCTCCGGTAGCTCTAGCTCATATCAATTGCCCCCACTCGACGAACTACCCGTACGGACCATAAAACCGTGGTTTCAATTTCTCTGCACCCTTCTGCTTTAGTGAGGACTGCCTATATGGTTGTAAACGTAGGAATACTAGATCCCCAACCTCAAAAGACCTCTCTATCATGTGTCGATCTGCATATACCTTATGTTGATTATGTGCCTTCTGAAGGTTCTCTCTTGAGAGCCTTCAGAATATCTGGTTCTCCTGTAACCAATCTCGAGCTTTGGGAGCTCGGCTATCAGTAATACCAAATCCACAAATGTCATAGCGTCGTACCCATACAAGGCTCGGAAAGGAGTCATACCTATGCTCATCGGTAGGTGGTATTGTAGCAATACTCACCCATGTGTAACCATTTAATCCATGCCCTGTTGATGTCCTGTCACATAACTCCACAAGTAGCCCTCTATCCACTTATTGACTATCTCTCGTCTCCCATCATGTGTGGGGGGTAGCTAGTCTTGGAGTCGACTCCACGTACTCTACTAGTCAAAGATCTCTGCCAAAGGTGCTCATGAAGATCTTGTCCCTGTCACTGACAATATTTTTAGGCAACCCATGTAGCCTAAAAATACCGGTATAGAAGATCCGGGCCACATCCACTGCCTCGTGCCCCTTGGGTAGGGAAAAGAAATGAGCATACTTAGTTAACCGATCAACTACAACATAAATGCAGCTATGCCCATGCACCAAGGGAAGCCCTGTGATAAAGTCCATAGATATGCTTTCCCATTTCTGTTCGGGAATGGGGAGAGGCTGAAGTAATCCTGCTTGGAAAAGAATGCTCGGATTTGGTTTGTTGGCAAAACCATACACTCTCTGACATGATTAAGGACATCATCCTTCATCCCCTTCCATGCAAATCTCTCCCTGATAAACTTGTATGTTTTGAAATACCCAGGATGTCCAGCTAGTGGTGTATCATGTATTGCTCGAAGGATCTTCTCCTTCATTTTGGATCTGGTACAAGGAAAATCCTATCCTTGTAGAAAATGAGATCATCCACTACTCTGTATCGGTCATCCTGTATAATACCATCCATGATCTCACATGCAAACTGATTTTTGGAATACTCAACAAGTATATGAGCCTTCCAATCCGCTGAAATCTCAGACATAGAACTAAGCATAGAAGTGAGGTAAGGCCTCCTAGATAAAGCGTCAACAACAATATTATTCTTACCTCTAGTGTACTCTATGTCAAAGTCATATGTTTGTACCTTGTTCACCCATCTTTGTTGGCGATCGTTGAGCTCCTTCTATCCCAAGAAGAACCTCAAACTGTTGTGATCCGTATGAACCACGAATTTGCTGCCCACAAGGTATTGTCTGAATTTGGCCAAAGCATGCATAATGGCCAACATCTCCTTGTCGTAAATTGAATACCCTCTCTCCACGGGTTTGATTTCGACTCTCATAAGGCGATGGGATGCCTATCTGCATGAGAAACTGCCCCACACCCTCTCTCGATGCATCACACTCTAGAATGAATGGGCGGGGAGAAATCAGTAATGCGAGGGCGGGACACGAACTCATCACCTCCTTGAGGTGATCAAAAACTTGTTGTGTTGCGTCGACCAAGCAAAAAAGCCCCTTCTTGGTCAAATCGGTCAATGGAGCGATCAATGAGAGAAATTCTTCACGAACCTCCGGTAGTATGTGCACAACCCCACCAATCCTCTCAAATGTGTCGATGTCTAGGTGGCGGCCAATCCAAGTGCCCGTATCTTCTCTCTATCCACCTTCATTGTACCCCCACCATCACATATCCCAGTATAGAAGTTCGGTCATGCCGAACTCACACTTAGAGGCTTTCGCATATAACGAATTAGCTTCAATATCCCCATATCTCACCCCGGTGCACGATATGGTCCTCCCAAGTCTGTTGTAGACTAAAATATCATCAAAGAAAACCAATACAAACTTCCGCAAGTGGCGGTTGAACACATGATTCATGCAAGACTGGAATGTAGGCTGGAGCATTAGACAATCCGAAGGCATCCCAAGAACTCAAAGTGGCCGTAATGGCATCTGAAAAAGTTGTCTTATGCACATCTGCTCCTGACTTTGATCGATGATATCCGAATGCAAATCTATTTTCAAAAAATAGATTGCACCATGTAGCTCGTCAAGTAACTCATCAATGTGTGGTATGGGATACTTGTTCTTTATTGTCTTCTTATTCAAGGCACGGTAGTCCATACACATCCACAAGGTCCCATCCTTCTTCTTCACCAATACCACCGAAGAAGCAAAAGGGCTGGAACTCGGTCTAATATGCCCCATATCAATGAGCTCATGTATAGTCTTCTCGATCTCATCCTTAAACCGTTTGGGGTGACGGTAAGGAGAAGTAACCACTAGTCTAGCATCCTCGAGCTCAATCACATGCTCAAATCCCCTATCTGGAGGTATGCCTGGAGGTATGTCACCAAAAACTGCACTATGTCATCAATAAGCCTGTATATCCACATGATACTCCTGTTGTCCATCCTCTGATTTCTTGGTCGAAACCAAACAATGTACTGCCCAATCCACCCCATTGTGCCTATAGATCCTCTCGATCCTCTTGGCCATAACAACTCGGGGTGCCTCTGAAGATAAGCCCCTCAAGATCACATTCCTCCCTTCGGACTTAAACTTCAGCTCCATCGTCTGGAAGTTAGTCCAAAACTCACCAAGGGAATGGAGCCACTTTGTACTCCAAGCACTATGTTGGTCTCTCCAATACCAACAATATAGAAATCATTAGTAATGTATATATAGTACCCATCGTGATGCTCAATTGGGGAACCCGTCGTGTGCATCTCATAGAATCTCCATTGGCTATAACCACGTTGAAGCCCTCAAATTCCTCTGTTTGTAACCCTCGCCTCTCAACCAATGAGGCATCAATAAAGTTGTGGGTTGCCCCACTATCAATGAGTACCACTACTCGTTTGTCCTGCAAAACTCCCCTAACTCTTGAATGCCTTGTACCTCGGGGTACTAGACAAAGTGGCGATAGTCTCCTGGGGAAAAGTCTCGCTATCCTGCTCAACACCCACACTATCTAATGCCTCATCATCATCATCCTCTAATCCCTGTGTGTCCAACCTCATCACCATCACTCTCCTCAAAGACCTCTATGAATTGGGCCCTCCCTCTACCCTTGCAATCATGTCCTGGAACCCAAGGTGTGCGGCAATCGAAACATAGTTTCTTTCGCCTCAATTCCTCTCTTGTCCTCTCTAGATCCGAATGGTCTCCAGGTTGTATCTTTCCTAGGTGGAGGTACCTTCGGCTGCGAACCATCGGTTCTAGAAGGGAAACCCTTAGGCTGCACTCGAGGTGGAAACCTCGACTTAGGAGTGGATAACTCCAAGTCACGAGCTCTCCTAATAGCCTCATGCAAAGAAGAAGGCTCAAATGCCTTCACAAATCCAGCGAGAGCGTCTGTCAAACTTGTTGTGAATAGGGAAATCAACCTCATCTCTGTAACATCAGGTACCATGACCGATAGTCTCTGAAAATCTGCGATATATTGATCCAAGGAACCGGTTTGCCTCAAATGAGTCAACTCTCTAAAATACCTGTCGGGGTCCCTCCTATCAAATCTGCTCACTAGCCTCTTTGTGAACTCTGCATAAGTCGTGATGTATATGTGTCCCTGTGTAATCAACCCATGATGCCACCAATCATGAGCGTCTCCCTCTAGATGTAAGATTGCAAACTTAATTGCATCTTCCTCACGCATAGGATTCAAGTCGAAGTATGTCTTCAACTTTTGGACCCAAGACTATGCAGTACACTTCTTAGAACCGTCGAAGTGTGGAACAAAAATCTGTCCCAACCTCCTTTGCATCTCTGGTACATGTACCTGGTGATCTCTCCTAGGCTTGCTACCAATCTTCATTTTGCAATATTCTTGGAATGGCATGTTGTCACGAAAGCCATCACTTAAGGTCTGGTACCTTTCCCAACAAGACTCCTCATCTATAATATCCACTTGGCTTGCCGTACTGTGAAACTTTCGGATCCTTCAAGAAAGAAGGTTCGTGAAACCCCAAAGGCCTGGTAGAAGAATGGGGGACCGCTGCCCTGAATGTCCACCCTCACCTCTTTGACCATGTTGTCCCCTATTGCTATTTTCTCCTCTTTCCGCATGAGTATCAATCATGTCCTGTGCTAATCTCTCAGTGAGCTGGCTCAAATAGAGATTGGTAGTCTCCTGTTGCTTTACCATGTTGGTGAACAATTGTTTCATCAGATCTACACCTATATCCTCACTTGTCTTTGTCCCCCATCTTTCAATCCCAACAGGCTGGAGAAACAACTGCTCTGATACCACTGAAATATCCCTTGTGGGATACCACTTAAAAATGCACAAAATATTGAAAATTTGCAGCCAAATAAAATACTTGATTTTTGCAGATTTTTACAGTTAGGGCAGCGAACTAAAGAAAATTAATATCTCCCAAATATCCACCGAATTACTTGAAAATTTAAAGAGAGCTTGATATTATTATAAAGGACATAAGAAAATTGTTTTTGGAATTTTACAAATTAAAATGCTGCCAGAAAAATTACAGCGTGCCCTAGATAGCTAGGAAAACTAAAATTCGTAACTCTCCAAATACAAGAGCAAAAATTATGAGACTTTGGAAATAACATTAACAAATATAGGAAATGATATTTCAACCTTTAGATCTGAAAATGGCCAACTGGAAACCCTCCAAATAAAGGTTGCAAGTCACCTAGCTTGGAAAAGGGTTGGAAATTGATGAAGATGCCTTCAAAGTGATGTTAAGCCCTGCCCAAATGGCTGTCCGTAAATCTGATCTGAAAGCCCTCTAGTTATCTTCCCCAAATGCCCCCAAAACCCTCAAAATCCTTCCTCTAAAACCTCTGATAATATCTCTGTAACACAACCCAAAAAGCGGCTCCAAAATGACAAGCTAGGGTAGATCTCTCACTACTGAAGAATGCCCTGCTAGCTAGGGATGGATCTCTCACCACCAAAGCTAGGGTCTGTGGGATTTCACTCCACAAGTTGTAGATTTGCAAACAACAGTTGCACGTGAAGGAAAATAAAATGTATGCAAAAATGCTTTTTTTCTCTCCCCCAGACTCCTTATATACTTCTCCAAGGCAAAAGAGCCCCAATAAACCCTAGACGCATTTCTTTCCATGGAAGGGCCAATAAAATAAAAGTAACTAAAGTTACTTTTTTCCAAGGTTTCTTGCCATTCTCGATAGATACACAATCCACAATCACATTCTCAACAACTGGATTAATGGTGTGAGATGCCATTATATGGGCCGCCTGAAGGCAAGACTACCTAAAAGGGACAATAAATGCAAAGGGCGAGCGATAAATCCCGTGGCTTTCTAATGAACACGCGGTATGAATGCAGGTCATAGCAAAAATCAATGGCGGCAAGTATTAAACCGTAGCGGAGCACTATTCCATTACCTTGTCTAGTTGACCATGTTTTACATTTTTTTTTTTAAACATCCAGGAAATTTCACTTTTAGTGGCAAAAATTTGAATTTATTTTGAGAGTTTACAAACTAAAACTAACAAGAGCTCTAAATTCGAAGTACCTTGTCTTCAATTTCGTGCTGCCTAGCCGGTCCTTTTCCAAGTACAGTAAAGTCAGCTGCGAACGTTACAAATTAAGAAGAAGTTTAGAAATTAATGGTGAATGGAACCCTCGACATCATACAAATGAGAGAGAATACAGAAATGAAAATGTTAATGTGCCGGGTACACTTAAAGAGCAGAATTCTTACCGTCTGCAACTGCAAAACGGAGAATCCGCAAGATGATGGAGCAAATTACCAAACCAAACACGATAAGTCCCAGCATTGTGGATTCCATACAAACAATTTTTATGGTTTCCTGTGTAGGAGTAAATTGATAACAATGAGAAAAATATCCGATATGGAAATTTTGATGCTTTCCGGGATTGATTGTCGACAACGTTTAGGTGGCTCTCAAACTATTCGGAGGGCATGGAAAGTATTACCCCGAGGCGTTCCCACTATGGGAAAGGCTCTTCCTGACGCTCTTTTCAAACGTTTTTTCAACGGGATTAATTTTGACGTTCGTTGGACGTTTTCGAATTTCTGGATATTTTTAACAATTGTTTTTTCTTTTTTGGCCTAACTTTGAGGGAAAGGCCCTTCCGGACATTTCTGCACCTATGTTAAATTTGACGCTCACGATTAATTTTGATGTCCATTTGGACGCTTTTTCAACGCAGCTTAATTTTGACGCCATTTGAACATTTTTGAATTTTTGGTTATTTTTAACAATTGTTTTTCCTTTTTTTTACTATGTTTAGATTTGCTTTTTCGTGCATGTTGAATGTGGGTTTATTGTGTTTAGATTTGCCTTTAAATATTCAACCACAACCAACTCTAATCCCAATTTGCTCCAGAGTTTTGTCATGGTTTTGTCAGCAGAGTTTTACTGGTAAGTTTTAATTCCATTGTTTGTTGTATGAGAGTTTTTAAGGTTTAATTTTTTATCTTTGTATGGAAGATGTCAAATATTTGAAACTACATTCAACAGATGGGTGGCCACGATAACTAGAACCACAAAGGAAACTATTTTTCCCTCTAGGGCCTTTTTGTATGCTAATTGTTGAACGTCTTTAGTATTCATTGCCAAAACTCTAACCGCAGTGATGTCCTAAAATTTTAGTAACATAATCATCAAATTAACTTCACTTTGGTAGTATAACGATGAATGATATTTCAACTAAGACTACAAATAGATTAAGCATGTTTCTCTATTTTAGAACTAGATTAAGCATGTTTCCCTTTAATAAATTCATCAACAAAATTTTCATAGCGATTAGTATTGATATTTTAAGTCAAGATCTTTATGAATGCCCCATCACACACAACGCACTTAGCAGAATCAATATGAAATTTTGGTAATAGAATTTTCAACAAACCCAAGTAAGACTTGATTTGGAATCAACAATTTTTGCTACCACCATGGTTTTGTTGTGTGCATAACCAAACCCATAATCAAAACACAATAGGAGACTCCTGAGAAATACATTTATATACATAGAACAATAAGATTTTATCAGGGAACAACATGGCTACAAAATACTTCCTTCCTGTTACAGTCTTATTTACTTTGTACAATAATCCAACATGAATTGGACAGAGCACAAATCTACATCAAAACATGCATAATTTATCATTTCATACAAACATGTTTATATACCACCTAGGCACACTACTTTTCCCTGCATGAGAATAGGAAAAACTATCCTTAGATTTATGGTATGTTGTAGTGGTCTAGGGACATTTGGGTTGGTTTCCATGGGTTTTCATATTGGCATAGCAGGGGCAGAGCTCTTTGTTTCCATATGTCCCTGGGGGAACACAATTACACCTAGCAAAACATGTTCCACAGACTCTCAAACATCTGTCATTCAAAGATGTTGTTTTACATCTACCTGTGTAAGCAGCCTTGCAATCTGCAAACACACACCCACAAACAATCATTAACCCATGACAACACCCACTCATAACAGTGAGTTTCTTTATTTCTCAAAAACAGGGTGACCTTAAACTGTAACACTTTTAGAGGCAAAATCTCTAGTTGAGTGCACCTACCTATGGTCTGGAGAAGCCTCTGGTATGTCCCATTTGTTGGCAACTGGAATTATCTCATAAAGCCATTAGCAATGAATTAGACTCTTTACTTTATATAACATGAATATTGACAAAATGGTCATCATCATATACTGGAATTATCTCAAAAAGCCATTAGCAATTTATTAGGCTTTGTACTCTATTTAACATGAAAATTGACATAATGGGTCATCATCATATACTTACTCCAAGTGACTTTGATTTTGCAGCCTGCACAACTTCTACAGACATCTGTGGTGCATATAAGCAAATGAATCACATTGTGTTTAGCAATGCCTTGAAAAATATTTTCTGCCATAAAAAATATAGGAGGAAAGTATGATGTGGAACAAAAACTTTATAAACCAGATGTTAGTACCAGAAATAGAGAGAGTAATATTGTGGAAAGCCTACTTTGCAACTGGTAATGATTCACGTCTTTCTCAAAATTGTAATCAATATAAAATTTATTGAGAGACTAGTAGAACAAGGGCTATATATTGGGTTGAAAAGCATAGGATATTAGAGCTTTTAGTTCAATTCTACTTGTGATTACTAAAGTCAATGGTACCAATTCTTCCTAAGAGGGAGAATTGCATTAATCTATTCAGGCATGGAAAGTATCCCACTAAGATATTTGAAAAAGAACTAAATTTGGAAGAACCCATATCAGAAATTCTCTGTAGCACCCACTGTCCCCACAATTTAACTTGGAACCCAAAAACCAAAACCAGGAGAGAAATCACAGATTCATGCTTCCAAAAAACCCTACATACACTCATTACTTGCAAAACAAGTGTCATTACAAGGCATGCAAGGAGCAACCTTATTGTAGGAACACCTGGTGGAGCCATGGCAGACTTGCTAATACTTTTGGCTTATACAATTGTTCAAAACTTTCTAGCAATCCTAAGACAGTGAAGAAGCACTAGGACCTGTATATATTCAATGGGCATCTCTCACATTTATAGGAAACAAGGGAGATACATATCAATGCAGCAGGACTAGGAAATGTATTAACTAGCAGTAACTTCACAGACTTATCTTTTGGCACTAAATTGATGATTATATTTGAATGAGTAGAAAATTTTCCAAAAGATTTGGATAAAATTACATTACATTTTTTATTCATTTTGCTGAGTTTTATTTAGAGTAGTTTTATATCTGATTTGTGAGTATGGAAATCTTGTACACTTTGTATTTCTGAATGTCTTTTTAGTAAGATAGCAAAGTTGAAATACCACAACGAATTTGCTTATCACAGTACATAATATGGTAGAGTTCTCAAGTCTCTTGCAAAAGCCTCAATTTATGATTTCTTTAATTATCCAATAACATAATAAAGTAAAATGTTTTATGCCCATCAAAAGTGTTGTTTGTGTTCCCTGTAACATCTCTGTGCTTACCATCTGCATATTCATCCAAATACCTTCTGTAACAAATTCCATAGACACTCTCTTCAAACTGTCCAAGAAACCAGAAAAATTTTCTGAAGACATACCTAACAGGAAATTGATGTTTACCTGTCCCTACAGTAATATTTTGAATCACCACATTCTTAGATTGGTGTATATGAATTCCATCAGTGTTTGGACTGTCATGAGGAGCAAAGATGTTCAGTCCATGTGCTTTAACACCATTGCAAAATTCAAAGTTTATCTGAACTTGCTAAATTGTAAGGACTACAAATATACATGAACACAATTCATTCATTAGACTCTATTCATGTACTACCACAAAATAGTCATTTATCAAAGGAAAGATAAATACAAAAATATTGCCTTATCTATTTATTCCTTCTATGAAAGTTTTTAGATGATATTTTATGAGTACTAGGTGGAAGAATTATTTGTAATTAAATCCTTGTTGTAACAAAGGAAGGTCTTGCAGAAACGTAGTTTTGCAGATCATTATTTGGTGAATTGTCGAAACCACTATTGGTGAATTGCGAGAAACCACTGTTGGTAAACTACTGCCAGAAACCACCTTATTTCTTTACTTTCATCCATGAGAATCAATTGGTATTTGAAAACAGGATATTGTTATTAATTTAGGTGTTTGTCCCTCTTATAAAGTCACATCAATGAATTGAATTTGTTTCCTATGAATAGATTTATTTTTTGGTGTGTTCATAAAATGATATGGTTGTAAAGTTTAGAATAGTGACATATGTCATCAAGGAAAAGTGATTTGAATTTTCTATATTTTGAGTTGGGGTGATTGATTGTGTTGCCTTTAATTTCCATGGAGACTATTCTAGATTTGTATTATAGTAAGTATTTGAGCTATATATATGTAATGCTATTGACTTGCACTTTTCTTCATGTTTTTTTTTAAGTTATGTTGATTAATTGTGTTGTCTTAATTTTCCATGAAGAAACCAATATAGATTTGTTATTACAAGGCACTAGGTTATCCACTTTCCTTCATGGCTCTATTGCAAGAGCACTAGGTATTTGAGTTATATATAGGTAATGTTATTGCAAGGCACTGGGATATGCACTTTCCTTCATGGCTCAACTGATTACCACATACATTCGGTTTTATTAATTTCTTCTTTTGCTTTTTTGTAGGATATTTGTGATTCTTTCTCCCGCAGAAAGAAGCAAGTGTTGTCTCTGACGAACTTCGTGGGGGTTTTGATATTGATTGAAGTATTTATTCAATTGTTCTCGCTTTATTGCATGTTATGGACTAAAAGATTATTGTAGAGTGCTTTCATGTTATTTACTTTTGATTGATTCATCTATATTTATAGTTGGCTCCAATCCTTTTCCCAAAATGACATGTGGGGGCATGTGCCTTCACAATGGCAAGATTCGTTATGTGTTGAGGGGCTCGTTCCCCAATGAGGCCATTTCAAAGCATCCCAAGTTGACGTTACACGATCATCAACAAGAAGGATTTTAAGCTTGCCCGTCATACCTAAGAACATCTTGTTGGACTAACATACTTCTTTTCCCTCTCCAGTTTAATATGATGCAGACTAGAAACACAATTCCCCTCCCCACAATGGGATTGACATTAACTATGCCTCGCTTGCAGAGGGAGGAAGAGTTTAAGCGTCTTCAATGTGTTGTTAATGTTTTGCATTACAGAAACAAAACCACCTAAAACAGTGATAGCCGAAATGATTAGAGATCGCCTCCACCTGATGCCAACATCCCTAATTTTTCTCTCCAAAATCCGAACAATTGGAGATCATTCACGAGGCTTCTGCTTGATTTATGATTCTAACGAAGATGCACTGAAATATGAACCACCCCACAAATTGAGGAGAATGGGAATACCAATCGAGGCATCTGCAAATGGACAAAAATACAAGAAACATGCAAAGAAAATTACACAAGCAAAAAAGCAAGAAATTTGATTTAAAGAAATAGCTTGTAGTGGTTAGTTTATAAGTGTTTGTTTATAAGTGTTTTTGAAACAAATTGTAACTCGTACCAAATAATTCCATGTATGCATTGTGGCAATATATATCGGACATAGAATCAAACTTTTTAAACACATGTTCAATTTTTGTAATCCAACAACTATGCATTTCGAATTTCTTTATCATTGTATCTCCATACAAATACCTATAGTTTTCTTACTTCAAGTGTACATATTGTTGTTATTGTTTTCCATTTTATTTGCTTAACATAATAATCTGTAATTTGTTTCAAATAAATGCATGTATATATTGTGGCGAACATATGGAACACAAAATCTAACTTTTCAACATATGTGTTCAATTTTTCCTTTATACAATTGCTCACTTCTTTATGTAAACAAACAACAACACATTTTTAATGTGTTCCTCATTATATTTGCACACAAATACATATAGTTTTAAAATGCCGAGAAATAACCATGCAAATTTTAGTTGTTTTCAACCAAAGCTTTGTACATTATATCATTTTTTTGCATATTTAATTGTTAAAGGGTTAGACTTCATGTATGCGCTTTTTAAAAATTATAAATGAATAAGGAAGCAAACTTTAAAGGTTCTTATTGTTTACAAATGCATGCTTTCCGAATACATCCTTCATTTCATGTTTGATCGCCCTACAAGTTTACATTTTCCACATATATTTGCAGTAACTCCCAATATCTCGAGCATCTTTTAGTTTCCATGGAAATAACTTTGACACAGAAGGCATTTCTCAATTGATTGAGGGAAATTCCAATGTTGACCCAACATTTCAAATCTGCACTTGTCCTCCCTAAGGTCCATTCTCAATATGGGTGCTCAACATCGTGTTGACCTTTCGATATGGGATACATTTTCAGACTTGTACCCTCCAAATTTGCACTTGTACCTCCAAATTTGCAAGTCGTGTGCTAACCAACAAATCAATACAAGAAGACTCCATTGTGTGCTTATACAAATCCCACGCCTAATGATCAAAAGTGAACCGTAAGCTTCATCTCTTGCTCAATTACTATTTTCTTTTCCATTACAAGATTGTTCATATCATTGAAATGGATGTTGTTTCAAACACATTTGGTAATCGGTGCTCCAACCTCGACTACCAACAAATGCTCTCAAACACAAATCCAATTTCTCAAAATGCAGATGCAAGCGCAAACTAGGTTGACAAATATTTTGCTAGAACACCCACTAAAATAAGCGGATTGAATACATCTAGGCACATGTGGTCCGTAGAGGGTCGTGCCTCAAAAAAAACAACCGCTCATGAATATCACAATGCAAGGGGAGATGGCCCTATGTTTGGGTTTGATATTGTGGATCAAGAAGGAGGGGAAATCCACATCACTTATTTCAATGAGGTCATGGAAGCATTCTATGAGCATATTGAAAATGGGAAGCTATATACATTTCCAATGGGACGATTGCATGAGGATTGATGATGCAAAGTTATGTTACAAAGATTTGAACAATGCTTTGGATATTTTCTTACAACCTTCCTCAACCATAACTCCTCGAACTAGTGAAATCCATATGTTCTCATGCGACCTCCATATGTTGTCTATGACGAAGATGAAACTAGTGAAATTACAAGCAAAGTCATCGGCAACGAATACTACTTCACACTCTCACGAAAAGAGACATACTACGAAACAACAGATTGAAAGGTTTCATCCTCGGTTATAAGAAAGTGGAAAATAGTGCAACTCCTCCATAACCTTTAAGCAAAGATTTCTAACCCACCCGTCCCTTCAAACTTCACATCCTCACCCATCCCATTTTTACTTTGAACTATCAACGCTATGTTGCTTATTTCATATCTATGTTTCGCTTTTTCCTCTTTCAAAATAAAATTATCAGTATTCCCTTATACACCGACATACTATTGTCTCCTACTACTATGTGGATTGTAAGTACTTTAAAGAAAATAAATGAAAATTACTTGCACTTTTGTTATGTACATATTTGCATCCTTGTATACTATGTGAACACATTGTATCTTTCCATATAACTAATACTCTTTTCCTTAAGAAAAAATGTAGCTTTTCTATACTCAAATTGTTACCTCTTACGCGTATTTCCCATTGGAACTCCACATGCATTACAGTTGTATATAGTTTTATATTTTGACTTATTTTTGCATTTGTATGTCATCAACAATGTATCATTCCTTATCGACTCCGACAGATTTTTTTCAACATGTGGTACTCCATAAGTCTGTGACTTTACAATAATGTCAACTCCTACAAAATGAGCCCAATGAAGAGAGAACTACACAAAAATAAAATACACATAACCGATGAGCAACGATGTCATAAATTATAGCATAGAATAATGATAATCTCTAATATCCTTCAACTTACATCGACCAACAACCTACAATTCTCTGACATTCCAATCTTGCCATAAAATACAACTACCGAAGGATTACAAACCAATATTTTGCAAGTAACTTCCATGGATACAAATTTTCACGAGCATACCAATTCCTTCCGTACAAACCCATTTTCGCTAACTACCGCCACGTCACTAGATCTCATGTTTAGGCGACCTTGCAATATAAAATCCAACACGATCCCTATTACAAATATGTCTTAATCGACGATGACGCCTTTCCTCTCTACCATCCGAGTCATCAAATGTTTCCTCCCCTCTTAATACAACCACAAAGGGAACCCTTCCCCAAATGCAAAGCACCTCTACACTCATGGTATTGATGTTCCCACCGAATCGATGAAACATATGAACACTCATCGCCTTTCGTGCCAACACCTCACAATACAAGAACAAAAGAAGAGGAAATCACACG
Organism: Taxus wallichiana var. yunnanensis; assembly: GCA_018340775.1. Taxonomy (NCBI): domain Eukaryota; kingdom Viridiplantae; phylum Streptophyta; class Pinopsida; order Cupressales; family Taxaceae; genus Taxus; species Taxus wallichiana. The sequence goes on along the minus strand of CM031234.1, from coordinate 315,638,397 downwards.
CTTCTTAATCAACCACGATGGTAACACTCCATAATCCATGAGGGAATCAAGAAAATTACCGATTAAAATGGCCTGGGATTAACTATCCACAAGACACGGGACTTACTTTGTATAAAGCAATAGTTGACATTGGAACCACTAAAAGGTAGGGTCTTGTTATCACTAGTTTTGACTTTGCAAAATTATTAAAAAATAATAAAAATGAAAAAATTGAAAAATTTGAAAAGTGTTACTTTGTGTGGTTCATTGCCCTCATTACGATCGTCTCATTTTTGTGATTGTTTCGGCCTTCGTTTCATCCTTTTCGGTTAAGAACTCTTCCCACTAGCCTTTAAATTACGTTAAAATACATTAAAACAATTAATTAATTGCTTCTTGTTTGATAAAATTGATTTTTAAATAACTTGAGAAGTATTTAATTAAATAAATATAAATTAAAAGTTCATTCGACAAATTTTAATGCCGTGGAAGTAAGCTTACGCTTCTAACTATCAGGAATGCCAATTTGGTTTCCCGACCTGATTTCTCCTTTCTCGCAATATTCTTCAATTTTCCCGCACGTGGATTTTCTCCACCAATTGCCAAATCATGGATTGGCTAACAGCAAGAAATTCCACAATTTCCCACATGGGGAAATTGAACAGGGATTGCCAACTCACTCTGCCATTCTCGTTGGCAATTGTCCGTTGCTTTCCCCATTTCCCTCGGGCACTTAAGCCCACTACCCGGGAAGAGGGGAAGTTGGATTAATCCCCATAACTTCCTCCGTCAAACTCGTTGGAAAAAGTCATGCGAAGCTTTGCTTCCTATTTCTTCTGAAGGACACAATATTTTGTCACATCCAACAATCTTCCACGCATTTGTCTGTAGAGAGAAGGAACAACCAAGATCAAACAACTTTCCACGCAGCCAAGGAAGTAAGAACAGTCCGAAGAAATTTGTTTTCTTTACAAGTTTTCATGCATTAGAGGAGGCACACAACCCAAACAAAGCTTTCCATGCGCTAAGGAGAAAAGAACTATTTTCCATGCATGTATGGGCAGGATAAAACAATTTTAATGCATTGTTTCCCACGCAGGTCCAAGGAGAAACCTCACACACCCATTCAAGAAGTCCACGTTAGGGGCAGAAAAAGCCAAACATAGCGGTTTTCAAGGCCACGCATAGGCCCACACATCAACTATCAAAATACAAGGAGATACATTTCCATGCAGGACAGAAGGGAAAATAGAACAATTTTTAAAAATGCATAGGTATTAAGAAAGATGACAGCAGAAGATCACGCATTTGTCTGGACACTAGAAGGAACAACTAAGGAGGAGACGCCTTGTGAGTGAAAAGGAGGAGTGCAAAATTGATTATAAATTTTGGAGCATTTTTCCATGCACCGATTTGAAGGGATCCCACGCATGCATGGGCAGAGTAAAACAGTTTTAATGCATTGTTAAAATACCCAAACATCAACAAAGAGTAGCATTCAGGAGAACTGCACGCACCAAGTGGTCTTAAAAAAAAGTCCAAGAAATAAAAACAAATCAAATTCCCACGCAGGGAGAAAGAGAAAGAGCAAGCCGCCTCAGGACAGGAATCCCACGTGGAAAGGAGGAGGTGTCAAGGAAAGGGAAAGGAACTATTTTCAAACCCCATGCGCCCATCTAAGGAGTCTCTTTACACACAACAACAAGAAGAACTCCACGCATGCAAAGGGAAATAAGAACAGTCCAAAAAATTAAAGACAACAAAGGAGTTTTCCACGTGCCAGGGAGAGAAGAACAGTTTTGAAATGATATAAAAATTATAAACAAATCCATGCACCCAGAGAGGAAGGAGTTTTCCACGTAGAAATTGGAGAACATCTCACAGCAGTAAGGAGACAAAAATTCCTTTTTCCCACGCATTAAAGGAGGCGCTTGGCAAAAAGGAATAGTTTTTAAAAATAAGAAAATTAAAAGAAGTTGTGCCCAGCCTGAAGGAGACACCTTGGGAGAGAGAAAGAGTGCAGTAGAGGACAGTCAAAACATTTCCCATGCACCTGTCCACATAGGCCACGCATTGGGCAAAGGAGGCGTCAGGGAAAATAGAACAGTTTTTAAAAAAAACATAAGTTCCCATGCCTAGCCAAGAAGATGTTCAAACACAACATAAAGAAGACTCCATGCGCATCAAGGCAGTTTGAAGGAACAGTCCAAGAACAGGTAAAAGACAAAGAAGGAATCTCCACGCATTGGTAGCAGGCAAGAACATTAAACAAAAAGTTATGCAGGTTTTTGTGTTTAAATATAAAATCATATTTTAATGCCCAGCCAAGAGGAAGTCAAACATCACGCACAAGGGAGTATTCACCAGAAATCTGCTAAACACCAGGTTTAGAGAGCAAATTTTCAACACAGAAGTGAGAAGGCATTTGTTTTGTCTTCATTGCAAGTTTGATTCCCACACAAAGGAGAAAGAAGGGCCACTACCAGCAAAACACACATCAATCGAGAAGAAATCTAACATTGCAGCTCCATCCATGTTGTAGGCATTCGGACAAAAAAAATATCACGTATTCAAACGCATTACCAATTGATATCAGCACAAGAAAAAGGAATTTAATAAATAAAATGATAGATGCGGAAAGAACGTGTCGTGGGTTGTATCCGTTGAAGTAATCAATTTTGGAGTTCTATATCTCGAAGTCGGATGATCGTCGGGAAGAAAAGTTTGTTTTGTTGAATTCTTCCCAACTTCATGTACTCCTTTGCCAAATTTCAAATGTACAGCACTTTCTTTGATATTTTCTACGGAGCCAAATAAAATGTAGTTTGCATGATTTCGTTGCACGCACGCCAGCTTTTCAGCACTGTCAAGGTGACTCACTTCGAGAGTTGATATTTTGAACCTAGATGATCATCAAGGAAAAATAATTGTTTCGCCTCAGATTCTTCCCACCTTCATATGCTTCCTTGCCAAGTTGTAGATGCTCGGGTGACGTTTGTTATTTTTTCCAAGCTCAAACCAAACGGGATTTTCACATTTTTACACTTGCATTTTCCTAGCAGCTTTGAAAAGGCGTGTCCTTGTCAGCCCTCAATTAGCACCATGCACAATACTTCATCGACTAGTCTTTAAATTGTTTTGTTCCGAATTGGACGATCATGAGTGAATCAGAATGCCAACACTTCAGGATGGTGAAAAAGACAAAAGATATAACTCCAGGAGGTGAAATGTAATTTTGGCTCTTGGAGATCTTCTCAATGACGAAAGACCGTGGTTGGATTCGACAAACCAAGGTGGTGTAACGACTACGGTCTCGCGAAAATGAATAATTCACCATGGAAAGGTACTCGGAGCATGTGGAGAATTGTGAATGTGAATATGAATGAAGACAAACTTTCTCACACCAAAATATTGCTCAGGCGAAGGGGTGGATGAATTGCTCAAGTTTCAAGCTCAACACTCTTGTCATTTGGAGGATTACAAAGCACGGTCAATGAGTTCATTCCCTGTACGATCGGGATAGGTGGACTCTTGGCCCAATGGATAAGGCACTAATCCTAGGTGTCTTGATCTAGGTGGCACATTGCTAACTAGGATGTCTACATGTGTGTCCAAGTCATTTAAGTGGGGTCCACATGTACCCATTTCTTTTATTTATGTATTTTTCCTTAAATGACTTTTTAACTTAAGTGGTTTCTATTTTTAGTCACTTTTTAAAAGTTGGTTGAAAAATTCAAAGTCACTTAAGTGCCCTATTTAATGTGCATTTAAAACCCTAACTACTTTATAACCAACTTTTAGGTTATAAAAGGAAGTGAGGGGTTCATTTGTAAAGGGTGACTTTGAGAGAGGAGAAGAAAATACTTTTGTGCAAGCTTTGTTTCAAGAAGAAACTTTGTGTTCTTTTGTGAAAAACATTTTGGAGTTAATGGAATACGAACTTTGTGTCTCATTCATTATATCTTGTAACATTTGATGTTCTTATGTTCATTAGATGTTAGGTGTTTTGAATCTTGCATGAAAATATTATCTTTGATCTTATTGTCAACGTTATTAATCAGTTGTTCTAGTTCACAAAGTGATCAAGCTCGATTATCTACTTGCTCACGTGTGTTCCCTTTTACATGTTCTTGTTTGGCTAACTCAAACTCCGTTTTATTTGTGTTAATTATTCATCTTTCCTCTTCATGCAATATTAGGCTCTATTTTTACCTAACTCTTGCATGTTCTTTCATTCATTCCATTCCACTCCTTTCCTTCATTCTATTCCATCTCCTCATTCACTTTTCTTTCCATTGATGTTCCAAAACACCCCCACATACAATTTTGAATGTACAGATATAAATACGCTTTTGGTTTTCGATAAAGGTTGCCTCACCTTCATTGAGGAGGGACTTCATTCCCGCATTGTTGCATGTCATTTGCAGCGCGTGTAAATCCATATGCTAACAAAGTGTCGACATTCACAACTTTCTCCAAAGTTCCCTCGCTTGAAAATATGTGCATTTCACTGCTTTTTCGTTTGAAAGGTACTCAAATATGGTGCACGAACTAACACTGGAGCAAGAAGAAAGGAGGAAGCAAGACTACTATTACTCAACCCGTCGTAAATACTACCCTCTTCTTTGATAGCACCTCCACTACTACTATACTCAACACTTCTTGTATCCAAAGTGGTAATGTCATTCAAGGGGTATCAAATGTAATCATGTGCACTAAAAATAAAATTGCCCACAAAAGGCTACCATTCATGATATAAATACTACAAATGTATACATGTCTCATTATGTGTACGAAGGTCTTCATGTATCTGATGTTGTGATATATGATTTGCAACTTTAAATGTATGAATCAGAACATAATTAAATGTACACATACAACCTTTCAATGTAATGTTTCATCTATATTCCTACACTACCACTATCAATCACATGCATTATCAAGTGTACAATAAAGGTTTTTTCAACAAAACACCAACCAAACAATCGACGCAACACTAACACAATTAACCCGAATTAAATACATACAACATCAACTATAAAAGTAATTAACTATCGAAAACGGTATCAAATGTATTCATGTACAAATTTGTAACAAGTTTGAAATGTAGAAACAACCTTAAAATTAAGTACAAAATCAATCACACCCCTTATCAACATCAACTACAAAAGTAATAACTATACCTCTAAATCAAATAACATATATTGTTCGGCGTTCACATTACATTGTACACATGCGATTGCTAGTATATATTTTGTTTTAAAGCATTAGACCTTACAACTATAATAATAATAAAAATTTAAATTGAGAATACTTTTATTAATAAAAAAAAAGTTATAACATCCACAAAATTAATCACTTATAGTAAGAAAAGCTTCAGCAGAGACCAGTATGAACAAAAACAAAATACAAATAAACTAAGAATCATGTCTGAGAGTATAATTTCACATAAGATTTTAAAGGTGGTTTTCACAAGTGGAGCACGCTCCCCTTGATTCTTAAGGTTGAACACCTTAAGAATCATTTTCCTTTAGCCAACTAAAATCGATTTTTTTAGTTAAACACCTCTGGTCATATCCATTAATTAAAAAATAATAATAAAAGTATATAAATAGTTTACAATTTTAAAAATGTCGGTATTCGTGGCTTAAAACATTAGAAGTTAAAGAAAAAATAACAAATCGCAACATATTAAAAAGTCAATTTAGACGCAATCACGGCACTAGTTATAAAAGGAAGAGGTAGATCATCTTGAAAGGTGGAGAGTCTCAAGGAGAGGACTTCCTCAATGGTGGTTCTAGCACTACCCAACCATCCTAACCTCAAGAGAACTAGGATGACAAAGTTTTTTACTTCCTCTTTCGCTACTACATATAGTGTTAAAAACGTCAAAAATGGGGTCAATTTCGCGTTGATTCATGAATGAGTATTATTATTTTCAAAGAGATTTTTGACACAAAAACGATGTGTTAAGGGTGCCATAAATGTGGCGCAAATGTAACACGATTAGCGCACATTTGCATCACATTACTTTTAACCACGTGACCCCACATTTCCTGTTTAATCTTGAGAGAATGCCATTTTAACTACACCTCTCATTTTCACACTTGTGAAGTTAGAGAAGAAGCTCAAATAACCTAGTGTTTTATCGTGTAAAAACAAAGGTAAGTTTAAAAATTGAATTTTCAAAAAAAATTGTAAATAATTGATATCAAGTTCAAATAGGTTATTAAGTTTTTTCAAAGTGTCATTTGTTTCAATATGTCATTAAAATAAATTTATTCCATGAGACCACATATCCTTGAGTAATTTTGTCAATAAAATAAATTAACTTCACTAAACTTGTGATAAAGTTTGAATTTCATCAAACTTTATTCTCATATAACATGAACTCCAACTTTATCCATTATTTTTACAAGGGAAGTTTTTGTCACTATTTTACATTATCCTCCCTTAGGTGAAACCTATCTAGATAATTATATATAGTTTTAAATCTATTAAAATGATGATTAAAACATTATGTTGGAAGAAAAATAAATGTGGCTTATTTTTTCACATTGGTTTGAAATAGTTGTCACAAGGTGAAATATGGTTGTTTACACTAATTTCGTATGTGATATAGTGTCCAAGAAAACAATGATCACCCCATGCATCATGATTAAAAGTAATTATAGGGTATTTTAAAACTCCCTAGAGAATTAGAATGAGTACAAGGTCAACCAAGGTGAAAACTCCCCTAATGTTAAAATGTAAAACTCAACAATACTTCTAATTATAACAAGGAAGTTAAGAAAGATGTGTTCTAGGGATGGTCGTTAATACACACTTGCACAATTAACCACAAACATTGTGGAACTCTATAGGAACCCGGAAAATGTTTACATCACATAACACTTGGGGATATAATCAATTGCAGTGGGGTAGCTAATAAATACCAACTAGTTATTTTCCTCTCATACCCCCACTCATCCAACCACCAAGAAAACACATCCACACAACCACCTAAAGTTTAATTAGCTTTTAGATTATAACATTTAGAGCTTCCTCAAGATAGCCAAGATGGCCAAGAAGGTTAACCATGCATACAAAATGATTCATTATGGGTGTAAAACACTAAAAATGGTCATGTCATTGAAGTATTTATAGTCCTCATCCACTCAACTTGCATGGTTGCATGTTGTGACACAAACTCACGTACTTGGGTACATTTCTAGGTCATAAAAGCATACTAGCATTTACATGATTCTTAATCAAGAAAACTAGTGTCACAACTATCTTTGGTCTCTTTTCGTTGTTTCTTGTTTTTGTTTGGTCTTCTACACCCTACAAATTACCAAGACTTTACTTGATTTATCTTTTATGGCTTCGACATCAACACACAGGTGCTCTTGTCCCCGATAGGCGCCCTTGACCCTTTCTCACCTTACTCACTCTTTTTGGATCTCTTTTATCTTTTGGGAATCTTTTTCACTTACGGTCACCTTCCAATTGCTAATTGTGAAATTCAAACAAGGGAATCATATCAATACATAGTTATATGTTCAAAATAAAGGACCGAGCACTAAGCATTACTATTACCACCTAAGCTTGCATTTAAAGGGCACCTAAAGCACTCTAAAGCATCCATTTAGCATTCATCCAATGGATAAGGGACTACATATTCTACATACACAACATAGGAAGGGAAGTTTATTCTATTCCATCCACACATTTTGCATTTTAGAGCAAATCTAGCATGTTATCAAGTGCAACTTGCACAAGGGCATCTTAGGGCAGAATTTCTACACACTCTCACTAGAACTACATGGAGTTTGAGATGTAATGCAACGCTTGGTAGTAATTTCATTCTCGAGGTGACCACCGGGGTCAATCCAACTCCCCATTCTCGCATTTTCCTTTTTAGGTTTAATGTGGGTTGCGGGCTTGTGTAGGTGAACATATTTTTTGCAAGTTACATGTACCTTCAAAGATTCAAAAACAAGCATTAGGTGATCAATAGAAACAATCGTGACACTCTTATGACACAGTGAAAACCATATTCTGACCATTTGCGTAGTCACAGGAACCCAAAGAGTAGTCTCTAGCGCCTGAAACGCCCTTGCCTAGTAGTGTGGGCGCCCATGTTGGCTCACATTTATGAGTTACATAATTTATATTGAGCATTTACAATACTCTTCCCATCCTATTCAACACTTTTCCCAATCTAGATTGAGCGTGAATCAACTAAGTCTCTTCAACTATCTCTTGTGCTTAGGGTTTCATATTTACATCTTAGTTTGTTTGTGTCATTTCTATATTTTATCATCTATTTCATTAAGCGACTTTGAATACTTAGATTTAATTAATTCAAATTAAATTAAACCATTTGGTGAACCCCACTCATGATCAAACACTTATATCCTCATTTTTCTCCTATTCTATTCAATCTTTTTTCGTGTCTCCTAAAAATCCTCTAATCTCCTTGCATGACTTACTTCAAATGCATTCACCTTGTAAAGCTATTCTCCAAAAATTGCTAGACACTATGTATCTCCCTCGCAATACGCCACATGCTCAAGTAAGTGCCATTTTTGATCGTCTATCTGATGACTCTATTGGCCCTAATTCTCCATCCAATCGACTCGTCTTAGAGTCAATTCAAGATTTACATTGTTTATTTCAAGACAAAATTAAAGCTATATGAAAAGATATTATCGTTCTCATTCTACTTCTATGACTTCTACATGTGCTCATATCAATGAACCCCAAGTCTTACCACTCCCCACACCTCTCAAGTTTGATTTCAATGCTAAGCAACATGATATTCTTCCTCAACTCCTCACTCATCAATTGATCAACTTTCCATCTACTCATTATTATCCTCTTTATTATTAGCTTGCCAAGAACATAGGTCCTCCATTTTGCAATTATCACATAAATAATGGACATAATCATAATGAATGTTATGCTTTAAGACGAAGAGTTAAGTACCTTGAGCATCGAGCTTTATCTCATTTGCCACACAACATCCTACCTCATGCTCATTTTGAATTGCTAATTCCCAATGGGATCCAAAATTTGGTCCTTCCATCTTTAATGAGAATTTCTCCATATTTACTAATGTCCCTCCTTTGGTCACCAAGAGCCACATGTCCATCCCATTCCAACTAAACAACTTCTTCTAAGAATCAGTTCATCCCCTCCTCCTCTCAAGTCTTCTACATCATTACCTATTCCAACTAAGCAACCTCCTCTCAAATCCCCTCCTCCTCTCAAGTCATCTACGGTGTTACAAATTTTAAATCAACAACCAATCTCTAAGCAAGACCAAAAAACTCTAGATCGCCTCTTTAGGCCTTCTCTTGTCAACCCGATGTTCAACCCTGGTCCTACACTTGCTCTTACCTATTATTATGACAACATTATGCTTTATTATGCTACATTTCAAGCCTCGTCACCGTCTCACGGTCTTATTTTCATCGTCACATAGATCTCCATCATCTACACACTTGGGGGACACTATGCTTTCTCCCCCTTCTTGCATCATCAACCTGCTATAATATCTACTATCATGTTATTTGCTTCACACTTAATATTTCTCGAGTTCACTTACACATCTTGATACACACCTTGTAATGTCATTACCTTATGACACACTCTAGTTCCACAGTTCATACTCAACTATTAAGGGTCTAAATCTGAAATGAACATCACCGCATTCACTTTCCACACTCTATGCTTCATGATCTATCTTTTTAGCACACATTCTTAGACCATTACCCTATGATGCACTCTAGTTCAACAATTCATACTCGACTGTTGAGGATCTAAATCTGAAATGAACCTAACCACATCCACTTTTCAAGCTCTGTGCTTCATGATCTATCTTTCTAGCATACATTCTCAAACCATTTCCCAATGACACACTCTTATTCTATAATTCATTGTTGATTATTGAGGAGTATTTTATAAGTGAACCTCATCTCATACACATCTCATCAAGGGAGCACGCTACACTTATCACACATTACATACCATTCCATCACACTCATACACTGCATTTGCATATCTTGGTTACACTTACTCTTGTTTGCTTATATTACTTACATGATGCACTTTGCTTACTATGTTAGTCGATACTCGGTATGCCATTGTAGTTATCATATACACGAGCGTTCACTTGGTATTTAGTTGTGAATGCATATATCTTATAGATTTTCACATGTCAGCAATGATGTTTGACACGTACCTTTACCAGTCCCACCCAGGCTCGTGGGGGCATCTAAATTTCTTACTCTCACACATTACTAGTGTTATTATTTCATTATTTACTACTACTTTATAACACATTGCTTTCCATTGATACATATATGCCTTGACATACTATTTATCTTTCTAACATGCTAACGTGTGCTTCATGTGTAGCATTTTCCTTGCAGGACTACATGCCACCATGGTTGTCTGATCCACTTTGTTTTCCATTGATTGCTATCATATGCCATTGTTAGAGGATATACCATATGTCTTGTTTGATCATTGGTTATATGCTTTTGGCTCCTTCAACCCCGATTGTGTTGTGACATTATGAGCGAGGTCCCATGTTTGAAACCCACTTTTGCGGTCCACTTTTTTTACACACTTACTTATTACATTGTCTTCTATTACATGCTTGCTACTTTTTCTACTAACACATGTTACTAGCCACTTTGTTTACATGTGCCTTGGTTTCTACTATGCACATCCCCTACCCCATGCAGATATACACTTCAACACAACATCGGTCCTCTCCTTTGGGCCATATTCTCCTATATATGACACATGCACCCCAAACAAAGGGGGCATGCATTAGGTGAGAAAATCACCCCTACAATAGCTCGAGCTACAACACATCACAATATAGTACAAAAACATTACAGGTTATAGTCACATAACTAGCAAAGAATCAAAATTGGGTCGAAACACAACACAGACACCAACACCCAACATTAGACCGTAGGGCATGTGTCCTCCCCTAGGTGCTAATGTCTTGGGGGAACATACAATTAGCTTATCAGATCAACACAATCGATGAGCACTACACTAGCTCTAGAACCAGCTAAAGAACAACTCCCATCAAACTCCAAAGTCCACACACCATTAGGATCGAAACACTCCCTTTGGTAGACTTGTCTCCTCTTGTGACATGATCATGTAGTTCCCATGCCCTATATCTGCATACAGTATTTGTGCTTTAGGATCATCTGTCTTTTGCACAATATACTTTGTTTGTTTCTCAGAAACAACTTCTTCATCTTCCCATTGACAGGGATCAAGGCATGTGACCAATCCATTTGAATTTCCCCTCCTACCTCCTTGCAGAAATTTCTACTCAGCAACATCCCATATGAAGGAGGAATATCAGCTACCAAAATGGTGGCTAGGATTCTTTTCTCTGGAAAAGCAACAAAAGCTACTTGTGCATCTTTAATTCTGCCCACCAAAGGTACTTTCTTACTCTCCATGGAATAACAAGAACCAAAGGCACGTGTTAGGGTCAGACCCAAAGCATGGGATACCTTTGCAGGCATTACATTATCTGATGCTCCTGAATCTATGACACAATTACTGAGTTTGTGGCCAGCTATGAGAAGGGTCACATAGAATGGTTCAATTTTCTCATTAGAGGAAGTGACTGCAGCCACAAGGCTTGATTGAGGTGAGGGAGAGGGAGTGGGCAAAAGGCCCTTAAAAGTACTGGATGAGACTTTGGATTTGGAATTTACAAAGTTAACCATTTTGGCAAAGGCTTTAGGATGGGTTTGATAGAACTCTGCTTCAGAAATCTGAATCTTGGTCTTTTTAAGATGGTCTATAATGTCAAAAGATCCAGATGTGGATGGGGAATCACTACTAGGAGTAGGAGGAGCTTTTGATCTATCAACTTTATCATTTGTTGGGCAAGAATTCCTAGAAGTAGAAGTAGAGGGAGAAGGACTAGCAGAGCTTACCTTTTGAGTGGAAGTAGTAGGAATAGGAGCTCCTCTTCTTGCAATCACCGGGATGGTGATGGGGTACTCCTTGATCTTTTTGCAAGTTGCACCACTTTTTCCTTTTTGTTGGTATGTTCCCGAGTCATAACAACATATGACTCATTGTTCATCTTAGCCACTGCATCATCATAATCATCCACATCGTCCATACCCTCAGTAGTGAGGAAATGAACTCAAGAACCACCAGGTTCCTCCAGTTCTTCATCAGTTTCCTCTTCTTTTTCATCATAAAGCCCGTTTTCTTCCTCATCATCAGGCTCAAGAACTTCACAAGTAGCATTAACAAGCACCTTGAGGGGTGGACCTTCAATAGCCTACCTGGTTTGAGAAGAGGGCAAGCGGTCCCTAGGCTGAAAGTTCTTCCTTAGAACATCTTGATATGGAGCATGCTGAGCCAATTGTTTCTTAATGGCAATGAGGTCATTAGCCAACTTTTGCACTAACTGATTTGCATTACCTCCAAGAGAAGGAGAAGAAGAAGATGCTTTGGATTTGAAAGACTCCCTTTTTAGCTTGCTAGACATGATCAAGTCATCTTCCACACTGATAGCCAATCTCTGATCAGCATCTAAAGTTGCAAGATTTTCTCTCCTCAGGGCATAGCTTACTTCCAACAATTGAGCATTCAAGAAGAAACACTTCAAATCTGATCAACATGTCTAGTATTTAGTGGAATCTTGTTAACCAACTTGTTGAACTTGGCCACAAATTCTCTCATAGGCTCATGTGGCTCCTTCTTTATTTGAGAAATTTGAGCTAGCAAAGCATGCACATCCTCAATAGGTTTGAAACGCTGCTCAAATTGAGTTCTCATAGTAGTCCAATCAATGATGGTCCCAACAGGAAGATGATAAAACCAATCTGCAGCATTGTCTTACAAGGTTTCCACAAACAACCTCACAGAGACATCCTCATGTTCAACTCCATGGACCCCACATACAACAATGAAGGTCAGTAATGTGTTCATCGGGGCACTTTGCCATCACCTCTAAATTTGGGAAAATTTTCCTGTTACCCCTAGTAACTCATGTAATGGCGAGGAAGAGCCAAAGGCCCAACTCTTTATCCCCAAGGTCAAGGTACTTGCCATCCTTGGAAATATTGTGAAGTGGGCCGAGACACCAAGCAAGAATTAGGGCATGGAGATTAGGGCTAAGTTGTGCTTGAGGAATGTTACTACCATAAGCTCTATCTTCAACAGAGGTGTGCTTGTGGAACGAGCTCTTCTATTTCTTCTTGTTGGAGGAAGTTGAAAACCTTGTTGATCCAAGAGTTGAAATTGGGGATCTTCAATTCCAAGAGCCCTTCTACCATGAGTATATCTTAGAGTCACCAAATCAAAGAAATGATCAAATTAGTTGTTCTTTTAGAAAGGAAATTTGTTGAAAAAATTCCCCAGTGAGAGTTGCCAAAAACTGTTGGGTTTCGATTAGCACTTAGGATGAAACCACAGTCAGGGGACAAGAAAGTCCCTCCTCTTTAATGGGAGAGGTTCCCTTATTGAAAGCAGGGGCAAAACCTATGTACAAATGCACAATCTTTCATTCAATGGTGGTTTCCTGATATCTTGAAATGTGTTTTAAGCCTGGAAAGTTATCAATACATGAGGATAGAAGACTTTGAAGAGAGGAGGGAGGCAAAAGAAGAAAATACTTTCAGGGAAAAGAGATGGCAGAGAAAACCCTTATATGTATTGTGCAAATGAGATACAAAATAGAACCATCCATGTTTATAATAGACACAATTCACAGACTCAAAGTTCTAGAGATTGTACAAACTAGAACACAAAGTTTCCAAGCATGCAAGGATTAGATGATTCACATATCAGAACCAGAAGGAAAGAGAAAGTAGAAGAAAAAGGGAAAAAACTTTGTATTGATTTCTTCCAATTCGAAATTACAGTTCCAAAATAATCAAAATTCCAACCCATACAATGGATTTGAAAGCTCATGATATAGCTCGCAAGAGATGGTTACAACTTCCTCGAGCAAGCAAGAAACAATTACAACTTATTCCAATCATCCACGCCCTTTCAAATTCTTGAAAACGTAAAGAAAACGTTAATGGCGGAAAAAATTAGTTTTTAAATATACGATTACATTATTTTACCAGTTAAAACATGGGCCATTCGATTTGCTTTTACAACTTCAAATTTGGGCCACCCACGTGGGAGAAATTGATTGAACGGGACCTTACGAACACCTCTTGCATTCTTTGCCTTTGAAGCAACGCTAGGCTAACACGTGGAGAGCTCCACCGGTTCCTTTATACTTAGCCAATTCGGGCCAATTTTCTGCTTGACTTATGTTGACCCCTAGACATGTGGAGGGTTGGCGCTCATTTGAGTTTCGCTTTGAAACGCCCCTTCAAGTCGCACTGCCGATGCGTGTCTCCTTCGCCGCTTAGACTTTTTAATGGCCAACTCCGTCTTCATATTGAATTTAACCACGTGGCGAGATAAATAGCTACTGAGACCGACCCTTTGATTTCACTTCCGAAAATGGTGTCGTTAAGGCACATGGCAACTTCCGCTAACCCGCCCATACTTGGTCAATTTTAACTATCACTCTGTCCCTTTTTGGTCCTAGTACACACGGAGGACTAACGCAAGTTTGAGAACCGCCCCGATTTTGATTCTTAAAGCTGCATCAATGAGGCACGTGTCGACGTCCACTAAACCTTCCATACTTATCTCGATTTTAGCTTGTTTCATCTTCATTTTATACAGGACATGCGAAAGCTTGCACTTATTTGAGGACTATCCTCGGACCCTTCCCCTGAGTTGCACCGCTTGGACACATGGATGCTTTCGTTGAACCTTGAAATATGGCCAAACCGCATATAATCAAAGATATTCACGTATTACCTATGGACTCTGGGGTAAAAATTAACGGGAAAAACACACCTGTCATTGCCAACTGCGAGAAGAAAATAAAAAGAAGGAAAGGAACTTCACCATACGCCCGAATTTCAAATTGTTCTCTATGAATAGAAAAACTACAAACAATGCCAGGCTCGACGCGATTCAATACTCCAAGGTATAGAATCAAAAAAATTTGAAACTTGACTTCAAAAGAGGGGAATTTTGGGGCCGACAACACTTAGAAGATTTAATAGAATTTCTATCTCCCACTTCCACTACCCGAAGAGGTTATAAACTCTAGTGACGATGAAAGTGTTTCTAGCTTACATTTGGAAGATTTTCTTTCTATTTATACATTAATTCATGGTATCCTTATGCATATGATGGTGATCTAAAATCAATTCCTACTGAATGCCATAGTGATGATACAAATGATGATTTTTCTCTCCTTCTTGCACATGATATGAATGAACACAATTGTATCTCTACCACTTCTCTTGAATGCAAAAATGAACACATGACATTATTTCTATTTTTCTTAGCAAAAATGAACATGTTGATTCTCCTCTAGTGGCATGTGATATGCATAGTCTAGTTTCCTCTCCTAGTATAGATGTTTTGCTTGTGGATAATGGTAATCTTCCTTTAAAGCCTCAATGTGAGACCAAACCCATAGAACCCCAAGTTCTACCCTCGTGGTTTCAAATAACACATCAACCCATATTACTTTTAAACAAAATAGTGTTCATAAGACTACTATTAATGACAAGTACAACCTTTGTGTAGGCATATAAATTGTCGACATACTTAATTAATAAATAAAAGACTTATTAAACATTATTAATCTTCCCCCATCACTAACTCATTATTACAACTCCCATCTTAACCATATAATAATTTATCGCAAGATTACTTATTATTAATCCTTATTATCATATATATATATATATATATATGATAACAGGATTAATAATAAGTATATATATATATATATATATATATATATATATATATATATCCTTATTTCAATTATTCTCATTATTCACCCAATAATCCCATCTCATCCTTAATCCTTTAATTCATTATTAATATCTTATTATTCCGCTATTAATCCCTATTATCATTTTATAGGAATTTAATATTCCTACTCACCTACCACCTACTCTACACCTATCCTACACCTAGCTTCTCCATCAAATCACATCCCTAATCACAATTAATCTCACTTAATCCTAAGCTAATCAAATTCTCCACCTCCAAATCTAGAGGCTTCTATTTCTAGAAGCCTCTCCAAACTTCCCTCCATTTTATTTAAAATTTTAAATAAAATTTCCTCCAATTCAATGGAGGCTTCTCTTAATTTCTAGAATTCTCTAATTCTAGATTTCTCCATCCTCTCATGCAATAACAACCATTGATCCTCATCTTACTTGGATCAATCTCCACCCTCCATTTCTCCTCCCACAACCTATAAATTGGCTTGCCACCCTCCATGGAAGCCAACTTTGAAGAATTGCAAATACATGTTGCCCAAATTTCTCAAGGAATTCTCCATATCCATCAAGTCATACTAAGCAAACTAATAATTTGCCAAGGGGAGGTGCTCTCCCGAATCCAAAAATTTATATCAAGCTAACACAATCCAACATCTTGAGCACATCAAATAAATCAAAAGGGAGCTCTTCTTAGTAAGTGAAGGTATTGCATTCTATTCTCTTTCCATCTAGCTCAATCTGAAGTAGTGCTTAGGATTGTTATATTAGGATTAAGTTACATTGATTTCTTGTTTACATTTCAGCACTAACATATATTTTTGCATCTACACTTTGAATGAGTTGTTAGATAGGTATGCCATACATTCTTAAGAGGTAATTTCTCTTATGCATGTGTCAAGTGATTTACAATGTAATGTGCCTACATTTACTCTAGAGAGGGGGAACTTACTATGCTAGCATTGATTCTAATAATTTTTATGGCATCACATTATTTTGTTGCTCCTACACCTACTGACCTTGATTCATCAAGACCATAAAGGAATGTGGTGTAAGAGACCAAATCCCATATTCCTCGTCGTGAAAATGAGATATTTTTTAAAGTTCAATGTTTTACAAAGGTGATCCGTAAATGCCAAAATTCAAAATAATTAAAAATAATGCCAAGTTCCAACTCCTTACAAAGGCAAGACTCCATAATAGCCACGGATACACATTTACAATATACTTAATAAGGCAAGGCAGATAAGGAATTGTTTATTGGCTTTCCAACCTCAAGATGCAAAGCCACACCATATCTCCTTAGTTATGTTTTTAGAAATGGATTCTAAGTTCCTAACCCTCACCCACAAGTTTCTGAAAACTAACATCTCTCTCAAATTTAATGGTTTAAGTAGAAATCAAAGCCAAGAAGGAATGGGTGTCCCCACACCCGAGAAGGAACTTTGTATTCAACATGCAAGGAATTCTAGATACCATTTTCAACACACAAAAACTATTTGGGGCATAATGTCTTGAGAGAATGCCAATAAAAGGATAGATTGTTTTGGAAATAGATTATTGTGCAACATTCATATCTTTTTTGGCGTATTTAAAATTATATATTCTATTGTAGCGTTATCTATTACCCATTTTACGGGATCAAGATCTACAACAAAGTGTCCATCAATGGTGGGTTTAGTAATATTATTTTCATTGTTCTCCTCTTGTCATGTCTTCTCATCTCTTATAAAATTTGATTGTTTATTTTGGTTGCTAACATTAGAATTCAAAAATAATTCTCATGTTCATTAGAAACTACATTTGGGCATAAATTTGTATTTCATGCACTTAAAAATATATTTATTTTTGGTATCTTTTTCAAAAGGTTATTTTCTCACTCAATGCATTCTATAATTTTGGTTTTGATATTAGAGAGGACACAACCTATTTAGAAAGACATTTGATGCCTTTACCTATGGCGGATCTAGAGATCGGGGTTCGACACAATATGACATGGATGAGGATTTAGACAAAACCCGTGTGCCACCTCAACGTTCATCGACCTCTACGCACCCACCACGGAGGTATAAGTTTATAATATATTTTTGTAATTTAATAATATTTTTCATATGTAAAATTATAATTATACATCTTCATAGTGACATGTCTACTACTTATAAAGACCTACAGGACATGTATACTCTTAGGGTGTCTCTGTAGACTTGAGGTATAAATTTACAATTTATTTGTTACTATAAAAGTTTTCTCTAAATTTAAAAATTATAATGTGACTTGATTATGAGAGGTCCACATCCCATAACAACGAACATAAGGATGAGGACAATCATAGGATAAGGGGGAGTTAAAGTCTTCATTTATTATTTGAAGTGATTCTAATTACTTTTTTTTTATAATGAGTTGACATTTTTTTGCACATCCTCCTCGGAGGCAAGTCCCTCTCGGTTTGTTAGCATTAAAACAAAAAAATAGGGAAGTGGCGAGAGATTGCCCCAAAAAGTATGAATGACCTACTCCCGAGTGGATTAAGGGGGGATGACAATGCACTCTCGCCCCCTCCAACAACAAATGTTGATAGACCCTCTCATCTTGTTTATAGTAATTATAAACATTGTGTGTAAGGGATCTCAAAATAGATCTTTACGTAAATGATGACATGAAAATATTAATGGATATTTGGGGCAAGTAAGTATTTTAATATATTTTGTTTAAGCTAGAATAATTTATCATTATATTAGTTTAATTTATTATATATGTCATTTTTAGTGATTTTGTTGTGGTAATTAAAAGTTGACCAAACATGAAAATTGATTCATTCATATTGTCATCTAAAGTGGCCACAAATCCCACTTAAGAGATAAATAACATTGGTTGATGTAACTTTCACAGAGTTCAGAGGACCCACTACGACCCAAAGCTAATTAGAAATTTTGCATTATAAGGGTTTAAGAGAATAAAGAAGAATTTGAGGGTAATCACATTGTATAAAAAAATTTCTAATAAAATAGTATATAGTTTAAAAATATTTTTATATTTAAAATTTACACATTCACTACCAAGGAAACATAGATGACGAGAGGCGACATTTTTGACCTCCGAAAAGAAAAATATGCATGGTACAATTTGTGTGGCAAGTGGCTAGTAGAGGAAACTAATAGGATTGCAAGTTAGTTAACGAAAGAAATGATATATGTTGACATTTGAACTGTAAAGAGGATTATTTAAAGCTTTGCACTTTGGTTGATAAACACGTTTTCTTTAATTTGATATTTTATGTTGTCTACTTTCCATTAACGTCTTATAAAATAAAAATATGGTCTATGATTATAATGCAATGGTAATTGTATAACATGGTGATTGATTAAAAATTAATACATATTGCAATTGATGCATAATGCACTCAAGGGGTACGAAGCTTCGATTCCCAAAAAGGGTTATTGGTGACTCATCATTTAAGTTGACAAAACTTAGAAGAGGCCGCTAATAAATTTGTAAGCTATATATAAATTATTTTGTAGAGTTATGTTTTTGTTTTAATATATTTTTAAATTAAAAAATTAATATATGTAATTTAATTATTGTTGGTGAAATAATTTGTCGCAGTACAAATTATTGGTTTTTACCAATGGTCACATGGATAAGCCCCTCCTTACTGGGTATGGGGAAGCTCCCATTATTGAATGTAAACTACTTAGAATTGTGGGGTGGCCATTAGGTCGGGATCACACAAGAATACTCCACTAAACTTGTGGCAAAGTGTTTGTACAGAGTACAAGGGAGGAATTTGTTGTGAAGGGAGGTAAAGGGGAGTTGGAGAAATAAGGAGAGAGAGGTTTAATGTTGTGATTAGGCTTATAGAATTCACATACATCAACCAGATTAGGCCCACATTTAATTAGAAGAACACAACAATGTGAGCAACTAGTAAGACTAACAAACTAGAGACACAAAGTTCTATAAATTCATTAATCAAGGACACAAAGTTCCTTCTTGGCTATGTAAGATCACCATGCTTACAAAGTCGGAAAGTAGAGAAAGAGAGTAAAAGAACATAAGCATGTGAAATAGAAGAAATGTAAATTTTATTTCTTGATGTAGTAGTGGTAAATCTCAACAACATACAACAATCAATAATTGTCAACCCTTTGGAATGGAGAAGCCATTCCAATTTATAACATTACAAAATGTCCTTTCATCTCCCCCACATGAATTTTCACCTATCTTCCTCAATTGTGACCTTCCATATTCCTAGGATACAAAAATGAGTATTTTCCTTATTAGTGAAAAATGACTCTTACAATGTTAATGTTGAAGGTCACTTAAGTGAATAAGATGAAATAACAAAAAGTACATTCTTAATGAAGAATTAGAATATGGAGAGAGAATAAAGAGGAGGAAGAGAGAGAAGGGTTGATCAATTTGATGAAGATGAAGCTTTGTTGATGAAGAACTATCCATTTAAAATCCCGGAGGGATAAATCCTAGGATGAGCTCTTATCCTTTGAATTATCCACTGAACAAGGTTACCGTAGGTGCCACCTTTTTGCTTATGGAATACGAATGTAGCTCAACACTTTGATCCATGTCTTGGGAACATCATTGATAGCCTTGCATTGATTAAACCATACCTTGTGATCTCCCGTAATGTTAGAAATAGAGCCTCTGATGTTGACAAGGGACTCCAAAGTATCCTCATTAAAGGAGAAAGGATCACTTGCCTCCTTCTTGACCAACTCTTGGAAAGAATCAATGAGTTCTTCCGATGATGAATTCTTAGTGAGCGAAAAGGATACAAGCTTTTGAACACAATTGCTAACATCATCAAAAATCTTGAAGGCATTTTGTTCATTGAATTCATGTTTGGAGATGACATCGTTTATCATGTCATATCTAGCATTTAGATTGCGGGTCCAAACTAGGGATGAGTTCTCAACAACAAATGTGAACACATTCCTACTTATGAGAGTTTGGGAATCGAGGAAACTTGTTTTAAAAACAAGTGGTAACATCTCATCCCAATGGATATTCTATTTTTCAATTGCATCCATTGTTTTCCTTATCGGAGAAGCCAATGCTTCTCATCCCAAGATCACTCTAGTAGAATAAACATTACCACAACCATGAAGGTGCACAGAAAATCAACTCAAAGCTACATAATAGAATGATGTAAGTGATGTACATATAAGAGGAGGAAAGTGCAACTACCACCTAGATTAGTGGTGAAAACTCTCACTAATTGATATTCTGAAGTAGAGTTTACTCCACACAACTAGTAAGTTAACTCAACACAACTGGTAAGCTAACTCAACACAACTAGTACACCTAAGCAAGCTAACACAACAAGTGTAGAGCTAACATATGTGCAAGAATTATCCTAATAAATAAATACAAGGATAAATAATAACCTACACTAAAATTCCTCACTTCAAACAATGGTAAGAACATACTTGAACAGAGAGAGAACCTATGGTAGCAATGCCTTTCCTTTCGAGAATCTTTTCAACCCATTTGTTAATAGCACCCACTTGCATTATATGTCCTTGCACCTTCTTGATCACCTCGGGGTCGAAACTACTGATCGAAGAAACAACTTCTACAGAGGAGGTGTTTGGGCTCCAAGAAATATTGAATGTAAGTAGTGAGAGTTCTCACATGCTCCTCTAATTACTCAATTATTTGTTTGTATTCTTTATTTTGAGCGAGCATGCGGGAAAATGATTCCTTGAACATATAAGCATCACCTTCATGTGTAGCTTGAGCCAAAGAGACATGGGTCAACTCTTATTCCTCTCGAATCATTTCCTCCATAGGTTTTGCAACTATTAGTGAGGCCACCTCCACATATTGAGATCCATATTCTCTAGAGAAGAAACAAGAGGTCACTTGTGCCTTATTTCTTTGCTTGGTTCTCAAGATTTTTGTGATGGATCCAAAGTTAGGGATTGCAGCTTGTTGTATCATTCTTGGTTCACTTCCAAGTAACTCTTGAATCCATGGGAATGCTTTTGCCGAAGTAGATATGATGTTAGTCATAGGGACACTTTCAGGAGCTTGTGAAGGATGACATCTTGCTCATGATGGGGAGATTCCATCATCGAGAGAGAGAGACATGTGTATGTCGATGAAGAACATGAGGTTGTGATGGATCAATCTCACCTAGCTCAAGAGTCTTTGTGGGATCTTTAATGATTTTAGCCTTCTTATGAAGCTTCCTAGGATGTGGAACTTTTATGTGTTCTTCTTCCATCATCTTTCTCTTTGAAGACTCTTTTGAATGAGTGGAACCTGTGGCCTTTTCGGTTGTCCTGAAGGGAGAGGTGTGAGAAGCTTGCATTTGTGGAGACAACAAACTACCTGACTTGATGAAGGAAGCTCTCTTTTGCTAAAACCATTATGTTGATTATTGGATCACTGTCATGGTTTTATCTTTGATATTACTTGATTCCCTGATGTTCCATGGAGTGAGAGGAAGAAGGGAAGATTGTGATGTTTGATATTTAGTGTCGAACAAGTTTGTTCCATCATCTTCAATTTCATCCACAAACCAATCAAAATTGAAATCTCTCATTTGGTCTATTGGTATCTACATGTAGTCCTTTTTCTAACTTCAAATTCATCCGTGCAGTTGGCCTAGTAGTCCTCAATTTGAGGTGTGTGATGTAATCCTGGGAGGGTGAAGGTTTCAGGATTCTTTCTGATGTCAAAATCAGGCATGGATGTGTAAGAGTAGAGATTGAGAGAAGCGAAAGAGGCTTCAATGTTTGATGCATCCGCGACACTCTTACATGAATAGATTCCCAAAGAGATGGGAAAAGATACACCCTTATTTTTTTATTTATACACTTATCATACACATGAACTAGTTGCATGCATAATTCAAACATAATGATTTTGTCACTTAGGTAGTTGGGTAGCCGACAAGGGGCAAGATCATAGCCTGAGATCTTGATGTAGGTGAAAGTAGAGACCGAATGAAATGGCTTATGTACTTCTTGATCAGCTCAACTACTTGAGAAGAGATCCTTAACTTTGGATTGCCTTCAAGTAGTTTGATGATGAACATGGTGAATGCATCATTCACCCTAGGAAAATGGTAGTTATTTTCCCTATACGTGAGTATTAGATACTTCTCATAGGTGGGTGATTTTTGAGATACATTGAGAGCATCGATTAGGCCCTTAAATGGTCTTGTGAAGGCAAGAGCATATACCATATAAAAATTCATGGTGAACTTCTTAGTGGAAGGTAATTCAAGCAACTATTGATGAATGTTATCACTGATGATATGCCCCCAATCTATCACTTGATTCCCTTCGGTGGAAACAAGGATGAACTAAGCCATATATTCCTGAAACTATTTTATCATTTCCTCTCCCATCACCCCGCTCAATAGGATAATAGCATTTGAATATCCTTCATGGAATTCACTTCTGGAAAATCTCTTAGGAACACAAGAAGGTTTTCTTCCCTACCTGAGCCACAAACCGAGTACCAGCCTTGTAAGTAGGAATCGCATTTTGCCCACTCTGTGGTGCAAGTTTGGTGATGATGACCATGTTACTCGCTAGTGGGAATTTATAGACATTGAGAGATGCCCTTGGGAGTGAGGACTGCAAGGATTGAATTGTCATCTGCTCGCACTATCCTGGAATCAACTTCATAATGTTGTGCACAGTGAGGACTAATTTAGTGCTCTAAATAGATAGTGGGTGACCTCCTATTGAAAATAACTCACTTAAGAAAATATTATCCTCCAATGATTCGCGAGGTCCATCAAGAATCATGTTTTTCAAATTCTCCAGATCCATGTGAGTGACATCATTGTCTCCCACACCAGGATATTTGGTGATTAGGGTTGAAATGACTACTAGAATTGAGTATTTGAACTTCATAATGCCAAAAATCATGAAGATAGAGTAAGAGTCACCACAAAATTTTTAAACCCAAATCTAAAACTTTCTATTTTTAGCAGTCCTGCTTTAGGACTGCTATTTTTAGTAAGTTTTCATTGTTTTTTCTCTCTCGATGTTTCTTGCTCATTTAAAGTGTTACAAATGTTGAAAACTTCATATTTTTAGAAAGTTAATTTTTAGACATTTATTTATTTAAACGCTTTCTATTATTAGAAAGTTCACTTACAAGTGTCGGGTTACAACGAAAACACTGTCAAAAAATTATATTTTGCACTAGGACCTCCTACTCTAAATTTCAAATCTTTTTATCTGTCGGATCTCTATATAATCAAAAAAGTTTAGGATTTGATATTTTCATATATTGTTTCGGTAAAAAAATATAGAACTTCAAGGGATTTTCTTTAATAGTCTTCTCAAAGGTGTTTTAAAGAGGAAGGTTCTGACAAAGTTTTGTTGGAAAATAATGCACAATTGAGGAAATACAAGTGATTTAAATTTAATTTGAATTAAATATAAATATTACATAGTCACTTATTAAAATAAATAATAAAGTACAAAAAACGACACAAGAAAACTAAGATGTAAATATGAAACCCTAAGTAAAACAGGATAAATGAAGAGACTTAGGCGATGTACACACGATCTAGATTGGGAAAAGTGTTGAATATGCTAGTCGAGTGTTGTAAATGCTCGATATAAATTTTGCAACTCATGAACATGGTCGGACATAGGGCCCACAATAAGGCAAGGGTGCCCGGTATTTGAGACTTTTACTTGGGTGCCCGTAACATTACAAATGGTTAGAATCTAGTTTGTACTCTATCACAAGAGTGTCGCAGTTGTTTCCTGTTCATCACCTGATAGTAACTACTTAAATGTTGAAGGTTCCTGTAACCTACTAAAGAGATGTTCATCTGCACAAGTCCACAAACCACATCAAACCTAAAAAGAAATATGTTGAATGGGGAGTGGGACTGACCCCAACGATCACCCTAAGAGTGAAATCATGACCAAGGGTCGCACTACATCTCAGACTCCATGTAGTTCTTGTGAGTGTGTGTCGAAATCGTGCCCTAAGATGCCCTTGTGCAGGTTGCACTTGATAGTGGGCTAAATTTGCTAAAAGATGCAAATGTGTGGATGAAATAGAATAAAATTCCCCTTCTTATGTTGTGTATGCAGAGTATGCAATCCCTTATCCCTTGAATGGATGTTAGATGGATGTTTTAGAGTGATTTAGGTGCCCTTTGGATGCAAGCTTAGGTGATAGTAGTAATGCTTAGTGTTTGATCCCTAATTTTGAACACATAACTATGTATTTATATGATTCCCTTGTTTGAATTTTGTAATTGACAATTAGAAGGTGACCCATCACCAAAAATATTCCCAAAAGATAAAAGAGACCCAAAAAGAGTGAGTAAGGTAGAAAAGGGTCAGGGGCACCCAGAGGGGATAGGAGCACCTGTGCGTTGTTGTCCTGGTTGGGCACTGGTGTCTGAAGCCATGAAAGATAAACAAGTAAAGTTCCAATGGGTTGTAGGGTATGTAAGACCAAATAGAAAACAAGAGATAAAGAAAAGAGGCCAAAGATAGTTGTCAACCACTAATTTTCTTGCTTAGGAATCATGTAAATGCTAGCATGCTTTTAGGACCTAGAAATGTACCCAAGTGCGTGATTTTGTGTCTACAATAATAAAATATTCATTTTGATGGTTATGGATGTCTATAAAAATTATGTAACATTTCTAGACAAAAATGGAATTTGGGGGATGTTTTATGAGTACTTTAACATGAGATCTTGACTAAGTGTTTGAAGAGGAAGAGCAAGCGTGATTTGTATGAGTTTCTGAATTGTTTAAGACCCTGTTAACTAACTAGAGTTACACAATTATTTACAAAGAGGTAAGGTTGCACTTTTGTGTCCCCTCTATGCCCTCTGTCTCCTGGGGGATAGTTGGGAAAGTTAGGACAAAAAGGTGCAACTTTGAAGTGCAAGGAGGCTTGAAATGAGGTTTGGGGGCAAATTTGGTCACATGGGGCTAAAAGGGGTTGATGAAGTGACCGAGGGCCAATCGGGAAGAGAGGGGTCACACTTGTGTGTCCCCTTTATACCTCGGGGAATTTTGTATAGAAAGAGGTAAAAAGAAGGTGAGGAAACATGAAGGGGGGCAAGTGACGAAGTGGACAGGTGCATCATAAGGGAAAAAGTTGCAAGCCTTAAGTGACGAAAAGTTTTTCTAATAAATGGGGTCACACTTTTATGTCCCCTCTATCCCCTGGGGGACATTTGGAATAGTGAAGGTGAAAAGTGTGACTTTCCACTTCTGAAAAGTTATTTTTAACTCATAGTGTTCAAATCGGGACACCGGGAGTGAGAATTCCGCCTCGGGAGCATGGAAAAGTGTTTTGGGGCCAAAATGTATATTATTTTGACTCTAAAACACTTTTTGGGATCAATGGAGTAAAACCATTATTGAGACTTGATTCTGCTTGAAACTCAAAATTTAGGGTCTATTCCATCTTGAACTGAGAAGGGTAGGCTGCAAAGTTTTGAGATATCTCAAGAAACTTGTAAGCCTTGGAACAAATTAGATTCTTCCACATTTTAGAGGATTTTGTATGCATGAAAATATTAGCTATGACAATAACATGAAATTAACACCTAGTAGTTCCACAATATAACTAAATCTATCATAAACATCAAGATGAGAGCTTAATGAGATAAACTTCTATAATAATGCATGAATCAAACTAACATTACTACGTTACCTCTACTTATCTAGATTGTTTAATATAAAAGTGAACCTAGTTATATCCTAAGCAATTAAGTTTGTGTTGTATGATCCAAGTGGCAAAGAGATCTCTTTAAAATGGCTACGAGACCATATTTAGATATTCTCCTACTAACCAAACTTGAAGGAATAGATGCAAGATGGAGAAGCTACTGCAATGAGGAATGGCTCAAGATCAAATGATTCTAGCTTTAGCTAATACAAATGAGATGTTTGCCAAAGTCTTGAAGTGTGTAAGGTGTAATATCAAGGTGTAAAAGGGTAAAATTGAAAGGGAGACATTAGCCTTGTATTTATAGGTTTCCATTTGGGAAAGTTAGGAATCCTAGTGCATGTGGGACAAAAGGGTAAAGCAAAAATGCACTTTTTGATTAGGAGTGGATAAACATGCTTTAGAGAGATAAAATTGGTTTAGGATAGTTAAGCTTGATTAACAAGTGATTAGTAACCTATGAGAGTTCGAGGGTCTAATTAATCACATGTAATTGATTAATAGCCTAGGAAGCTTGTAAAAGTGGTCTAGAGGGAAATGGGGAGATTCTGAAAGGTTAAAAGGGGGATGTTTAGCTAATAAGAGGGTATATTAGCCAAATTAGTTGATTATAGAGGGATTATGACCAAAAGAATGTCATGAATGGGCATCCAAGAATGGAGCAAAGAATAGTTAATTAACGAAGTGTCGCTAATTAATTGACCGGAGGAAAAGATGAGAAGGTCGTTAGTGTAATTTAAATAATAAATTATGTAAGCGGATTTTAGGTGTCTACATATTCTAATATATTTCCAAGGCATATTTTTTACCTCCTAAATCCTTCTAGAACTCCTGGAATCATATGGAGAAGTCAACTTCCATCGTTAGGACATCCATTCCCTACACCTAGAAGACCCACTCTTGCACAAGTTGTTCCTGAATTAGATTTTCTTTCCTAAACTCCTTCAGACACCTTCAATATCCTCCGAAATCACTCTCATATGCTTTATATTTTCCCTAAATGTTCCTAGAGGATGGTTAATAGATAGAGAATGGCCAAAATGGACTTTTTAGACCTTCAGAGGAAGTAGTCTTTCATCAAATCAAAATGAATTCATCAATCATCTTGGGTAATCATCCATGCACACTGAGACAAACATAAAAACCTTGTTAGCACTTTACTCTAAGTCGGGGTGATGGTGATATTGAGGGAAATTTTATCGAGGAAGGATTCACAATGATATGGAAACATGATTTTCAATCATGGGCTTAGTTGTCATGCTCAAAGTTTCAAAATTTCATGTTATACATTTTGTATGACAACAATTATATACATGTATTCATAGGAAGAGCGATATAAGAAGCATGTAAGAAAGAAATTGTAGATTTGGGATGGAACACAAAATCCTTTAATCAATGGACCCAAGATTATCAAATGGTATTGGTAATAAATGTAATGTCCATTTGTTGTACACATAAACTATAAATTAAAATTTCACACTTTTAACATTTTATCGTTAAATTTTTTCAAGGTAAAACAAATTAGAATGATGAAGAGGATTTACAAAAAGACGAGGATGATCAAGTTCAGGAAGAACAAGAATATTATGAGGATCACGACAATGACGAGGAGGAACACGTTGAAGAGGATGATGGGGATGATGAAGAGGATCAAGTTCAGGAAGAGTAAGAAGATTGTGCGGATCAAGGGGAGGATGACAAGACCAATCACCCATATATTTAGGATGTAGTTTTACATCTATTTGTCTTGTAATTTGAAATGGACCCCTTAATTCTCCTTGAAATTACACATTATCAGTAAGTTACATTTTGAATTGAAGCAATGTCTTCTTTTATTATTAATAATAATATTTGGATACTTTTCAAATTCTTGTACAATTTCTCAATATTGTACACTAGGATGACCCACACAATCACATATACGCCTAATACAATACTCGTGACTGGAGAACATGAATTATTCTCTACATTTTAGATCTTCATCATGCCCTTATATACCTCTATTATTGTAGAGATTTTGAAAACTGCGTGTGGATTCCAGTGTTGACAAATCTACACTCAATCTTGGACATGACACCTAAATTCGACTCTCATCATGCATGCACTCAAGAATAAATCACTCTGATACCAAATAATGGCGCGAGACCAGACTTTCCAAATAAAACTCATGGAATAATAATATTCATTGATTTTATTTCATTTGGGTCCATTACAAATATATAGTAAAGTGATTCCTATTATCTCTCCACCGTTTTCTCATACCGAAATCCTATAATTAAGCAAGCTACTAAATACGATATATTGTTATAACAATAAACAATATATCTTAACAATATAAATTCTAACCTAATATTTAATATTGTATATAAAAATATTAAATATTAACTAATAAACTACTTATTTACCTTTCGGTAAATATCCCATTATAATGTAAACATTATATTTCCTAACAAAAGCGATGCAATTAAAATTGTCTAATTACGTCAAATGTGTGTCACTTTTGCACCTTTAGTATCTAATGTTTAATAGTTATAAACATACAAAGAAATGCAATATAATTATTCATAATTATACCATTTGTAATTACAATTATATATATATAATGAATTTTGCATCATCTTTGTGACACCCAAGTTGTTAATAGTATAGGACTTGTGTCGATTTTGTATGGTGCAAAGTAGACACAAAACTAGTGTAAAAGTGATGCAATTAAAATTGTCTAATTAAGTCAAATTTGTGTCACTTTTGCACGACACAAATCCACAGATTCTCCCAAGAAATACATCGAAAATGCCTAAACAAAGGTTGATTTCCAATGCAAAAAAAACAAATTGCGGATGTTATTAACACATCACATAAGTACACACAAAGATTCACGGTGTTGCACACAAGGACAAGTTTTAGCATATACAACTACCAAACTTTTAGTTCGAGATCCTTGGGGATTGTTTCAAGGCGTATAAGGACTTGTTTTGGCGGTAGACCAAGTCATTTTTCTCTTTGATTATGAAACTTTTAAGTTGCAACATGTATATTTGTTCTTCAACTACATGTAGAAATGCTCACTAAACATCCACTTGATATATCTCCATATCATATATAGTAGAAATAGCTAAAAGAAATCTAATTGAATTCAATTTTTCAAAGAGAGAGAATATCTCACCAAATTTGATTCCCTTAAACCGAGAGAACCCTTTCACAACTAGGTGAGCCTTATAATTCTCCAATTGTCTTTGTGCATTTCACTTCTTCTTGAAAACCTACTTACAACTAAGTTTTCTTTTGGGAGGTAACTTCGTCATAGCCAAAGTCTCATTCTTATAAAGAGACCTAATCTCCTACTTCATGGATTTCTCTCAAAATGTTCCCTTCTTGGATGCAAAAGCTTTGTTCATTGTCTTATGATCATCAACATCAATTATTAAAAGTAAAAATGTAAAATAGAAAGTTAGAATACTCCCTTATGGTGCTTTTCTCACTCATTCTAATCTTCTTTACACGTGGGTTTCATGTTCTTCCTCCTCCTTTGATGCCTCTTATTTATCAACAACTTTGTGCTCAAATGCAAACTATTTAAACTCTAAGTCAAAGATGCACCTTTTTAATCGTCATTTAATTACTCAATACTTGGAATTGATTGGTTTATATTGCATACATGTGTAATTTAGAGTAGCAATAAAGATGTATTCAGGTGTGAATAATGTTTTTGTGGAGTTCTCTAAGGGATAGGTGCTTCAATGATTGTGCTCAATGATCTTCTTAGAGTGTCCCTTTCGATATGGGATCCCTAAATGCCCCAAATAAGTAAGGTTGCATATGTCTATATAAATGATGATTTTAATTATTTCTTACCGAACCATCTCTAACCTAACTACGGTAATGTGTGCATTTGAAAAGATGAATGTTGTAAGTATAGTGGATGGGTTATTTGGTCTAGGTAGAGAATCATTATCCTAACATGTTGTGGGCCCATGAAACTATCTAGGCTCAAGTTGGAATCAAATTTTAGATAAGAGTACCTTCTATGACCTGCTATACCCCAATGCCAACCACTAACAAACCCTTTTTTAGTATAACATCCAAGCCCATAGTGACACCACTTATGCATACTTCACTTTCATCTTTATGCCCTTTATGCCTACGAGTTTTGTTGCCTAGTTACACACAATATGCAATAAACATATATAAATCATGCACATGTGACCCATATGTGACACGAATATGCTCCCCTCACCCACCGTATGAAACATCCATTGCTCATGTCACTCATAACCCAAGACTTACCTACATTATTGCTCCAAGCATTAAAAACTCCAAATATTTCTTTGATTCTAGTAATAATTCACCCCTACTCCTCCCTAACATGATTTATATTACATCGAGGGATATTACACCTCCATGTAAACATTTTCACTATAATTACATTTTCATAAGCACTATTCACGTGTACATAGCTTCTTCAATGTACATATACTTTTTCTTCTAAACTACCATTAGCATTTTCCTCATGGTACAATACACACTCTTGAAACACCTACTTTATAGTCCATGCCTAGGAATAACTTGAGACAATGCAAAAAAAAAATGGTTTGATGTGATAGTTTAGGGAATATTCATTACTTAGAACCCTATCCTTTTTCTTCTATTATCACAACCTATGGCTTAGGGACCTTAGTAAATTACAAGTTGGCAATTTCTTTTCAAGTTCTCTCTCATGACAAAAATACAAAGCCAATACAATATGGAATAAATACAAAATTAGGACTTACATATGACTAGTTTATTCATTACACAAGCTTATACATTGTCTTTACTTGGGTTTAGCACTTCTCACATCCTACATACTTACACACTTATTACCCGTAGTATGCATAATATGGTTACAAAACCTCATAATCCATGTACATTCATATGCATACTTTGTGGCTACTTTAAGGTATATAGCTCGGAGGAAAACTAGCTTTGGGGGCATGCCTACACCAAGGGCATATTACATACCGAGCTTACTCAAATTATCTCTATACACACTAGTTCATTGGTGATACATAGATTATATTGCTTATCTTGTATTGGTTTATATCTTATGACATGTTTGGTATTGTGTTTCATCCAATTATCATATTGTTTACTTTTATATATATATATATATATATATATTGATTTGACATGTTCCATGCCTAATTGTTTTCGATCTTCATTTATTTACGTGTTGCTTTAATACTACTTTCTCATTGCATGCTTATTTGACTACTATAGGCCTTGGGCTCATATTTTACTAAATTTACATTGTGTCTCCTTCACTACTTTCTCTCGACAATATTTTCTTTATGCATATTGTCTTATTCATTACTTTCTCCATGCACATTATTTGTTCTACGTATTGTTTGTGTTATACATGTTTTATCTGTGTACATCTACTTTATGCATTGTTTGATCTATGCCTATTTACTTTTTGCATTGTTTGTTGTATGTGTGCTTGCTCCTTCATTGTTTGCTTCATGGTTTCTTTCTATATGCATTGTTTACTCTATTTTTGTTTGGTTGTGCTCGATTACTGCTACCCATATTACTTATTGGATAGGTTTCTTAACACATTTCTTGGTATAATTATTGTTTGGGACATGATTCCTCATGACTTATTTCTCAATGCACTATTTGTTAAGGACATACTTGCTCATGGAAATTTTCTTGATACAATCAATGTTTAGGAGACACCGCTTATGACATATTACTTGAAACACGTATTTCTTGGGATGCATTATGGGATACATATTGTTTAATATAGGTTATTGAAACCAATTATTTTACACATACTTATTTAACACATGTTATTGACCACTATTAACATTGTTCGATTTTTACATCAATATTTTGTCGATTGTTTATGTCTTATGACAATCCCACCATGTCATGTATTTAAGTGCCAAGTTGTGAGTCCTAATGGGTCCATTAGTGTTGATTGATGTGTCTACTAACGCACTCATCTATCATTCATTGTTACACTCTTAATTATTTATTTGTATAGATTACTAGACATGCTTACTATTTTTTTCCCATGGGATGACATATATAATACTTATTATCGACTACCATATCCGATGCATGTTGTTTTTGACAACCATGTTTAATACATCTCGCTTTATACAATTCACATCCTAGATGCTTTGATAATATACTTTTCATAGCTAACCACTTTATATTTCAAGCTAAGTGATACATTACAACATCCCTCATCTCAAAAGGACGGAATATTGGGGGCTCTTCCAAAAGTTTACACAGATTGCGGCAATGTGCCACATGGTAGGCGGGACAATGGTATTTCACATAGGTTAGACACATTCATGACATGTAAAGGGTTATATTATATTTTATATGGAATCAAGAAGGGTTCATCATTACAAATTGTTGGTTCATTATGACAATTATCATATTTACATGGACTTGATATAATATCATCATTATTATACTTGCATGGATCGAGAAAAGTGGCTTCATACTCTTTACCTATCGGTTTCATGTCTCTTAAACTACCTATCTACAATGGTAAGGGTTATCTTGAAGAACACCATCGTATGTTTCATGTTTCTTTTTATAATATTCCTCTTCCTTGTTGTCTCAAATACTTCACCTTATAATGATTTTATGACCTACCTAGGCATTAAGATAGAATATTCACCCCTCTAAATAATCCATTTCTTGCATAATTTTCTATCAACATTCATGCATAGTGTTATATGCTCAAATGTCTAAAATGTTACAAAGTTTCAATGAGCCCATTAGTGACATAAGACAAAACTTTCTAATATGAACAAGTTATTAGTTGATACTAAATTACAAGATTTTTTTACTCAAAGTCTTCTTGTTCCTTTGCAATAGTTGGTGTTCTTGACAAATTCCACTCATTTAATCGTATTTTTCACACTTCAAAAGAATGTGATACTAAGCTCCTCAGCATGAACAAGCTCAAATGTGTTGCTCATCCTCCCAACACTTTTACTCACATGTTTCGATCCACGGATACTTTTAAGAACAAATCTATTTATGATAAAACTAATGTTAAAACCATAGTAAATGTCATGTTGCGAATCTATGAAACTACAATTACAATCATCTCAATGATAATTCACATGTTTGTCTTTCTCACCTCAAAAAGTGCTTTAACAATTACTTGAGTGCAACCTTGGATCTCCCCTCCCCACTTAAGGTCGATCTAAGTGTGCCTCATGGTAATAAATGTTATGTCACTTTCACTATGATTTGCCATCGATGTATTGGTTACTCCACTAATAAGCGCTTTAAGCTTTGTCATATTATCTAAGATTTTCTCAAAGATGGTATTATTGAATATAAGACTACACGTCAACCTAATCCTATTAATGACAATATAAAGCTAAAAATATTTAGGGATCCACACCTGAACATGAGATTTTCAATTCTATCCCAAAAGTCCGCAATGTTTATTTCATTGTCCCACCTCCACCATCTCATTATAACATGTTTTGTTCAATAATTGGAACTGTTTTCACC
Organism: Taxus wallichiana var. yunnanensis; assembly: GCA_018340775.1. Classification (NCBI taxonomy): domain Eukaryota; kingdom Viridiplantae; phylum Streptophyta; class Pinopsida; order Cupressales; family Taxaceae; genus Taxus; species Taxus wallichiana. Next base: position 315,604,331 of record CM031234.1, on the reverse strand, counting down.
ACAACCTCATCATTGGTTATTTCCTTTGATAATATTGATATGACATATGAGTTTGTCACTAATACACTATACATCCCCACTTAGGTTGACCAACATCCCATATGTAATGTTTAGGTTCATAACACTCTGCTCCCCATAATATGTGCAATTTTAGATTCATATGCTCTCTTGGGTATGCTAATAAGGATGTCATCATTAATCCTTAGAAACACATGAGGCATATTATACTCCCCCCTTATAGTTGGTCCCGCCACCTTTTCTCTTACATTCTTATGGGCCTCTTCTCTAGTGTTATGTGACACGAGTCTAGGTTATTATTGGCTTCACAACTTTACGGATACACCTTCTATATTGCAACAATGTGTCCAATTCATTTACAATAATCAAGTGGTCACAATTAGGGGAATCCCATTTGAAGGTCCTCCACCATCACAACTTGTCCCGACATCTCTAAGCACTATCCCAGTAACTAACTACCGAAAGTAACAACTTTTAATCTATTCAAATTAAACAACTTTTAATCTATCAAAGCAACATGTAGAAAATAAATACTTTTACTGAGATGAAACTATTCTAAAACAAGACTTGCTGGAATTGAGAATACTCAGAAAGACATCTTGTAGAATTTGAAATTACTTTAAAGAAAATTTACGAAGAATTGAAAGTATTGTGTAAACAAAATACAATGAAATAAATGTTAATCCAATTGTAATACAATAATATTGGAAGAAGTTATTATTAAGCACACTCAGAATTCAAGATTGTAAGAAAATAAGAACATAAATACCAACACAACAAGCCAAGTCCTTGGTCAAGTGGGCCCTTGCTCTTCCTTGGCTTGGTTTTTCAACACAATTGTCTCAAAACAACATGTCTTTATTGATCACAAAGAGTTTCTTATAGATAACTGGAAATGACTTACAACATACACTTTCTCTTACATACGTCTATCTCTATCTCTATTTATTCATTATTTTCTATTGTCAAACCAATCAAGATTACAAACTTATATCTTATTCCTCCAACACACACCCAAGAATCTAGGTGGATGGATATGAGGACAATTTTAGAAGTTTGTTACAATTCATAAAAGGAGTGTTAGGAACCAGGTTCCTTGTTTCTAGTCTTCATTAACTTCTTTAATTGATCCTTATGGTGGAGGAGACCATGTCAATCTAGACTATGATAACTAACACTACCAGTTACCATGATTTCATTACCTTACACACATCACCATGCATCTATTCAAGGCAATTAGTTGGAAAAAATCCATAATCATTAGTCTACAATATTCAACAAGGATAAAATGCATTATTTTCTACTTTAGACCTAATCAATTCCAACCATTCCATTCATTGATCAATGTGTTTGGAAGCAAAAGTATTATAATTTATGATATAATGGGTTGAAATCAATAGGCTCATCATTATTTCTATTCAATGTTTTAATTTTGTGTCCATTTGATCTTCCTCCTCGTGCATATTCTTTCTATTTAGTTTATTTTTTGTGCATATTCAAAGGGTTGCATGGTTGAAAGTGGCTCTTCATTGAGCACCTTGACAACATCTTTGTCATATTGTTAAACTATTTTTGCTTTCTTCTTCAAGCATTGTTTTAACAATTCTCTTAGGAAAGTTTTTGGTCAATCACGAACATTAATAATGATTAATATATTGTTTGTCTTTGTTAGGAAAAAGATTAAGGTATTATGCGGTTGTCTAGTTTGAGAAAAAAAAGTAAGAAATTTCATGTAAGATACACAATTTATGCATGAAAATAATTGGCATAGATCAATCTAATGGAGTTTGGGAAAGTTATATTCCAAATTTGTAAAGTTAACAGACTTATCTATGTTTTGAAGTTTTACTTTCCATTGAATTAGTATGTAATTATGCCAAAGGCGTTCCACCTATGGGAAAGGCCTTTGCGGACGTTCACACTAATATGTTAAATTTGACTTTGCCGTTGGAATGTTTTTTCAACATGATTAAATTTGACATGCGAACTGATTATGATAACCTTTTTGACGTTTTGTTGTTTTTAGTTGTTTTGTTGTTTTTCCCCAAATCAGTTGCATGCAGAATGGTTGACAAGATTCGAGGGAAGAACTCTAGTTGCATGATTTATAGGGCTACTGAGAATGGGCATCGATAGTTTAATTTCCACACAATGGAATTTTTAATTTCTTCGACCAGATTTGTGAACATGCTCTATAGAGACAATCAATGGGTACTTATAAAAGGGGATCCTAATATGAAGCCGTAATTTTGATGAAAAAAGTAGTAGTAGAGTCCATAGATTTATCTGTTTGTCATCACAGAGGATTTGTAGATGATTATAGAGTATCGCCAAATTTATCTGTTCATCAGGATTACAAAGGATAAGGGATTTTGGTTTATGATGCAAATACAACCTTTTCAACAAGATCAACTTTAGATGGAAGAAGCATTCCAAAGTAAATCTAAACTTGTTTTCATTGTGGAAAATTTTTAAAATTATATTCCCTTCCGTCCATTCGTGACGACTTAGAAAACTTAGAATTATCCTGCGAACTGTGAGGCAAAATGTTCATCATATTTTTTTACTCAAACTATTTGTATATAGTAATGTCTCAAAGAATTATCCATTTAAACCGCGAACCAGTTTTACTCTTCCACTCTTGTTCTAGAACTTGTCGATTTGGTTTTTCATTTCTGTTCATCTCTTCTTTAAGTTTTCACCCAAATTTTAGAATGATCATTTAACAAATTTGTTCCCTTGAGGAAATTTTGTTGGGCTGAAATTTGCGAGTCAATTTGACATATTGTTCCAAGTTATTGGACTCTTCAATATTTCTTAGTTAGTGGGTATTAAATTTGACATAATAAAATGGACAATTGCTGAAATTTTGACCAATAAAACAATGTATTTTATTACAGTATTACCATTAATTTTAGAAGTTTCTCAAGAACCAAATTTTGTCTCGAGCATATAACTATAGAAATGGGCTCAATCCTGGTAGTTAGACCCTTAAAATGCTCTAAACAATTAGACTGTTGAATTTTTATGTTGATTTTGAGATAGCATCTTATGAATGTAATGAATGCAATATAAAAGTTAAATCCTGACTTCCTTTTGGTTGTTGTGGCTTATTTTCATTTTTGGATGCAGGTAGGAATGCTTACCATTATAATTTAGGATTCCTCATTCAGTTGGAGTTTTATCACATCTTGCAGGTCATAATCATTCTATTTGTGTAGCCATATAGTCTCAGAAACAACCTAGATTTCCTTGGTACATGTCTTCTTTTTCTTTTTCTTCATTTTTCTTCATCACAGTAGACCCTTTCAACTTAAAGAGTTGTTTGAGTCGGTGTTTTCTTGGTCTAAAAGTCGGACCACTGGGTACAGACTAGTATAGAAATTTGTTAAACAAAGCATTGTGTAGTATTAATTCTTTGTTTGTATGAGAGTCAATAATAGGTTTGTGACAATAAGAAGATTGAATTTGACATTGTATTGAGTTTGTGTACTAGTACAACATTGAAGGCCAACATTCTGACCACAATCTAGATTGACTATTTTTCAACTATAACAATCTTCTTTGATACTTGATGATGATCAAAATATGGTTTTATCTGTGTTTGGATGTTGAATTTGGGTATATATATTAACAAGACTATTATGCTAAAATAGTAATTGCCATCTTAATAAACACATTGAAAGAAGACCACAACATACTCGTGATGCGCAATGAGCATGGAAATTTGTGAAGCTTGGTTACGATAGAGGAGATTTAAGTAAAGGGGTAAGTACACACTCTAAAATGGAAAAAGGGTACTTCACAGTTTCCTTTAGATAACACAACTTGTATTTAAGTATTTCTAGGACAATGCTAGACCATATTATCTTGTGAGGTTTTATTAGAACCTTCAAAATGTTAGATTGTGTATTCTGTGATATGCTGAATGTTATATTCTTTTGATTCTGCAAGGTAAACTACTATCAAGAAGGGGATCAAGTGCTTCCATAATTGGATGTTCTGACAACTTTCAGAAGGGCCTTGATGACATGGGCTTCATGGCTAGACACACACATAGATGTTAAGAATACATAAGTATTCTTTCAAGCGCTTACCAGAGAAGGATAAACACACCCAACAATACATAAAATAGGAGCAGACTATTACACCAATCAATACATAAAAGAGGAGTTGCTTTACCATTTTGTCATCATAAGAGAGCAACCTCTGTATTGGTTTTTTTTAATTCTTCTGAGAAGGGGTTTAGGATATCTATTTCTCAATCCTAGAATGGGGATAGATCCGAGAACAGAATCATATTATTTGCAATCATTTGATGAAAACGTAAAAGTAGTCTAATTATTAGTAGTTGCTATCATGAATTATTAGGTTATTGTTCTCTAATGGGACCAATTCATATTATTTGTGTAGGCTACCAACCCAATGAAATGGCACCGGTCTCTGCAACAGGAAGGAAGATTTCAGATAAATGGAAAATCCTAATGCCTGATGCCTCAAGGGCCACTTTCTCCGAGCCTAAAGCCTTAGATGTCTCAAAAATTGAATTGATAATCCAACAATTCGCATTCGCTAGCTAAAATGCAATTAACGCAGAAATTTCCCATTCTATAATCATCTACATGTATACCTAAGCCATCCTTTCAAGTTGAATTTGACCTGCATTAATTACAATTTGTGTGGGTGGTTCACTTTTTATGGGTTGTCCAGAATTACATTTTTAACCCAAGAATTATATCAATCTACACCAAGGGGTTATTTGGACATTCTCCCTTGACGCACATGTGCCTTTTTTAATCTTTAACCAATTATACCATATGTTCCTTTGTCTCGAGAGGCATTTAACCAACTCTTACATTTGTCTGAGTGTCTCTTTTAACTTCCTTTGACTAAGCCACAAGGGGTCTTTTTGGAAGGTTGCCTTATATTTTGATTTATAGAGAAATCTTGGAGGTTTCAATTTTAGATCATGATTGTAAATTGTAATTAACTTTAATCATCTTAAGTGTGAACTTGGGAGGTCGCTATGATTGGTGGTACCTTGTGTTGGTTGTTTGGTATTTCTAAAATATTGGATGACAATTTCTTCTTTTCCATATCATTTATAATATAGAATCTATTGTTTTACAAACTTTTTGAAGCCTTGCATTGACAATTCAGGGTGGAGTATCAACCATCCCAAAGCAATTTTATGCGCAAAGACAATTTGTTCATTTCAATTGGATTATCAACATTCTTGTCTACCCCTCATTTCATATTTTGTTGTTTGAGTTCCTCTCCCTCAACCATCAATCATCTACCAAATTCAATCTCCTTGGTCTAATTGATTGAGTTGCTCTCTAACCTTTTGTGGAGTACACATTCATAGAGATTTATTGTCTTATAATTGGTAGACTCTCCCGTAGTAACATTTCCAAATTCCAACCTCTTCCAACATCATGACACTAGAGCATGTGGCTTGATCTGTGGTGCAAAGATGTTAAGTGTAAAGAAGAGTTGATCTTGATGGAAACCTTAAAAAACACAATTTTCTCTACTCATTTTATAAAAGCTTTAATGTGTTGTCTTGTCCACCTTAATAAATTTATGAAAAACATCACTTAATAGTTAGATTTTTTCAGGTGAAATTATTTTAAAATCATATATATTAATAACATATATTGTCCACTCCCTTAATTTTTTAAAGATGGCTTCTTTTAATAATCGATATTTATGTGTATGCATTTGTGTGTTATAAGCGGCGATCCTCGAATTCTTCATAATGTATTATTCTACTGGTAAAGGCAAGAGTTCGACATTGCTCATGATCTTTGTATTTGTTATTGATGTCATTGCCTTTGGGCTTGTTGTTGCAAAGAGAGCAGAGAAGTATTGTAAGTAGCTGACCCTGTTTTTTCTATTTTCATATTTGTCATACCCACATTGTTAAGTTTAGCTGAGATTACTTAAAAATTAGGAAAATTGATTAAGAGCCAGATCAATCAATTTGTATATAGTAAAATGAGGGTACTGGGTGCCTGTGTTTAAGTAGACCATCTGATCTTGTTTGTTAATGAATTTTATTTGGGGAAATGCACAGGGGCAATTTTGTAAGTACAATTTTAGATCTGGTTTTCAAAAAATAAATAGACACATATATTCCTTCTAATGTTTGACCTTCATTTTAGGGTAAAATTTATAGTGTTTTCCTGTTGTCTTCTTTCACTTTTAACAAGCAATTTTGCAAATATGGACGACATATAAAAATCCTCATTATCTTACCCCAAGGTTTAGGTTTAATAACATTTTTTTGATTCATCGATCTGTTGATGTATGAATGCAAGAGCTAACAATTTCTAATTATCGAGGCTCTACCTTTGAGTTCCTTACCTGAAATCGACCAAATAGATTTAACGAGCTTGTAGTAGACTGAAGAAAATTAGACTTATTGCAGATAAAGCCATGATTTATGATATTTACTTCTCACATTTTCTTTGTTGGTTGAACAACAATATGGGAAAAGAAGATTGTTTGATTGAAACTATGATAAAGGCTTGCAATGACACTAAAATTTACCATTTTTCCGATGATTGCAATTGTATTGCTTAACATATTATCTCAAGGTTAGAAAAATGTAAAATAATGATTTCACTATTTTGGATTTAAGTCATATTTCTATCACCTAGGCACATTCCCATGGAGGGTTTCGGTCTTTTTTTGTTGCAAAAAGAATGTCCTCTTGAAAATATCTCGGCCGCCTATAGTAAAAATAATTTTGCTACAAAAGTAATAACTATCCCTTTAAATCAAATAACATATATCGTTCGACGTTCACATTGCATTATTTTTTATTATATCTCTACATACAAATACCTATAGTTTTAAAATGCCAAGAAAGAACCATGCAATTTATAGTTGTTTTCATCCAAAGCTTTGTACATTATATCACTTTTTTGCATATTGAATTGTTTTAAGGGTTAGACTTCATGTTTGCATTTTTAGAAAATATAAATGAATAGGAAGCAAACTTTAAAGGTTCTCATTGTTTACAAATGCATACTACATGCTATGTGAACACATCCTTCATTTCAAGTTTGACTGCACTAAAAGTTTACATTTTCCACCATATATTTATAGAACTCCCACTTTCTCGAGCATCTTTTACTTGTCATGGAAATAACTTTGACACACAAAGCAATTTCTCAATTAATTGAGGGTGGTTCCAATGTTGACCCTTCATTTCAAATACTGCACTTGTCCTCCCTACACTTTGTTCTCAACATGGGTGCCCAACATCATGTTGACCTTTCAAATGGGTACATTTTCAAAGAACACTTCTACCCTCCAAATTTCCAAGTCGTGTAACCAATAAATCAATATAAGAAGGCTTCGGTGTGTGCTTACACAAATCCTATGTTAGAATGATAAAAATGAACCGTAAGCTTCATCTAGTGTTCGATTACACAATGAATAATTCCCATATAGTAATTCTAATTTCTTTCTATTTATTTTTTCAATCTATTGCTCAATTCTAAGTTTATCCCAATTTTCTTTTCTATTGTGGGACTGTTCTTATCATTGAAATAGATGTTGTTGTCCAAACACATTTGGTAATTGGTGCTCCAACCTGACTACCAAAAAATGCTCTCTAAGATGCCGCAAATGGATGTGAGTGCAAACCAAAGTTAACAAATATTTTGCGATAACACCAACTCAAATAAGTGGATTGAATACATCTATGCACGTGTGTACGTAGAGGGTCGTGCCACTGGCAAAAACAACCCTTCATGAATATCACAATCCAAAGTGAGATGGTTCCATGTTTGGGTTTGATTTTGTGGATTAGAAAGGAGGGGAAATCTGCATCACTTGTTTCAATGAGGTTGCCTAAACATTCTATGAGTAGATTGAAAATGGGAAGCTATATACAATTTCCAATGGGAGGATTGGTGATGGAAAGCTATGTTACAACCATTTGAACAATGCTTTGGAGATTTTCCTGCAACCGTCCTCAACCATAACTCCTCTCATAGCGAATGAGGATATAATGCCTCCCCATCACTTTCACTTCACCAAAATCAACGACATACCTGCAAGCGCTGCCAATTCTTATGTTGATTTGATTGGGATTATTCTTGCGATGTCATCATGCTCAACTATTCATAGGCATGACTAGTCTGAAACAAAGAGAAGAACTCTACAATTGAAGGACATGTCAAGATTTAGTGTCACTATCACTTTGTGCGGACAACGCTTAGATGAGATAAGCAAATAACTTGAAGACATTCTTTGTATATAACATCTTTCGGTCCTTGCCTTGAAAGTTTCTCACGTCTCTAGTTCAATGAGACCTCGGTTGATCTTGTTTCAAGTACCAAATGTTACGTCAACCCCTAATTTCAAAAATTACCGCACTTCATGGTTGTGTTGATTCGATGGCTACTCCCATCCGATATCACAAGTAAATTTCTAGGCCCTCAAAAAACCTTGACCTCTCAGAATGATGATTTCACATGTCCTACAAATGGGGAAACCGATTAAATGAATGGTCCATGGTTACTTCTAAATCACAAATATGATCATGGAAAACTTTTTTACACAAAGATGTCCTCTTAAAAAAGGTGACAAACAATGCAGGAAAAAAGTGCAAGAGCATGGAAATGGTTCATGGTTATGTTTGATTTGCAACGAACAAGTTCGAACTATGATTATAGATATGCACTCAAGATCGATCTAAAGGACCCAACAGGGAACTTCAATCGATTCATCGCTTTTGATGAGACAATTAAGTCAATTAGGGGTGTTACAACAAAGACTAGCGACTTCCACCTATTATCTATAGACGAAGATGCGACTAGTGAAATTACAAGTAATGTCATGGGAAACGAATACTACTTCACACTTTCCTAAAAAAAGACATACCGCAAAATCAACAGATTGAAATGTGTCATCCTTAGTTCAAAGAAAGCGGATGACAAAGTGCAGCTCCTCCATAACCTTCTTTACGCAAAGATTTCTATAGCACCCGTTCCTTCAAACTTTACACCCTCATCCATCCCTTTCTATACTTTGAATGATCAACACTATGTTATTTATTTCCTTTGACATACTATTGTCTCCTACTACTATGTGGATTGAAAGTACTATTAAGAAAATAAATGAATATTACTTGCACTTTTGTTATGTACGTATTTGCTTCCTTGTAGACTATGTGAATGTACGATATCTTTCCATATAACTAATATTCTTTTCCTTCAACGCAACAAATGCAATATTTTTATTCTCTAAATTTTACCTCTTACGCGTAGTTCCCATTGGAACTCCACATGCATTTCAATTATATATAGTTTATTGATTTTGACTATTTCTACATTTGTATGTCATAAACAATGCATCGTTCCTTGCTGACTCGTATGGATTCTTTTTCAATAGGTGGTACTCCATAAGTATGTGATTTCTCAATCATGTTGACTCCTGGAAAACGAGCTTGATGAAGAGAGAACTACATAAAAAATAAAGTTCACATAACTGTTGAAGCAACAACGTCGTCACCTAGAGCGTAGAATAACAAAAATGTATAATATCCTCCAACTTACATCCACTAATATCCTACAATTCCATGCCAATGGGGTTTGGGTGGATCGGTTAAGTCAGACGGTTGTGTTTGGATCAACCCAGTTCAAATCTCACTTTGGCACTATCCCTTCGAGGTGGTTCACCGTGTTGGTGGAGGGTGTTGCATCATCGGTAGGTTGCGGTAGTTCGGTGATGGCAGGTGTTGCATCACCGATGGTTGCGGCTCGTGGTTTTGGCTCGTGGTTATCGACGGTGGAAAAATTTGCATCGTTGGCATTGGTGTCGGTAGAGGGGTTTTTAATTATTGAAAAAATTAGTTTAAACGGCGGCTCTAAAAATGGCGGTGGCGGAAAATTGCATCATCGATGTGGGCTCGGTGGCCATTATGGTTTGTGTTGGTCTTAATTGTAATATCTAGTCTGAGGACATTGTTGTAGGGTGGGGCCCCACCAACCCTCCGATTCATAGCTCTAGTCAAAAGCATTTAATGATAAAAAAATCCTCTGAATTCCACGACATTCCAATCTTGCCATCAAATTCAACTACTCAAGGATTTCTAACCAACATTCCGCAAGTAACTTCCATGGAAACAATTTTACACGACCATACCAATTCCTTCCGTACAAACTCATCTTTGCTAACTACTGCCACATCTTCCCATGATATAATATCTGCACATGTACAAAAGTCTTCATGTATTCATGTTTAGTTCAAATAAACTACTACACAAAATGCTACCACTCATAACATAAGATTTGCAAATGTATATGTACAAATTTGTAACAAGTTTGAAATGTAGAGATAAAACCTTTAAATGAAGTGGTTCATCTATATTTCTACACTTACAAAATCAATCACACCCCTTATCAACATCAACTACAAAAGTAATTAACTATCCAAAACGGTATCAAATGTATTCATGTTTAGTGCAAATAAACCACTCATGATATAAAATCTCCACATGTATGAAAGTCTTCATGTATTCATGTTTAGTTCAAATAAACTACTCCACATAACGCGACCACTCATGATATAAGATTTGCAAAAAAATCCCACAAAACGCTACCACTCATGATATAAAATCTACACATGTATGGAAGTCTTCATGTATACATGTTAAGTTCAAACAACCTACTCCGCAAAAACACAACCACTCGTGATATAAGATTTGCAAATGTATATGTACGAATTTGTAACAAGTTTTAAATGTAGACAAAACCTTTAAATGAAGTGGTTCATCTATATTTCTACACTTACAAAATCAATCACACCCATCATACACATCAACTAAAAAGTAATAACTATCCCTCTAAATCAAATAACCCGTTCGGCATTCACGATGCATTGTACACATGCGATTGCTAGTTATGAAGTTCTCGTCCATACCATACAAAAGGATGTCCATCAACAACACCTTTCCTTTATCATGCAATTTTCAATCTAGCTTTTAGTCCTCTCTTATTAGTTGCTTGATCCACATTCTTCCTCTCTACTCCAACATATAAATACGGAAAGAAGAGTTTTGCCTTTAAAGTAGTTAGATGTCCAAGTTGAAACATTAAATTTATCATGGATAAAAATAGTTAGAAACATTAGTGGATAAAGACAATTGTGTAGAGCTCAATTTGATTGTTATTAATTTCATACTTGGTATTTTAATAGAAGAGGTTGATTTGCTATTACCGCTTATAAGCTTTTACATAAAAGACCAGTTTTGCTTACCTCTACCAATTTTGATTAATTTGAAATATTTCAGTCCTAAACATCATTCTCTAGAATAGGCAAGAACTCATTAATCAACGTCAATGAAAACATTAAGAGTTATTATTGAAAAAATTTCAAGTCATGGAACAAATGAGTTTAGAAGACTAAGCTCTTGATTTGGGATCATATTAGGATGACATTGGTCAAAACAAAAATACAATCGAGGACCAAGTGACAAATATTTGTGAAAGTTTGTTGGCAAATAACACCGTAGTTGTTGCAAACTAATATATTTGAAATAAAAGCATATTCAATGCTTAGAAAATCCATTGATGATAATGGTATAACCACAAGATTATGTCATTTTTTTCACATAGTTATCTTCTAGGATCTTAATTGGTATAATGCGGTAAGGTTTGTAAAGTTCTCGCATGACTCTTTTTATTCCATTGTCAAATTTTCATTGAATTTATAATCTATTTAGCAATCAAATTGGCTTGCCATCAGTAGAACTACTTATAAGGGTTTCATAGGTAAAGCTTCATTTAAGTAAAGATTTTTGTGCCCATCCTTGAATTGTTTCACTTTCCTTCAACATATAGTCACTTACTTGTTTATTGTATTTCTTATTGTTGATCTATTGGGAATTTCAAATGTATTTATCAATAACTTATTTTGTTGTATATTATTCCTTCTCTAAGTGCTTTTTGATAACTTTTATAATCTTACTTCTAGTTTCGAATTGTTTCACTTACCTTGTGTGCAACTTCACTCACAACTACCTTACTATTTTTATCCATTATCCTACACCAACATACATCATCAACATGATTTGCCATTTCATGGCCTTATTCTATACTTGTTGTTATATGGCATTTTTTTAACATGACAATAGTAGTATGTTTAAAAGTATCCAACCCTTTTTAGTTCATGCATATGACATCATTTTCAATATTTCTATTCAATCAACCAATTAAATGCTTCCTTTTTCAAGAACTAATTTAATTTTTAATGTTCTATTTGTAATTTATGTTTATTTTAATAAAATTTTAATTAAAAAATATTTTAAATTTGTTAAAAATGTTATCCCTCTTGTCTCATTTATTAGACGTGATGTGACTTGACTAATTTACCTCTTATTGCAACACAAATTTTTTAAAAAGTGCCATGTGATGATACACTAATAGACAACATAACACCCTAACAAAAGACCATATAAGTACATTGTTGGTAGAAACAAATTAATCCAATATATTTATGACATATGACCTACCGATATACCTGTTTTAATTTAATGTGTTTAATTGAAGGAAAAATATAATTAAAATTTATTTAATACAAACATTAAATGTACTACCTAATACAACTACAAACATTAAGTGCACTACCTAAACTACTATGCAGGGTTAAATTTGACGGTCACCCCTACCCGTCAAGAAATTTTTTTGTGACAGTTTTTAATTAATAGTACCTTGCACATGACGTTTATTTTTCATTTTGACTTTCATGATTTTCACATAAATACAATTTTTTTCATATAATAAAACCATAAAAATAAATAAATGAAATTTCCATGTAATAATTCCTATTATATTCTAAGTTGACTTAATATATCTAGAAACCTTATGTCAGTGGATAATACAAATAAAAATTAGTCATATGAATTCACTCTAATATCTACTCAAACTAGTATTCTTCTTTCATTCCTCATCCATTCACATCTTAAGTAAAGTGAGAGCAAGCTAAAATAACACAGTTCATGGAGTAAATTGAGACTATTCGTATAGAAATTGAGGAGATTCTAGTCTAATGTCAAGCAAAAAGTACAAATCATTGAAAGATAGAGCAACATTGGCAACCTGCTTTATTCATAGGTCCTTGTCATAAACTTAAGCTTCTCTGCTATGCCACACATATCATACTCAAAGCACGCAGTGGCGCTTTGTCTTTGCTATACGAGAATCATAAGCCATAAAGGATCATCAATACGGAATGTGCATTTGAGGTCAAAGGCTGAACTGCACATGATACCGATGGGGTTTAATTGGGACACAAACTATTGGAAGCATATATGAAACTATTTAAATGTTATATGGATGTATTTACATAGAAATATCAAGACCACAATGGCTCCCACAATCTCTATGGAAATTGAATCAAGCTCATCCTTGGAGTTAACCAATCTATAGATGATAATACATAATGAAACCAGATTACGTCACTTTGGATGCAAATCTTATTCTTTAGCTAAATTCTAGTGATTTATCCCTAATCATTCCGTAAAAACTACTAATCATTTCAGAAACTCTAATCATTTCTAGTTTAATAAATGCAACTCGGGAAAACTAATTCTTACATAAAATTGTAACTAAATTAGGCCTCTCAACAAGGGCGAATGAAGATGGCCATGAATTTAAAAAAAATCACTTACCAAACTTCTCTACAAATATAGATTTAACCCACAATTTTATCCATTTTTCTTTCCTATTCTAAATTTCATGCTAAAAGGGTAGAAGTCTTTTCAGATTTTCCTTCAAATCTAACTTAGTATCAACGATAAAATACGAGATAAATAAGTTTTTTTAAAACCAACTACTCTCTTTTTGGAGTGTATTAATTAGACACCGACATAATATATTAACATTTAAGAATACAAAGTCCCACTATTCACAACGGTTGAATGAAAAGATCAAATTCTAATATCATTTAAAAGATGGAAATTACATTAAGGAGAAGTGGAAAATAATTTTAAATAGTTGAAACTTAAACTAGACATACCATGAAACTTGAGTGTAACATTAGAGATTTCAACAAGAACAAACGAAAATTCTCCCGCTTCAAGCTCAACAAATTACAATTTTTGATGTTATTTCATCCCCATATGCGCAAATGCGAGCTACTATAACTTGCAAATTCTTGAAATAGTTTGAAATTATGAGTGATGAAAGTCTTGACAAAAACAATTAAAGCCCAAATCTTTTGAAATCTATTTCATTGAACTCGTTTAGTGCAAAAATCTCAAATATTTATTGTAGATGTATTGAAAAATTATATTAAATTTACAAGGGGACATAAAAAGTATAAAATATTGTAAAGTAGATGGTACAACAAGAATCAAGATTAGATTTTTCACAAAAAATAAATAAGAAGTGACAGCCAACGACTGTGGTTATCTAGGCAACAAAATCTTTGGGCCCCGCCGCATGCCCCATACATGCCCCATCCCATACATGCATAGGTGGGCCCCACCGGATGTGGTATACACACATTTCGGGAAACATCAAAATAAATACAAATGAAATCAAGTGGTAGTATGTGGCAGGTGCTAGATGGATTGGTAGTCTTGTGCACTTGTATCTAAAAGGTCATAGATTCAAGTTGACTGTATTTTATGGTTAAAAAGATTAAAAATGTCTAAATAGACGTCAAATTTAACCCCGCATGTGATTGACCCTCACACATTCATATTAAGAATAAATGCCAAAACATGTGTCAAATTTAACCCCTGCATGTGATTGACCCACACATTCATATTAAGTATAAATGCCAATGACTTTTTTAATATTGGGACATTCTATCAAGCTAAATAAATGTTCATAAGGTTCTTTACGTAATTGGTGTGAATGTATGTACTAAATGCATGGCCGAATTAAGGTTTTTGAGTGCCTAGCAAGATTTAGAGCATACACCCTTTTCGTCCTTTCTTGTTGTTCATCCGCTTGCACGCCCAATTTTTTTAAAAATTATAATATAATTTTTAACAACACATAGAATTAAACTTAGAAATACTTATTTCTTGTCTTTTTCATAGAAATTATAAGTTAGAGGTATAACCAAGAAAAACATCAAATTCTGTAAGTAAATCTCTAATCTTATTAAATCAAGATCTTAAAGAATTTTGAGCCGAGAAATGTTTATTTCTAGTCTACCAAAGCATGTGGAAATATTAGTAAGTGGTCGTGGATAGGTAAGTGGACTAATATTAGTTTCCTTAAGTCTTATTCCTTCAAACATTTCTAATCTCCTTCCATGTCAATATAAATGGCTTGTTCTAGTTGCATCTTTGACAGCACACTCTACATCAACTCAAACTTAATTTTAATGTGGCACTAAACATGAGTTGAAAAGCGGAGGAAATGGTGCATCTAGGCAAGATTATTTTGTGGCTAGTTAATAAGCAGAGGCAAAGTAAGAGAGAGAGAAATATTAATGAAGATGAATATGAATATGATGGGATGGCCATCTTTTACCGTGACAATGGGTTTGCCTTAGTTGTTTTGCTTTCCTGCAACATTTGGCACTTAGGCTATTCACTTTTTTGATGCTCGCTCAATGATGCTTTCCAACAATACAATCATAAGTCCATGTACACTTGCACTTGCTTCACCCAGATTTATATCTGTTCGTTGTTCACTATTCACCACTCACGCAATTCAACATAGACACTAGCCAACATATACCTATATATTTACGCTGAAAGGCGTGTTTTCTGTTAGAAACCTAGACCCCTTCTGACAAATGATAGAGCAATCAAAGATCACGATATATTGGTCGACGATGCACGAACATTTTTGGAGCGTTCACGTGTGGGGGATATATGTGGACAACAGGCTGCAAAAGTATTGTTTATATTTGGATATTGTGTGTGGGCGTATGGCCCTTCAATGGACGCCAGACTCAGAGCCACTATATCCACCACCTCATTATGATCGGTCAGATAGTGAAAGGACAGGTATGGGCTGAGCATGACAGGCAAAGAAAACTTGATACGTGATCTGTACGGGAAGACCTTTCAGTAGTTGATGTGTCCTGGACTTAAAGATGGGCGCTTTCTATGGTAGACACTGTACATTTTGAGATTTCTAGCCTAGATATTGCAAGGTTTTTGCTGTAAGGTGGATAGGACTGCAGAGTATGGTCGCCCCTTCTCTCTCGATGGATAGGATTGCATGGTTTTGTTGAAGCCCAATTTTATAATGTGTCTCTTGGTAAGGAACTTTGTTTTTGTCTTTGCATCTGCATTTTGGTGGTTATTGTTTGAAAGCATCTGTTTTCTGATCCTGGCTGCATGTTGGGTGTCAAGACTGCAGTTTTTGGCATAAAGTGCGGTGTCCAGATTTCTCGGTTTACTTGACTCAGACTGTGGAAGACTGTATTTTAGCTTTACAGGTAAAATTTACCACCATTTCCTGATAAATCTCTTGAATATTTCCTGTTGGCCTTCCAATAGCACTGAAGATGCTATTTATTGTCATTGCCACCATAATATTTTATAACATGACAATGGTTATTTACATTATTGCCTCAGCATTTGGGGAAGACGAAGTTGGTGTTCGTCGATCGCACCCTACAAAGAAGACTTGAGATATCTGTTTATGGTTTGAGTCCCTTGTTGCTGATAGGTTGGTGGGCCAGTTATTCAGAAACATTTTGTGCAGGAGTTACTAAATGAAATTACAACCTTTATGTTTAATTTAAGAGATAGTAGTGGGCATGCCCAGTTATAAGATCATTGTACATTCATGTGATTTTTTGAGCTTATATGCTTTGCTCTATTAACATTTTGCTTGAAAAGGAAGATGCCCTGCAGTGTGGCTAAAATGAGTCTTTGTTCATACAATAATAATGTATTCGACTGTAATATAATATGATGCGAGTCCTTGTCATCAAGGAGATTACTGATTAAGATTTAGAAAGTGGTAATTACATTTTGGATGTATCTTGGCATTATATTTCAGCTGAAAGAATTCAATATTTTCCTCTATAAAAGAATGTTTTTACTTATTTGACAATAGCGTATGAGAATTTTTTTAAGCATCCATCTTTGGAGGAGCTCTTACAAATAAATTTTGTGGCAGTTTGTCATGTGAAGGTTAAAAGGAGATAAGTGAAAATTTCATGACGGCTCATGTCGCGTGTTGGGTGTCAAGATTGTGTGGTGTATGGCATAAAAATGATAAAACGACTTAAATATTTATGCACATTTTAGTTTCAAATTTAATCATGTTAATTTGTGACTTTACGACAAGACCATTCTTGTTGATTAAATGACAACAACATCATATTGCATTCATATGGTAGAACATTTGTTATACTATTTCATTTGTATGGCCATTTACACTGCAAGACCATTTACATTCCTTAAAAAAATCAAAATCGTAACATTTGTAAGACCATTTACATTGTTTGGCTAATATGAGACATTCATATTTTTTGTAAGTCTACAATATCCATATACCAAAAATTATTTGAATAACGCAAAGAATGAATGCTAAAAATACTTGTATTCATCACATAAAGTATAATTTTTCCCTTTTTAGTGCAAACTTATAAATATTTTCAAAAGTGAAACCTAGAATGGTGAGTTAACAATACCTTGTTTGAGAACTGTGCAATTCCCTGTTTTTAGAATAAGTAGAACTTTGATCGCTATTTTCTTTTCCTATGGTAATTTACCCTTGAAAACAAACCCAACGCCGCCTTCTCCAATGTTTTGGCTAATTTTTTTCCTCAGTAGGATTTCATATCATCTAGAGAAAAAACAAGGGAATTTGATGAATTTGGTGCCATAATTAATGAATAAGAATCAACAGAAGCTATCCACCATAAAGCAGACCAAGTTCGACATTTTTGATTCTAGGTTTTGGTCTATTTTTTTTTTAAGGGCTGTAGTTTGCGTGAAAACATGGTTTTCTAAAATGTAAACTAAACATATTAATATACTACATCTTAAGTTTTAAGTATGTTTTTGAATCAGATTTGTGATAACATTTTAAGTTCTTATTTTGGTTTTTATTCATATTTATGTTAGATGTATGACACTACACAATGTCATAAAATTATAAATTAAAACAGTTTAATGCTTTTTTATTTACAACCTGCATAAATTCCTCATATATCCTACTAAATTTACTAAAATCTAACAAAATATTTTAAAATTATATTCTTTGGAAGGTTTAATACTTTTTTTTTTTTTGCTAAAAATCAACTATTTTAGGGAAGCATTCGATGTGACGTATAAGGCCCCCTTATAAGAAAGAAACCACTAGGAGGTTTTCTTTCCATTTATCTTACAAATATTAATCAATTTTTGTAGTTGTTAAAAGGCATGGTTCTCTAATAAAAAGAGGTAGTTATAACATCCACCAAGATTCAATTGGTGAGATGTACTTGATGACAACATTTGCTATCCACTTCAAATCGAAACCTCTTGTGAACTAGCTATAAGGCCTGTTATCATGGCTCAAAGTTCTCAACAACCTTGTATGATCATTTCCTATGGAGACTTTTTGTAATTCCAGACTACATACTAGAATAGTACTTCATCCCTGTTGAATGATCCTTTCATATACATTTCCTTAATTTACTTAGAGTGAAAACTAATAAAAAGAAAAAAAGTTTACTTTTCTCCATTTGAGAAACATGTTAATACACATTTTATAATTTATTATTATACATGTTGGGGTGTTGTATATGGGGAAATTTGCACAAATGTATCTTGTTGAGAGGTTTTAAACAAATTAAAGGTTATTGAGTTGTTATTCACTTCAGGTTATTATATCTTTTAGATTTCTTACAAAGACTCTTTTGACAAGAAAGATTAAATGTATTATTTTTCGTGGAATTTACTTCATTTATTATTTGATAAAATGCGTACATGTTTTCCTTTTCCACTTGGAGGAAGGAAGACTAGAAACACAATTCCCCTCTATAAATGGTGTGACCCTCAATACACCCGTCTTGCAATTAATGTTAAAAATTTCAATTTGTTGTAAATGTTTTTCATTGCGGGCAGCCAAACCAATCATCATGAAATGGTTAGGAACAACTCCACTTGATGTCGACATGCTCTTTGTACCTAAATCCAAGTTTCGTAATGTGTTCCCCCCATTCACAAGGATTTCATTGACTTATGATTTTGATGTCGTTGCGATGAAATATGGACCTCCTCATAAATTGAAAATATTGGTGTGCGAACCATGAAGATGTATTCTCGAGAAAAAAATCAAGCACGATGCAAAAAAAATTACAAATGCGAGCAACAAAAATATAGTTTTACAATCTTGAAGAATATGAAGTTTTCAAATGTTTACTACTGCAAATTTGTAAAAGATTATGTTTTGAGATTTTGTATTTAGAATGGATTATGAGACTTTTATTTTACACACCAATTTATGTTATGCCAGAAAATATGAAATAAATAAATAAACTCAATAAGTCCAAGTTCATATTTTGTTACTATTGTTTATACATCTAAATTTGAAAAATCAATATTTGGAATAGCCTTTTTTGCTTACGAATTCACATTAAAAAGCTATACTCATACAATTGTAGGAAAGTATACAGTTTGAAGAGACTTGTTACACCAAAGGCGTTTACTCGCTAAAGCATGCTCCCCTTGACGCCTGTGCGTAAAAGCAGTTATCCCATGCGTCCACACGTGGCAGTCACATCGTCGATAGATTGATCCCACCCATCTACGTTTGAGGTTGTTGAGCCTTACACCTGGCGGTGAAAGAAAGGTATGTCAGACAACGATTTGCAAGAGCTTTGTTTAACATAGTTCCCCATAACGAATGCTAAATTTACAACGTTAACTCAAGTTTTAGCATGGTTAACACCTCTAGATCTCAAATAAAGTGCTTGTATTATTATGCAAGGAAAATGAAAGGTGTGAAAGGTCATTTAGGATGTGTCGGTCTTCATGTTCTACTCTAGGTTTTGAAGAGTGCTTAACCCAATTGGTGGGTTTGTTAGACATGGATCTATTTTTCCCACTCAACTTTTATTTTGTTGTTAAATAGATGGAAAAACAAAACCCTAAATTTTTATTACATCATGTTTTGTAATATTTTTTAATTATTTATTTATTCATTATATATACACACACCGTTTTTACTAATGATACATTCTACATTTTTAAAAATTCTATATTTATTCAATATATATCAAATTATATTTGTATATATTAATATAATAACATATATAATGTTTTGTATATTGTATATTGAATAATTTTGTTAACGATATTGTTTTCATGTTTTTATTAAGCTTGATTTATATATAGAACTTGGAAATTCCAACTTTCGCTTCAAGTCTTCATTTTACGTACCAAAGAAAATGTCTTCTGATAGATGGACTTGAAACCATAGACATGCAGGCATTTAATTTCCACCATCTTTGTGGTAACATTTTATTCATGTCTTCATCTTCATATCTACCAAATTACATGTCACACAATTCAAATTTTTTGACATCGAGGGTCATTGCAAGAGTACACCTTTATGACTTTAGATCGAGGGAACCCTGCTCATTACACTAATATGTAGAGAGAAACCCTAAGATGGTGGAGAAACATTAACACAGTTTTATAATCCATACGGATCATGAAAATGCAATAAAGTCCACCTGCCATAGATCGAGAGAGGTGGAGAATTGAAGTAGAAAAGGACAATCAAAGTCAAATTATTAAGAGATGAGCCAAGGTCTTATTAGAAGACATAACATTGTTATGAATGTTCCTATATTTACCTCGATTTTGCCTCTAAAAGAGGGGCTACAAAGTTTAACAGGAAGGCTTTCTAGCTCGGTCTCGATTGGGTCTCAGACTTTGAACCTTTTGGAGTTTTCCCATTTTACACTTGAAGGTGATTCACAAGTGGGTTGGGGCGGGGGCTGTGATGCATGTAAGAGAGATGTTCAGATGAGAAGAAGCGGAAGATGAGGACATCGATCATGAACAAATCAGAGTTGTTCAAAATTTAGTCCACACCAAGCAAATTGTTCGTCAACAAAGCAATACACTGGTTTAAGAAGATTTAGACAACTGGCACTAGTTTTGGGTGGTGAACAATGTGGGGGTCCTTGCAACAATTTTTGCACCATGTTGTGATGTGTCATAATGTATATTCAAGTCATCAGAACAACATGAGAGGCATGTTGGGTGTCGAACAAGATATAAGAAGGCCGCAATAAACAAGCCTCGTAAAAAACTAGCATAGATTTAGATTTAATTTGGATCAATCCTTTGATAAATTTTGTGGAAGCAAATGACTCAGAGTTTAAAAACTTAACTCTTCATTCACGATCAAACACAATCAATATAGATGTTTACATGACAAGGCCCACTTTCTGCAAGTGTTGTAGATTTTTATGAGATATACTGTTTAAACGTGTAAAATTTGCATTCACAAGCTAACAATCACTACAAAAGATTTTATTTGCATCTAATACACCTCTTCCTTATCAATCATGCCCCTTAATTTTCCCATTCTCAGTGTTGGCCTTTGTTCCACGTACATTTTTTTCTGACGATGTCATCGGCTTCATTTGATTTAGGCCGCATGCAAGCAGAGAAAGGAAATCCAAAAAGTGGAATTGAAGAGAAAAAATGAAGTCTTTTGGCAATTCTATGATGGTGGGTTACCATTGGAGAAGGGTAAAAAGAAAATGCAACAACAACCGGGAGCATCGATAACAATCAAGAAAATCTAAAAAGAAAAAAGGGAAGAAACCGTTTAAAAATTATGATATAGAAGGCTATGCATATGAGCCTGGAACTGGGCATAGCTTAATAGATAATTACTCTTCCCACAATCCTCCCTTAAAGAATAGAAACTACAAGTAAAAACATGAATATGTAGTAAAAGGATTGGGTGCACTGCATTATGCATTTCATAATGTTGTCTACGAGAAAGGTTGGTTATCGATTAAGAAACCGAATTTCCATAGGTGATCAAGGCAATTACCACTTAAAATGGCTTGGAATTTTCAATCCACAAATATCAAGGGCTTACTTTGTAGAGAGCCACTATTGACATTGGGGCCAAAAAGACAGGGGCTTACGTTCACAGCTATATCAAGAGTTCCCTCCTTATCCGCCTTCGGATTTCACCACCTTTTTCATTCATCGTTATGCCAAAATGTCCTTAACACCTCTTCTACAGTCACACATACAAGAGGAATCCTGTCCTCGCTCCCTAACCTTAACACTCCCTTTCAAGCTCTTTTTTTCCAATCCCTTTTCCACTACTTCTATTTCAACTACTTGATTTTGTTTCTCTTCCCTTTCAAGCTTCACTTTTTTTTTCCAATCCAAATCTTTTCCACTACTCCTATTTCAACTATTTTTAACGCCCCCTATGCATCATGCGCCTAGGCAACTGAGTAGGTTGCCTTAGGCATTTTATTTTTTGTTGCCTTCTCTTGTCCCCCCGTAATCACTTTCAGCGTTAACATAACACACCTCACATGTGATTGCTAGTTATTAATTTATGCCTCTTTATTGTAGCCAACAACTCATTTTTAACGCCCCCTATGCATCATGCGCCTAGGCAACTGAGTAGGTTGCCTTAGGCATCATTCTCCGTGGCGTTTAGCGAAATATGTCAGTCGTAGCGCTCGGTCCGTTACATCGGTGGACGACAGGCTCAGAGCTAAGGGCGACGCGGTGGAGCTGGATATATTATCCGACCAGAGCGTAGAAGCAGCAGTGCGCAGTATCGTTGACAAGTATGGCCGTATCGATATTCTCGTCAACAACGCAGGCGTGCACTGTGTCGGCCCTCTCGCCGAGCTGCCATTAAATATCTTGCAATCCACCTTCGAAACTAATGTTTCTGGTAACGTCAGTTCTATTTTCACTATTTCTATACGAATTAGGAGCGATAAGCTTAAAAACCCTCTGTAACTTGTTACTGGTGCTGTTATGAAGGAACGATGCGTGTGATAAAGGCGGTGGTGCCTCATATGGCATCCCGGAGGAAGGGGAAAATAGTGAATATGGGAAGCGTGTCAGCGTTGGTGTCCAGTCCATGGACTGGTGCCTACTCCGCCTCCAAAGCAGCTATTCATTGTTTATCTGACAGTCTCAGGTTTTTATATCTCCTTTTCTTAAATAATATGCCTTCTCTGTATCAATTATAAATTAAAATTCGCTGTTACGCTGGGACGCGTTCCCTTTTCCCCATTTTTTTGGATCTTTTAAACTGTGTGTGATGTTTTAATTCCAAAAAAAACTGATATTTTTAACCAAAAACATTGAATTCTAATCTCGGAAGTACCTTAAAAATGTTGAATACAGTTTAAAGTTTTAAATTTCATTGAATAGAGTTAAAATATTTAAATATTAATTTTCATATATTTAAAGTATTTTTTTACTCTCCCGGAAACCCCATCCTAACTATGATTATTACACCCATAGGCCTGCCTTCAACCGGTTGAAGGGGGTCACCGGTGCTGACAAGATACGGAGAATCAATGATTTCTGCATTGAAGTCCAGGCTAATCTATTCCGTCCACATGTTGCGCCCAACTGGACCGCTTCTGCAGCAAATTGTGGCAAATCTCTGTTCTTTCCATGGATCTCTTATCTTTGCCACAAGTCATGCCCACGGCCACTTCCTTTTCCCTGAACCGAGTCTCCTTCACGGCAATGTAACCTTTGACAGGGCTGCCCCTCACCATGGACAGTGTTTCTATTGCCATGACACAGCACTCAGTTCATGGGAAGTTTTGGCTGTGGTGGTTGCATGGCGGGTGCTGTGGTGGTGGTTGTCCAAAGGCTGCAAGGCGTAAGAATGGAGAGAATAGCATTGCTGTTGCCATTCGGTTCTAGCGGGCCATGGTTGAAATCAATATTTCCTTTTTCTATAAAGCCTGCTTTCAATTCGCAAACTTGATTGACCAAGGTTAGGGTAAAAAAATCCAAAGGTGGATACAATTTAGGTTTGAACTTTGGTGTTGTGGGTGTCCGAGGAGAAAAAATGGCAATGGCAATGGCAATGGAAAAGATGGTTAGCAGGGGAAATTTGGCTATGGGAGTAAGGTTGATGTTCACTTCAGGATGGTGGAAAAGTGTGGAGCCTGCTCCTAAAAACCCTATTCTTGGTGTCATTGAGGCTTACTTGGCAACATTTATGTTGGTGTGGCAAGTGCTTTTTTGATTTTGGTGTATATATTTCTTCGAATGTTTATTGATGCGGGAAGAGAGGATTTATGGGACATGATCTCCGTTCTTTGGGTAAAACACAACATATTCTTTATTTCTCTCTAATTTTATACTTCATTACTCTTGGCCAAAATTTCATTCATATTTATGTTTGTTATAACTTTTAATGCTACATGGAAAATGGCGCCGTTGATAGATTGTTGCATGGCGGAAATGGTTTCAAACCGTGAAGCCAAGAGGAAGGTGCAGAACGAGCTAGAGGGCATGGCGGGCAAGGGTGGAATTGCGAGGGATTTAGACACATACAAGCTTCCATATTTGCAGGTGGTGGTGAAGGCTACACGTTTCACATTTTGACTATGCTTTGATTGATCTGCACTTTTCTATTCTTTGTAATCTCTACCAACTCTAGAGTTTCCCTAAATTTATCGACGCCCAAATGGATTGTTAGCTATAAATTATTGTATGTAGGGGAGAAGAGCTTATATTTCTATCATTTGCTGTGTTTGGCAAGTTCCATATTGTGTTCTGCGATGGCAAAGGCTGCATTTGCCTTTGCCCATTTTTAGTTGTTGGGAAGGGTTCTACAGTCTACCTGTTAGTGTGTTCGTCAACGGACAAACGTCAGTGATAAGATTGGATACCATTGGAGAGGAAGCTAGACTTCAAATGAAGGGAGAGTGACGAAGGCCTTGAGGTGACCTTTCTGTGGTTTTGTAAGGTTTATTTCGGTATAAAAGATGTTCTTCACGGTAAGATCGAAAAAGTATTTTTTCCTCTTGTCAATTTAATTTTATGATCTTTAGTTGCGGTCTTGTGTTGTTTTTGAATTTGATTAAGTAGTTATTTTTGTAGAACAATAAATATCATTGGAAAAATTGGAATGAAACAATGAAGGTTGGCTCTATTAAGACAAATTTAATGCTCAACAAACATTGCATTAAATAGGACAATTATTTGTATCAATTATTAATATCTAAGTTTGTATTGATTCGGTTAAGAATTAATTTTAATCTAAATATTATTGTGCATGTGAGGCCAAGAATTGTCAATTGGAAAGGAGATCAATTAGAATGCAAGTCCATTACAATTTGAGCATGTTTTTCCTTTGTGGGCTTGTTCTTAACTTTTTTGGCAATATTGGATTATTTTTGGATTTAAACTCATGCATGGGGTTTGGTAGCTATTAAAAACAAGTTTATATTCAAATTATTATAAGACGATTTAAATGATATAACAATTGTAATGATTAAGTTCTTTTTCTCCACCTTATAAAGTTAAATCTATAAAGCTGGTTGAACACCACTTAGCTTGCCATGTTTCGTGGTTATCAAATTGAACATATACAATCAGCTCGACATGGGATGTCGAGTCTCGCTCGACATGTCCAAGCTATCTTTGTAGTTTCTTGTGCGACAAGCGCAAAAAAAAACCCCTTAAAATGGTGCGGACTCTAACTATCCGCAAAACATAGGGATAACATTGCAAAAACCAACTATTGTCATTGAGAGTATTGAATGACAAGGGCTTACTTTGAGAGCTCTCCGCAGTGCATTTCATCAAAGATTTGTGCATCACACCCCCTTTCTCCTTACAACGGTTTGCCAATATGACGTGTGGTCCATATGTGACATACAAGAACAAAGAAGAGGATCGCTTGTGTTCCCTCCAATAGTTTCCCCATTCTTTGAATTATCCTCCCTTCATCCACTTCTTCATCGTCCCTTAAACTTTAACTTCTTCGACGCCTCCTTTATTGACGTCTCTATTGCACCGTTTGGGTGCAAATGTTAGTAATAAGTATTTCCCGTATCATAACTATAAGTATAGCGAAAGTGTAATTAGTGGCACTCTAGGACTCTTCTAGCTTTGTGTCTTACTTTTACTGTCCCAACAACTGTCAATAATTTTTTCATTATCGGAAAGCTCAACCACCTAAAATGTACCATGTACGAATTAAATGCTAAGGTGCACAAAATGTGGGAAAGTATTGGATTCCCTGCAAGTTTTCTTTCTTGAATCTCCCCGCTTATGTGAAAATAGTTGCTACGAACTCCCCCTTTTTGTTTTAGAAGAGCATTATTTCAAAGTTGTTGAGCACCCCACTTAAGTGATTTGTAATAAAGCCACATGGTGTACTGTAAGGTTTTTGTAGCTCATTAAAATCTTTAGTTTATCTTAGTTGTTAAAATTGGTTTCAGTCGATTTGGTAATCTTGTATATACCAGATGGTGTGCCCTATGTGGTTTAGAAGTAAACACACCATTCCCCTCCCAATAAATGTCGATGCCATGCTAATGCTACACAAACAATAGATGCAGGTTTGAAATTAACTACTTCATTTACTTAATTAAAGAGTACCTTGTATTTTTCACAAATGTTATGATAATAAGGTAATCTAAGTTTTGTTCGTTCTGAAGGCTTTTTTCACCAAAATTTGTGTGTATGTATATACACACCATACACTTGAGAGATCTGCCTACGGGCGCAGTGGACGAAGTCCCTTTCTTTGAACTTGAGCTTTCGGTGGTCATGTGCAAGCCTAAGGCAAAGTCTTTGAAAGGTATGGTTGGAGTCTTTTGGTTATTAGGATTATAGTTTCTCGGTACTCAAGGCACTCTATATCTCTTTTTAATCACCTCTTATCTTCTTTTCGTATCAATGATGTAGATATTTCTTTCAATTGGGGCCATTCACCATTGAATGCAAAATTTAAGATTAGGTATATGCTTATTGTATACAATTTTGTAGGACTTGTTAGCACATTAATCTTCTCGAGCATATGTTCACACATAAATCGAGATCGAGATGAGTCGATCGGTAGCATTTTGGGAGAGATTTATCGCTTACTATTCTTCCTATTATCACCACCCATATTAGCTTATTTATTCTTCTAGTTTCCTGTTCACACCTTCTAACCCTCTTTTTCTTCATCGCCGCTTATAGCTGACGTCTTTGCCCGACCAATGACATCCTTTAGCACCCCTTTCTTTGTTGACGTCATTGTTTGGGTAGATGACATACTATTTTCTATAGATATCTTTGTATTCCATCACTGGTCTATTAACATCAATTAAAATTGAGTTTTGATTTTTAGGGAATTGATCTATATGTATAAGGTTCCTTTGTCATTTATCAAAAGATAAGATACCCATTTTGCTCTACTTGCACATGCAAATCTGCCTTAGGGTTAAGAGGACTTACACCAAGGAAGACAAGTTAGCATAAGGCCTAGAAGATATCAAGAATAGGAGCTGCACCAAGGTTTACCTAGTCTTTGGAGGCCTTAACTTTGGTCCATTTGGGTCTTCACCTACATCCACCTCTCAAATAGTGTTACGCTCCGACAAGTCCACCAAAATAAGTATCCTCAATCCTAACCCCATGCTTTTGTACTTTAGAAGATACTTTATATGTTGTATGCTTTGTGTATTAGATAGTGTATACACCTTATTTTTCACTTACTAATAATCTCTATTTGCAAGTTGTTAGCGCCATAGTTATTAGGTTCGGCCGGATTTGTATGAAATCCGGTTCGAACCGTATTTTTTGAAGCAACCGAATAACCGGTTCGGTTCGGCCTTGTTTTTGCAGAAATTTTTTTTTTTCCTTTTTTGGCATATTTAAGTATGGAAAGAAATTTGCCATTTTGGAAAGGTTCCGGGAAGATGTAGCAAAGAAAAACTTGCATGTGCCATAACTTTCATTCTGTGGCTCCGTTTTAGGTGTCGTCTTCTCTAAAAGTATATATTTTCTCGAGCTCTACGCATTGATGGCAATATTTTTCTTATTTTCATAAAATCCATTTTTGTACCTTTTTGGACCAAGCAACTTCTTGCAATCTTTTGAAAGAATCATTATGATGATGATGATTATGGTAGATGGATGCTTTTTTGTATGATTTGTCTATATATAATGATATAAGTATACAATAATATA
Organism: Taxus wallichiana var. yunnanensis; assembly: GCA_018340775.1. Lineage (NCBI taxonomy): Eukaryota > Viridiplantae > Streptophyta > Pinopsida > Cupressales > Taxaceae > Taxus > Taxus wallichiana. The sequence goes on along the minus strand of CM031234.1, from coordinate 315,576,166 downwards.
AATTTATAATAATACAAGTATATATATTCAACCGAATTTTTCCGTATTTTTCGGATTTTTTCGAGAACTCCGAATTTTCGGATTTTTTTGCCCTTTCAATTTAATCGGATTTCCGAACTCGTAACTATGGTTAGCGCATCAATCCCAGGAGTGCATGCCTTAAGGGGCACATCAGAGCAAGGTTTGGGCTGGTTGGAAGCATCATTAGAGATAGTTGCTCCTATATTCAAGGAGAACAAACTCCTTTCTCTGTCACTTAACAACATGCGTAGGTTGTTTCTAAACAATCTCACACAAACAAATATTTCTCTTTCCTAATTTATCACGTAAGTTGTTATTGTAATAATCTCACATATTTGTTTTACCCATAACAAATAATAATAAGCATGTGAGTCCTAACACAAGGATATTCGTAACGAGAAAATGGAGCAAAACTCTTGAAGGATATAAAGGGGATCTGAAGGTGATCTAAAAACGCTATAGGACGATTAGAGATAAAGAAGGTGTTGAGTTTGAGTTTACTGAGTTAACTTTGACCAAATTTTCACATCCTGCTTCTCTCTCCTCCACCCCGCTTTATGGATTGTTGTTGATTGGTCGATGCAATCTAGTTAAATTGCCATCGGCTAAGTTGAGTCACGGCTTTAGGTCATATCATCATTATTGTCATTTCTCAAAGAGATCATCACATAGTCTGCTTTACATGTGCTCCTAAATTTGCCTCTTTAAAGAGGTTTTAGAGTCTAATGGAGCATTGAGTTACTACGAGCCAAAAGAATATAAGCTTCCCTAATGAGGTCTACCTTAGTCTTTGGAGTCCCCAACTTTAGTCTACTTAGGTCTTCTATCTATCCCTCTTGTGATCCACCCACAACAATCTCTAACCTCAGTGCTACTAACCTAGGAGGGGATTAATGTGCTTTGACATTGTCGCCAAAAGTAAGTATCCCTAACCTTAAACTCTTTCTTTTATGGTTCATTGATTATGTTGATGTATTCTATATTAGACTAGGGTAGTGTAGCATATCTTGGTCTATTCCATTCTTGTTCTCTTTAAAGCACATGCCTACCACCGAATGGCATTACAACCCTTATTTTAGGATTAGCTCTTACCTATTATTTGAACTCTTATAATCCTTAGGACCCTATCCCCATATCTTAGATATAGGCTTTGGAACCCTATACCTTTGATATAAGTGTGGATTACCCTCTTCTAGATCCACGACTATCGTGCTTCTAGGCTCTATCTTTGGCTTGTTTGTTGACCCTATTATGGTCTTCTACTTATATCTTAATCTATGTTATCAAGGGAGAGAGAGAGGATAATCATATTGACCATCTTAACTAACATACATTTTGGTGAATACGATGTGAATCTTATTCCACCATTGATTGAGTCATATTCACATTTATATTTCTCTTTAGCTCCTAATCTTCATCACCACTTGTTATCATGTCACCCTATAGGGTTTTTATAATGAGAGCCTAAACCTATTATGATTTTATGTGTGTAACGCCCACAAAAATCTACTCTCAAATCAAAATAGAAACTAATAATTTAATAGTCAAAATTACAGTAATTATTATTTTTTGTTTTAAAAGAGGTTTCATAAGGTTAGACATTATCCACAATTAATAAATTTCTTGGTTAAAGTCTTTCTACACAAGCTTGTGAAAGTTGGAATTAAATTAATAATTAAATATTATTAATTTACTTCCTAAAATATATTTACTGATTTAAAACAATACGTTTACCAAGTTCCAAAAGTTTAATTAATTATCATGCACTAAGATTACTTTATTTTCTAACACAAAAGTTTAATTTATTTTGTCTAGCCACTAAGTGGCCCCATTCACCCCATTACCCATGCACTTTTTAATTAAATTTCATTCCCACAAAAATACCTCCCCTTAAGTGATGTAGGGTTAAATCGAGCCATTAGATTAAATCTATCCTAGCCATTGGATTTGGGTTGCCCTAAATATCCTTATGGGTTTCCTTTTATTTCTATTTGACCTAAAACAACCTCATTTGTTCATTCTTGTTTTTCGTGGTTTGGAAGAGGAGGAGGAGAAGGAGAAGGAGGAGAAACCATGAAAGCAAGAAGTGCAACCATGGAGAAATTTCCTTGGTTCTAGTTGTAATGGAGAAATCTTCCTCCATTCTTCTCTTCATAGTTTAGTTTAGACAAGGTTTACTATTGTAAGGTTCCTCATTTGCTTAATGTAGAGATTCCACCATGGATCTGTTTTTGTTATTTAATGTAAACATTCTTTGAGTTCAACAATTGGGAAAAACCCTATTTCATTAAATCTATGAAATTTTACACATTTGGATGCCCATAAGAGGATTTATAAGTTTAAACCGTTGAGTTTGATCATTTATTAGTTGCTGGTAGTTTCATTTTGAAAGTTTAAAGCTTAGATTTTAATTAAACTCAATCTGGACTTTTCACATTGTGATTTTTATTTTTCCGTCAAAAGTGACGCCATCGCTGCCCTACGCAGATCGGGCGGTCCTATGATCGCCGCCCCCTGCCTGGTGGGCGGTTCATCGATCGCCGCTTTGAGCCGTGGCGGTTACAAAACCGAGCTTTGCACAGACAGGCGACGGTTTTGTTTCCCAAAAGACCTTAAATTAAGGCATTTTTCAAACAATTTTCTACTTAAGTTGGTGTTTAATGCAATATTAACTTTAATTAAGGTGTCTTCCATTCATTAGTTGATAGATTGACATCATATCTTAGTTTCATAACTTAAAATTACCAAATGCATAGCTTTTCCATTCAAACATACAACCTTCAACAATATGAAATGTAAGTCCTTTTTTTTATACAAATATACTTTGAGATTTTTTTTTTTTTTTAACTAAACAATACAAATATGGTAATGAAAGTTGCAAGAACATCCTTTTGCAATACAAGAACTTCTAATCCATTTATTTTCCTCATAGACAATCTTACAACAAAACAATGAAGAACTCAACAATACTTTCTTTCGATAACAACTTTCTTTTCCAAGATACATCTATCCTACAACTTTGAATAACATACAAGTGTAGGAGAGTTTTATTTCAACCAATGTACAACTTAACTTTGCTTCTTTCACTATAATACTTCAAATTGGAGTAAATGAATGTACAAGCTTTCCTTTAAATATACAAGAGTTACAATCTTCCACTCTAAGTGGGAACAATAATATGATTTACAACATGGAGGTTCTCCCAACAAACTCAAAACACAAATTTTCTTTCAAGGTCATCTCCCAACTTTTAGCTTTCAACTTGCATCCTTCAACTCTTCAAAACTTGGATCACAATACAAATAAAGGGGTATAGGTGACGCTCTCCGCCCAACCTATAATCCAATAAAAGGAGAAGCCATCCCCTTATTGGCCCCAGAGCCCCAACCAAAGAACAATATGGGGTATTATGCAATATTTGACATCTATTACAAGAGGCTTCCACAACAAACATTCCATAATAACACATTCAAACAAAATAACAATTTTCCCAACAAGCACAAAGGCTTGACTACAACAAGCCAATAAGGAGCAATGGAATATGGGCACCACCTCCTTTTGTCTCCCAAATGAAGTAGAAGTTCCACCCAAAAGCCTCCACGTACACAACGCGAAACATAAATCAATCCTTATTTCTACACTTGCAAAATGCAAAATATAACCATGTTATCCTTTTCACTCCCCATAGGTGGAACTCAAACTCACACTCCCTCCAAAATGCATGCCTCACATCTCCCTTTTCCCTCCCCAATGGTCCCATAAATCCATCTCCCACACACAACTTAAGGCAAACTACCCATTTACAAACAACATAACCACAACACTCATACACTATACAAACAAACACCATTTCTACATCAAATACAATAATACAAAGATGCAAAAAAAGAGAGAGCCTACCTCTCCATCAAGCTTCCAATTTTTTTGCTCAAACAAGCCTTTGAATCCTTCACCCAAGCTCAATCCAAGATGCAACTCCAAAAGAAAAACTCCAAGTATGAAAGCCAAGACCCAATTTCAAAAGTGCAAGAGAAGCAAATAAGACAAGTAACCCAAAATCCATCAAAATCATCCACTAAATAGAAAAGGGATGTGAGGATGATGAGGTGGCTCCATGTAGGATGCCACTTCATCATCCCTCCATTCCAACACACAAGTCAAACACCAAGCCCAAAACAATTAAATGCACATGTAAGACTTATGACATGCCCACATGACACTCTAACTTGCACACCATGCTTAACAAGGACAAACTTAAATGTGGTAAGTAACAAATGCAATTATTTACCCTTTTTACACTCCAAAATGCATAATTAAGCCTAAAATTAACTCCCCATACCATATGTATGGTTGTTGGATGAATTTAAGAGGCATGGGACAAGTTTAGCTTGTCCCACAAGCCTCCAAAAAAGCCTCCCAAGTCAAAATCCGAATTTTGAAGTTGGGAAATAGTACACAACACAAAACCCAACACAAATCTAATTTACATCCATAAGATTTTAAGGACCATCTACCCAATTTATTGCCCACATGTCATATTTTTCCTTTTAATTCGATTTAAGCTAAACTAGTTAATTAAGACACATTAACAAGTGTTAATAAAGTGACAATATTTCCCAAATAATTAAATACATGCACACAAATTAGAACAACCAAAATTAAAGGAAAGGAACACATTACACCCATGGCCACATAAATGAGGTTACCCCCAATGGGAACCTCCTAACAAAGCATGCAACAACACAACATAATATTATACACAAGTTGTCAAATTTTTGCCATGTTGCACAACACCCGACATCCTTCCGTGGTTGGTCCCCTATCCTGTTTCGATGTATGTGATAAAATGTCCATGCAACACAAACAAAATACCTCTCTGGCCCTAAGGCCGCATCAACAACATCGAGAATAATATACATATAAAAATCAATAATCGTCATCCAAAATTAACAATTCTATCACCTATCATCATATTAATTAATTCAGTTTTACCATTCATAAAATCATAATTCTACTCAAAACATCCAACATAGGTGATGCATCCATAATATGAAATGTTAGTATAAATCAGAATATTGCAAATCAACATATATAACTATCCATCATCGTCATCTAGTGCATCATAATCAAAATGTAAATCACAACATGTCAATAGTCTAAATATCTGCATAGTCTATCATCTACTGATCAAGATGTAATAATCAAAATGTCTAAATATCAATCCAACAGTAATATCATCATAATGAAAATAGTGTCGAAGAGGAGTGAGCACTACAATGTGGGTTGCTTTTTTCTCCCTTTCGTGCCCCATGTCGAGGGAAACCACTCATGGCGCACCTTCTCATAATCTTAACACACTCCAACCATTCAACATTTTATGGTTGAGAGTACCCAAGACAATCCTAATAATATCTTCAAAGACTTGTACAACAATGTGTTCCTCACCCCTAATAAGGATGGATAATTAGTTCAAACCTTTCAAAACAATACTTCCATGGAAGCAACATCAAATAATGCCTCTCCTATTAACAACATCAATAATTTCAATCCTCCCGCTACTATCCAAAATCTTCCATAGATAACAACCGAGTGCTTTCCGAATTGTTGGATGAAATGGCATATGCAAGTTTATACAAACCACATGACCCAAACACAAAACCAAAATTAACAAATGACATCGCAACCTCATCAAATAATTGTAGGACCTTCCAACAAGTGTCCTTCCCCTCTATTGCTTTTGGATGCTAATGGGAACCCAATCCCTCAACCTCCAATTTGCAACAAGGTTCTTCAAACATTACAAAATGAACCCTTAGCCCTTCACATCTCTTCTATTGATATTGGGGGATCTCTCCAAACATCTCTTATGACGGATCTACAGTGTCCCACCCTTCATCTTAAAAACTTTGGAAACCTCTACAAAGAGTGAATTAAAACCAACACTTATGCAATTACCAAACTATTAGCAAAAACCCTAACGGGTGATGCTTTAGAATGGTATAATCAACTTCTCTCTCATTCAATCATCGAATTAGAGGTCTTAATCAATGCTTTAGTCAAAATTTCAACAAAATGACCTTCCCGAAAATGTTTTAGAAAAATTCATCAACATGAAGCAAATAGCTAATGAATCAGTCTAAGATTTCATTAAGAGATTGAAATCCTTGGCAAATAATGCTGATCATAACCGAGCCGGTCAAAACCTCTTTCAAATCTTCCTTGTAGCCTTAAATCCCAACTTGCAATATAAGCTACAATCCTTATCCCCCACCACATTGGAGGAGGCTTTCAACCAAGCTAAGAGGCAAGACTACATTATAAGGGAATTCAAACAATCTCAAAAACCAACTAGGGATATCGTTGAAACAACTAATGCTATCAATTCATCACAAAATCAACCCCTTGCTAAGGATAAATTAATCACACCCTCTCCTTCAAACAATTTAGATCAAAGTAGTTCTCGCAATACTTATGATAACTTGCACCGCATGCCCTTTAGCAAGCAAGAACTCAAGCAAATGATGCCTACACCTAGATTACATCAACTTGATCCGAACAAGCCCGTGCTTTATGGTATGACCCCAACAAATTTTGTTGGTGGCATGCTAACATTGGGCACTCCTATAAAATATTTTTGAACTTAAAAAGATTGCCTGACAACATCATGTTAGGTTCTAATTTCGATATTGAAGCAATCATTGAAGAGTGCTATGAGAAGTATCAATCACTTTCTCAAAGCCATTAATGATAAAAACTCAAAATGATCCACAATCCCGAAAAGGCACCCGTGAACAACTTCGTGGGCATCATACCCAAAACTGCCTCAATTCTCAATTTGTGAATGCAATTAAAGTCAACTATCGAAAAAAGGCCGTACATAAAATCCCATCCAAAAGCCTAAAAAGCCATCTCAAGAAGAGATGTCGCTTAAGGACACCTCTAATATATCTTCAAATGATCAACCTAACAAAGATTTTGCTCCACCAATGAAGTCTCAACCTAAGGAGAAAATTCCTCAACTTAAGGAAAAAGCTTCTCAACCTTAAAGACAAATCCTCTTGATCATCAAAGTTTTGACCACTTACTTTAATTCTCAACCTAAATACCATTATGGAACTTATCAAAAACCTCAATGGAATTTCCTTGATGAACTTAACTCCATGCCTTGTAAGATTCCTCTCATAGAACTTATGCGCACATTTCCTCATCATATAAATATACCTTATGCAACAATTACGAAGCATTAGAGGATTCCTTGGCAATCATCAAGGAAGACCATTCCAATCAACCTCAAGCGTACCACCAAAGTTCATGCCATAGAAATCATGTCGCATCCCTAATCTAATAACACATTATTGAGTGAATTTCCGAGGATGACATGATCAACAATGAGATCCTTAACCATTCCGATGACACTCCCCTCTTTATTAATGCCATGATCAATGATGCTCAAGTGAGGAAGGTCTTAATAGATGAAGGATCAAGAATCAATGTAACATTCTTATGGTTAATTAAGACCTTAGATATTCGAAACAACCTCAAAAAGACTCGACTCAATTGTTGTGGTTTCGATAAGAACAATTAAAATCCTGTTGGATGTATTTGGCTCCCCATCACCACGAGTCCCAAAACGGTACACACCAAGGTCATGGTTCATGGATGCGATGCGGGCGAGAGCAATCACATCCTTCAAGCCAATGCATTAAATTCATTTATAATAATATGCGATAAAGCATGAAGATGATCCTAACCCATGGGGCATCCCAAGTAGCAAATCCAAAAAGGAGTTTTGCATTCCAACTACAAACCATCAATAGTACACCACACCCAAATTTATTGTTATGAATCTTGATCTACAAGTTACCATTGTGGATTTTGATAACGACAGCAGGCATATGGAACTCCAAAATACATGGAACACTAGGTTACCACAATGTATTTAGAGTGGCTTCTTCCATTTCTCCTACCAAGAGATTGGTATTTTCTTATATTTGAAGATGAGATGAGAAAGATCCTCGATCTCACGTTATAAAGCCTCTTACGATGAAGATTTCTATCTATTTGATGAGTTTGGAATTGCCAAAATATTCCAAGAACCTTTACTTCTCTCTTGAAGATCCTTTAGCCAACTTGGTATCACCGCTAAAGAAATTTATACTTGAAACTCAACATCTTGACAATGGTGATGCCGAAACATGCACAATACAACCCTCTTACTATGAAGATTACATTGTGTCCCAAGCACAAGCTAGACTCTTACATTTTCTCCACTTTATCAAAAGAATTTGGCCCAAATGCATGCCTTCAACTGAAACAAATATGATCGGTGCTTCTTACGACCAAGACCTTCCCCATTTGACACTAGTGATGGTGTAGATGAGGAACCTCTACCTGATTTTCTTCCAACTAATCCTCTTTTAGAAAAACACCAATTGGTAGATAAAACAAATTGCAATTTTTACCTCAAAATATCAAATTGCTAAATCATACAAACATGAGGGCATCGATCAACTTTTTGAAAAGATGAATGCCGTTTAGAAAATTGCTAAATCCCTGCTTTGTATGGAAGTTGGCAAATTCAATCGATTTCTTCTTTGTGAAAGCAGGGATTTCTTCTTCTTGCCCAGTCCACTTGCTGAAGGGATTTATCTCATCCAAATCAATAAGCTCATGCGATGTGGCCTCCACTTTTTTTGTGCGAAGCCGGAGATTGTATTGCACAAAAACCAAGTTGTTGAGGCATTTTTGAGTCAATTTGTTGCGTTTCTTTGTGTGAATGGCCTCAAACAAACTCCAGTTGCGTTCACATCCAGAAGCGCTACAAGGTTGAGATAAAATTATGAGGGCTAGCTTTTGAAGATGCGGGGTATTTCCTCCCCATTCCTCCCACCAAGAATCTACAAACAAGATAATCAAAAGTTATAAGTAATTAATAAAATCAAATTTGTAACTTGTAACATGTAAGTAACTTAATAAACATTCTAATTTTTTTACCTGGTGATTGTGTGGTTCTCCCTTGAGTAGCTAACACCGAAGAAAAGAGCCTCCCTCTAACATGCTTGTAATTCCGCAACTCTAAAATGATGAGGTCCCTCACCTTAACCTTAGGTATCATCCTGTCAATGCATGTTGAAAGGTCCTCCATAACCTCCCCGTTCACATTTGTGAAGCCATCGGAGAAGAAAAACTTGGGGTTGAGGTAGTACCCCACTGCATGAATAGGTTGGTGGAGTTGATTGTTCCACCTCCGATCAATTATCTTTCAAAAGGGACCAAATCGCGATATACCACCTATAAAACTTTTGGATAGCCTCTTTGGTCCTATCCATGGCTTCATAAATGTACCCCATACGATTGTGCTTCCCATCAACCAAGCGCAAAACCCTCACCAATGGCTTTGACACCAACGGTTATGCACTTTATTCGATCTTCCACCATTGTTCTTTGTGAAAAACCTTTAAAAAACGCTCAAAGTATAATAGAGATGCTTCCAAATTTGTTCCGAACAACCATGACCTTGGAAATGGAGATTTCTTCATAACTCTTCAACCAAAAATCCGATTGCACTAAGATTTTCACAGAATGATCTCCTCCCGTGCGCCTTTGTGATAACAATTACTCCATATCGATGATGCCCTAGTTTTTTACAGCTACAAACTTGAAACCCTATCTTCGAAAGTTGCCTTTTTGATTTCCTATCGTTTTAGCGGAAGGAACACAATTAAAATTGGAGCACGGGATCGCGGAGCAAAGCCAAATCCGGTGAAGGTGGTTTTGTTGCAATCCGACATTGGTAAGCCAACTTGCAAAAAATAGCAAGTGTTCTATACACTCACATGCTAAAAATAGTAAACCTCTCAAAATAGTAAGCTCCTGTCACTCAAAGATATCCAAAAACAATGAAAAACATCAAACAGGGTAAAACGAGCATCTTTCACTCATCTCATCATCCGAAAAGTAACTTTCTAAAAACAAAAACTTGCTAAAAATAGAAAAGCATCATCAATGGAGTTTGTTTAAGTGCATTAGGAGCTCTGTAAAACAAGATTTGTGTAAAAAAGCTAAATTTTCCAAAATAGCGACTCCTGACCCCACCTGCCAAAAATAGAAAGTTTTAGTTTTCAGTGCAGAAAGTTATTGTCTTCGTTTTCACTCATCTCACTGCTTTTTGCCATCATCACATGGTCGTAAAGTTGTTGCGTAGCTCAAACAAGAAAATTAACCCTCCACAAGGATCCTAAAGCATCGTTTTGATCACATTTGTGTCAAGGAGCATGATAGGGCATATCGAGACACAATAGGTGAAATTTAGGGACATTGTGTGGTCGGCAAGGAATTTGAAAAGGGTCAAGAGCCCCATTGGAATCTCAAATTCATGAAAAGGTGTCATCATGATTATAAATGAAATGAGAAACTCATCGGGCAAGCTGAGAAACATTATGTCTTGAATCCATCGTCATCTCTTCGAGAAGCAAGTCAAAGTGAGCTAGTCAAGCCATCAGAGTATTCAAGCCATCCTGTGCAAAGAATCAAGAATTCATCCTTTTCCATGGGAGCATATGAAAAATAAGGTACGCAAGCTATCCCAAATCTGATTTCACTCAAGAAATGCTCTAGAGATGAGAAGGGTAAATAGGTAATCAAGAATGAGGAATCCTCCCAATTCCATTCAATGTCATTCACGATAGTGTTCTTAAACACTCAATCAAATATTTGGTAATGTGGTCACTCCCCCAAGAAATAAAACATTTCAATCGAACCTCATTCAAGTATAATCAAGGGCCATTGAACATGAACCTTCAAAAGGAAGATAATGAAAAGAGGGCGTCTGAAAGGTTCTCAGTACTCCGGAGGGTTCATAAGAAGGTAAGGTTCATCGTAGATCCCATAGAGCCTCTTGAGTCAAGCAAGAGTGATCCATCACAACCTCCTCTTCAGGAGCATCCAAGTATGTCTTCCGCAAAGGGCGTAACTTTCCCATAATGAACAAGATTTGATCTTACATTGAGCCCATGAAAGTGCTCTCGTGACCAACATCACGTCCACTCGTGATGAGCCATTCCCATGGATTCAAGAACAACACAACAAGCTGCAATGCCCGACCTTGGAGCTATCACAAAAATCTTGAGATCCAAGCGGAGAAAGAAGGCGCAGTGGCTTCTTGTCTCTTCAAAGATGAAACATTTGGTAATGTTGTCACCTGTAAGTGCACCCTGATAGAGAATGGTGTGTGTACTCTCTCTTCTGTTGACAAAATTGGAACACTTCAAGGTTGTGGGTAATCTATGACCGAGGTGAACTTCCGTGAGTGGGTTGGTTCCTTTGTGAGTCATTTAAAAACTAATAAAATTGACAAGGAAAAGGGAAAAGGAATGCGGGAAATATAAAATTGAGGTGATACACCAATGATTTGACACACACATGTACTACTGCATATAGAAAATATAGAGATCCACACACCTGCACAACTCTAGGCTAATCTGCAAAATTAATTCAAAGGTTTGGGTAAGGGACAACAATATAGGGAAGAATTTCCACAACAAAGCAATACAATACCCTAATAAACATGATGAAAAACTCAGAAAACCAGCGATATGAGAAGGCAAAAATGGAGCTTTTATTCAGAGATGCAAGTACAAGCTAGGATTACAATAGCAAAACAACCAGAAGAAGTGTGTATTTTTCATGTCAAAACCTGCCTATATGGACCGCTGCGTCCAAATTTAGCCTTCTCCTTGCATGCAAAATATTTTAATTTATTTAATTCATCATCCTGTGGCATGGGGAGCATGCATGATGATAAAATAATAAAAAAATCAGACTTCTAAGGCTGCTGTGCCAAAATCAGAGGTCTGCTACAATTTATTTATTAATTTAATTCCCCCAAACTCCATCCTTGGCGCCAATTGCTGTAGCATGCAATAAATTTTATTTATTAAATTCTCTCTTATGCTGCTGTGCCAACCTAGAAAGGAACAATAGTGAACTTTTTTGCTTTGTCCTTTTCCTGCTTTTGTCTTTTCTACTTTTTGCTTTTTCTTTTCTACGGTGAAACCTTCTTTGACTCAGACCTTTGCTGCAATCTTTTATTTATTTATTTAATCCATTCTCCTCATGTTTGGCACCAAGGATCAGTTAGCTGCTGCAATTAATTAATTATTTAATCAATCCTTTTCCATGTTTGGCGCCAAGACTATTCTATAACAACAGCATGCTATATTTTAATAAACTTCATGTATTATTTTTAGCAAGTTGCTAAAAATAGCCTGAATTTGTTTTTCTCCTTGGGCACCATGTTTTCTTATTTTTAGCATGCTTTTTACTCTAACTTTGGCGTTCAAACTTCTACTGAGCATGCTGATTTTATTTAATAAAAATAGCACACCTGCTGGTTGCAAAGCTAGCTCTAGTTCATGCATGCTTTGGCGCCAAGGTTAGCTTCTTCTAATTTTAGCTTGATCACTGAAACTACAGCCCCCAACCTTGCATGCATGCACTTCTATTCATACGTTTGGCACAAATTCTGTATATGTGAATTTGTGGTAACATTTTGGCGACATCACGGGATTGTTTGCTTGCTAAACAAAGAGATTAGTAGCCTTCCGCATCCATTGGGCTAGAGAGTCACTTACTTCTATCAATAACCGGCATCCTCTCGAACAAAACAACTGAATTACCCTCCAACAAAAGGAAAACATGTGCATGCAAGCACTTCTTGGAAAGAAAACTAACTAAGAAAACTGGAAAAACAATGTGCATGCAAGCACTTATTGAATTGAAATCCTAAACTACCCTACTCTAACTAGACAAAAGGAAAGCTAAACAAAACCACAAACTGGTTGAGAGAAATAACTCTCTTTCCTTAGAAAGTGGGGCCATGAGATCAATTTTGCAACTAGATCACATGGTATGAGTGCAGACATGGCGTGCACTATTGATTTGCCCAAAATATCAGCCCATAAATGAATAAACACCTCTATAGGATCTGCATTCTATCTTTGTAGATGTTGGGGCTGATTTTTGGCAACTTGAAGCTCTTTCTTATGCTCTAAAATGAGCACAATTGATGACAACTCCTTCTGTGGCTCTAAACTAGCCAAATACCTAATTGGACATGGTTTTCTCATAGTTGATAAACTGATTTTTCTAATCTGCCCCTCTTCTTTGTGTGAAATCTCATCATTTGGAGTGCTTGAGGAAAACTCCTTTTGAATTTGAATTTCTTTGCTGATTTCCTCCTCTGTATGATTGTTTGCAAGCTGATCTGAAGGTGATATAGGCTCAAGATTGCTGATCTGATCCTTAGAAACACTCATATGTTCCTCCAAAACATTATCTTTACTTTGTATCTCAAGAGATTTGAGAAAACTTTGTCTAACCTTTGCATGTTGGTCATATTCCTTCTGCTGCTCTATAACTTCAACCACTTCCTTGCACCCTTTTCTATTGTAGGCTTAACAAATCGTGGATTTTGCATGTCCTCAAACTGTAAGCTCCATTTGGTTAGAATTCGTTCATTCCATAATGGACTTGGGAATATGAGGGGAGGGGTGGGTTGGGTTGCTAACTGATTTTGCAATGGTTGAGATGATTGGAGAGGTGTAAGAAAGCTAGGAATTTGGGACTTGGGCTCCGGTTGAAGTGGTTGGAAAGTAAGAATGGGAGGGCTACATGATGATAGTGAAGAATTGCCCCATTGACAGGGTTTCTCAACACTATATTGGTAAGCTTCCATCTCTTCATTCCACTCTAATATTTGTGGTATCAATTTAGACACAAAGTCTATCTTCTCTTGAGGGCTATACTAGCTTGGTATAGGACCGACCCATGGGTAGGGTACCTCGAATTCAAGCTTGACTGCCTTAATGGTATTTGTTGCTCTCATCCGTACCATTTTTATCTCCAAGTGTTGTATCTGCATATTCTTGCTCCTGAAAAAACACCATGATTGTTAGGATAATCATACAAATTGTTTGGATCGTGGGCATATTCATTATGATAGGGCTTATAATACTGATATGGAGGAGGATTTTGGGAAAAAAGTGGTGGAGGGGTGTAATAATTCTTTTGAAATTGGGAATTCCAATGAGGAATTGAAGTCATGATTGCACAACTTTATAAAAAGATGGAAAGGTGGATTGAAATAGCTTGCTGATTGAGAAAATGGGTTTTTAAACCAATGGAGTCGCTAGATGTTGAATATTTGTGTATCAGCACGCCCGGTGGGACAATACAAAAATTTGCTAAAGAAGTTGTGCTATTTTTATTAAAAAAATCAGCATGCTCAGCAGAAGTTTGGACACCAAAGTTAGAGTAAAAACATGCTAAAAATAAGAAAACATGGTGCCCAAGGAGAAAAGCAAATTCAAGCTATTTTTAGCAACTTGCTAAAAATAAGACATGAAGTTTATTAAAATATAGCATGCTGCTGTTATAGAACAGTCTTGGCGCCAAGCATGGAGAAGGATTGATTAAATAATTAATTAATTGCAGCAGCTAACTGATCCTTGGCGTCAAACATGAGGAGAATGGATTAAATAAATAAATAAATAAATAAAAGATTGCAGCAGAGGTCTCAGTCAAAGAAGGCTGCACTGTAGTAGAAATGAAAAAGCAAAAAGTAGAAAAGATAAAAGCAGGAAAAGGACAAAGCAAAAAAGTTAACTATTGTTCCTTTCTAGGTTGGCAGCAGCAGCATAAGAGAAAGTATTTAATAAATAAAATTTATTGTATACTATAGCAGTGGCGCCAATGATGGAGTTTGGGTGAATTAAATTAATAAATAAATGCAGTAGACTTCTGATTTTAGTACAACAGCCTTATAAGTTTGATTTTTTTATTATTCTATCATCATGCATGCTCCCTATGCCACCGGATGATGTATTAAATAAATTAAAATATTTTGCATGCAAGGAGAAGGCTAAATTTGGACGCAGCGTCCATATAAGCAGGTTTTGACATGAAAAATACACACTTCTGGTTGTTTTGCTATTGTAATCCTAGCTTGTACTTGCATTTTTGAATAAAAACTCCATTTTTCCTAGCTTGTACTTCTCATATCGCTAGTTTTACGAGTTTTTCATCGTGTTTATCGGGTATTGTATTGCTTTGTTGTGGAAATTCTTCCCTATATTGCTGTCCCTTACCCAAAGCTTTGAATTAATTTTGCGATTAGCCTATAGTTGTGCGGGTGTGTGGATCTCTATATTTTCTCGTATGCGATGTAATACATGTGTGTGTTAAATCATTGGTGTATCACCTCAATTTTATATTTCCCGCATTCCTTCCTCCTTTTCTTGTCAATTTTTAGTTTTTAGGTGATTCACAAGTGAATCGGCCCACTTTGGAGGTTCACCTCAGTCATAGGTTACCCACAACGTTGAAGTGTTCCAATTTTGTCAACAGAAGAGAGAATACATACACCATTCTTCTATCAGGGTGCACTTCTGGGTGACAACAATAACTAGTATGTAGAAATTGCTCGGGCAAAGAATGTAAAGCCCGTTGAGGAGATGACCCCATCGGACTATGAGATGACAACAATCCCTTTGGGACTAACACATGAGGGTGACTCTCATTTGTTCAAGGAATCCTCTGCCCGCCTCCTTGCTCGAAATGAAGAGTACAAACGAACAATTGAGCAATTGGAGGAACATGTGAAAGCTCTCAGTGCCTACATTCAACCTTTCTTGGAGCCCAATTCAATACTCTCTCTTCTTTGTGGAATACATTCCTCCAATCAGTAGCTTTGACCTTGAGGTGATCAAGAAGGCACAAAGGCATATGGTGCGGGGAAGGCTAATGAGAGATGGATTGAGAATATCATTGAAAAAGGAAAGACGATGTTCCCAGAGGTTCTCTCTTTGGTCAAGTATGTTCTTGCCACTTTGTCGGAAGTGAAGAAAGCAAGGGAGGGATTGAAAAAGAGAAAATCCACTTGGATGAGGTGCTCCCACTTGTGTCCGAGATGAGCTCCTTCGACTCTCACACCCTTGTGAGTGAAAATGCGTTCGCATAAGATGTTGACAATTTGTCCTCAGTTGGGTTCGCATCATGGATGCTAGATATGATATGATAAAAGATGCCATCTCCGAACTTGACTCTAGTGGACAAAATGCTTTTGAGATTTTGAATGAGGTCTGCATATGTGTATAGAAACTTGGATTCCCTCCACTCATCGAGAATTCATCATCAAGACTCATTATTTCCTTCCAGGAGTTTGTCAAGAAAGAGGCAGGTGATCCTCTTTCCTTCAACGAAGATACTTTAGAGTCCCTTGCCAACATCAGAAGCTCTATTTCTGACATTGCAAGAGATCACAAAAGATGGCTCAATTAGTGCAAGAATATCAATGATGTTCCCTGGACATGGATCAAAGTGTTGAGCTGCATTTGCATTCCAAAAGTAGATAAGGTGGCGCTTGCGGCAGCTTGG
This sequence comes from Taxus wallichiana var. yunnanensis, assembly GCA_018340775.1. Classification (NCBI taxonomy): domain Eukaryota; kingdom Viridiplantae; phylum Streptophyta; class Pinopsida; order Cupressales; family Taxaceae; genus Taxus; species Taxus wallichiana. Next base: position 315,559,711 of record CM031234.1, on the reverse strand, counting down.
TTCAATAGAGAATTCAAAGGACAAGAGCTCATTCTCGGGAACTCTCCCCAAGGATCATAAATCAACAAATTCTCTATCATCAAAGCTTCTCTTCATCGATCAGTCAACTCCTCTCCTCCTCCCTTCTCTCTCATGTTCTAATTCTCCGTTGAGAAGAGACTTTTCACTTTTTGTCTTATTCATTTAAATGTGACCTATAGTCAAGCATTGTAATGAGTTCCCTTTAATTAATAAAAAAGGGACTCACTTTTCTTTCCTAGGAATATGAAAGGTCACAAGTTGTAAGGGTAAGTGAAAAGTCATGTGGGGGGTAGATGGAAGGACAGTTTGTAATGCTATAAATTGGAATGGCTTCTCCATTCCAAGGGGTTGACAATTGTTGATTAAATGTATGTTGTTGAGATTACCACTTCTACATCAAGCAATAAAAGCTGCAATTCTTCTATTTCTTGTCTTATGTTCCTCTACTCTCTCTTTCCAACTTTGCATACATGATAATCTTGTAAAACCAAGAAAGGTGTTTGCGCCTTTGATAAATGAGTCAATGGAATTTTGTGTCTATGATTTGTTGGTCTTATCATTGTTTGCATTGTTGTGTTCTTCTAATTGAATGTGGACCTACTCTGGTTATTGTATGTGAACTCTGCTAGTGCCTACTCACAACAGTAACCCTCTCTCTCCTTATTTCCCCAACTCCCCTTTACCTCTCTTCGCTGTAAATTCCTCCCTTGTACCTTGTACAAGCACTTTGCCACAGGTTCAGTGGAGTGTTCCTGTGTGATCCCCGACCTATTGGCCACCCCACAACTTTTTAGTTTACATTCAATAATGGGAGCCTCCCCATACACAAGAAGGAGGGGCTTAGCCCTGTACCATTGGTGAAAACTCAATAATTTGCAACACGACAAATTATTTCGCCAACAAGACTGCGGCACTACTAATATCCACAATGATCATGGAGAGAAAGTGTTGTTTAAACTTAGAAACACTGATTCTGTTCTCTTCTTGAAGCAATTTTTCGCAAAGCTTGTTTATTAGTATTATACATTGTTAATTTTTAGTATCAAATAAGGTTATCAACTTATCACGGTGCTCTTCAAGGAGCTCAAACTCTTCAACAAAACAAGGTTATGGAGCAATGCTGACTTTCCAAACACTTAGGATGATACATGAACAATGAAAATAAATTAAAATAATTGTGGTTTTGTAATCTGTTATTCTTGCAGGCTGTGCCGCTGTATTCCTTGATGGCAAAACATGATCTTTGAAACCCTAGCAGGCTTGAAACCCTAGATTCGCAGAGAAGAAAAACACTGTAAAATAACCTTTTTTTTGTTATGGATGTTTTAGTCACTTTCATGGCAATTTTTGTGATTTTCAATGATTTATTGGGTGCTTTTGGAGAAATTAATTGGTGATTTAGCAGCATAACAAAAATTGCAATTTTCTGAAAATTAAATTATTTAGGGCCTGAATTGTGATTTATTGGCGAATTTTTAAACAAAGGTTCAACTTTTTCCTTTTTTGGGTCTCGTATACCTAATTGCAATCATTTCATCCCGTTTTTGTTTTTCAGGCTGCATCGTTTATTTAAGTATTTCTGAATTTGGGAAAATTTTGGCATTTTGTGTGGAAATGGACCAAATGAGAAAACCGGATACCAACGAGTCATGTTTTAGAGGGCAACGAGACATAGTTACATGGGCTAGTGTATTTTATTAAATATGGTCACATTGTTTTGTAAGAAGGCCTTATTCAGTTATGGCCTGCATCTAATACATTTTCTTGATTGGGATTATTTGATTTATGAAATATGGTTCACGGCACATATGTTAAACATGACCTCATCACACATGAAAGGGACCATGATTTATAATTTCAATATTAAATTAGAAGAAGAAATTGTTACAATCTACTCACTGTTACTTAGCAACTGCTACCTAAATGACACATTTTCTGTTTATTTATTGGTATTCATAAGATGTGGGGTTGCGGCTGGGTGGGAATTAGAGTCTATTTTATTAACTTTCTGATATCCTATTTCTGTATCACCTTTTACAAGCTTCTGACGTAAAAGATTGAAAATTCATAACACATGGTAATTGATAATTAACATGAGCGTTTCTATTGTTTTGTTCATGAAGACACTGACAGGCAAAAAAATGAAAAAGAAAGGAAACAAAATGAAAAGAAAGGGAATAATGTATTTTTAAATATAATATTCTAGCATCACACACACATCTTCATATCTTCTCTTTATTAAAGCTAGGACTACTAGATGCTGGTTGTTGCTTAACTTTTTCTATACAGTGTATTGGGAGGTTGAATATATGTTTTTTTAGCACCCTGGGAAGTGCAGCCTATTGATTATGTGCATTTCAAGGTTTCTCATGTATGGTTATTCCATCTAGCAGGTGTTCATTAAAACCTTGAATTACATTTTCAATTGTGGTGTTTTTTTTGCAGAGTAGAATTGAAGCCTTTTGGGATAGATGTAATCACGGTGGTTCCTGGGGCAGTAAAATCTAATTTGGGCTCTAATTCCTCAGCTATATATAGGAATATTCCAGAATGGAGGCTGTACAAGCCTTTTGAAAGCGTAATTTATGAAAGGGTTGAATTTTCTCAAAAGAATGGATGCACCCCAACAGATGCTTTTGCAATAAAAACTGTGGATGCTGTTTTGAGAAGGAAGCCCCCTCCTTGGTTTTCTTATGGTCAGTTCTCCACTGCAGCAGCCATCTTGCATTATTTACCATTATGGCTGAGAGATGGAATAGCAAGGAGGTTATTTAAAGTGACAAATATTGAAAATGCCAAGGAAAAGTAGCGCGAACTGCACATGTCTTTGCCTATCTTCCTGGCATGACATAATAAAATGAAACAGCAGCACAATGACGCTAAGTTCCATTTTCCCCCTATTTTCAATGATGACTCAAAGGCTGATTTTAGTTTCCATGTTTGCTTTATTTTTGTTGTTTTTTTCCATATGGGGCTTATTTTCATGGATCAGAAGTTCCATGGATTATATGGGTTGCATTTTAATTATTATGCGGAAAACAGCCCTTAACATAATTTATTCAGACTATATTTTTTGAGGAGTTTTTTTTTCAAATAAATGATGTGGGGGATCGTGGTTGTATGGTTTAGCTAAAATGTGTTTTTGTTTGGAAAGGGCACTGGTCATCACATCAGATTCAGGAAATGTTTACTGATGTGTTTGGGGATGCAATTTCAGAAATGTTTTCACTTGCCAATTGCTGTGGGAAACAGTTACATTTCTTTGGCAAATGCATATTAATATAGTTGTGACATTCTAAGAAACAATTTCTTTGAAGTAGTCACAGGTTTGGTAGCTATGTGGAAAATACTTCATTTCTTGGGAAACAAGGTTTATTTTTGTAAGGAAACCATATTTTGAGCATCTCTATGATGTAAATATTGGATTATTTAGAGATCTCCAAAATCATTGCAATATTTTGAGCTTTCCATATTGTGTGATGATGGGTTTGATCATAATTTAAAAATCTCCAAGAAATTACAGTGGAATCGCCAAAGTCTCGAGTCTTTTGGCTGAGCAGGCAACTCGCTGCCAATTCATGTGGCAAGCTTTCTGCATTGACTTACATGTCTGTGCAGAAAATTCGCAAGTCAGCGGGTTTTTTTGTTTCAATTTATTTTTCTTGTATGGATTTGAAGGATATTTGAACAATTTCTTAACTGCCACGAAGTGATCATCATCAGATTTGAAGGAGATATTTGAAGATGCTATGTCATTTTCAATTATATTAGACCCTGTTGCTGCAGTCACAGCACCTGCACATGCTTTTTTGTTGGCCTTTTGTTTGTCTTGCCTCTATCATTTCTCAGTGAAACTATTTTTCATTTAGGAAAAAAATAAAAACACATTAAACTTGATAAAGAAAGTAATTTTAGGTTTTAACAGTATTTTGCATGCTATGTAAGTTTATTTTATGATTTTTTAAAAAAAAATTTGCTGGCTATGAGTGCGAGTCAAATTTTTTGGCTGACGAGTTTTTGCAGAGTCCAAATTTTTGAAGTACAGTTTTGATAATCGAATATCAAAGAAATCTATTTACGTGCAGCTGAGCTGAATGAGCATCTCAAAGAATTGATAGTTTAACAGTGCATGTCAATTTGGTGCAATATTGGTCACTAGGTAGGGTGGTTGATCAGAAACCAAGGAGTTACTTCCAATTTTGGCCCAAATATTTGGTCTCAAGGTAATCTCAAGGAACATATAATATATTCATGCAAGGCAAGCTGAATTGGGGTTTTCTTCTGTGCTAACGGTCTTGCATTTTGGAGAAATTTAGAGTTTCTTCGCATGTCTCAAGGTTCAAGTAGATGAAATATCATTGTTGGGCCAACTGATTTCACATCCACCATATTGTCCTCGGTATGGAGGAGTTGCGGGATATATGTGAACCTATATGCTAGAACATTGATTAGAAAGTTTAATGACATTGTTTTGGCCGTTAGGTAATGTATAAATAAGGTTGAATAACTTGGAAAGATTCCGTGGAGCATGGTTTCAGTTTGAGTTTAATGGGATTTTGGTGAAGACCTGAGACTTTTCAGAATTAGTTATTTCTTCCTACATAGATGGACCTCCACTTTTATTCTGTTGGAGTTTATTTAGATTCCACTACAGGTCCTTGTTTGGATTAAATTTCCATCTGCTTGATGAGTTCCCGGTGGAAGTTATTTTGTATCACATTCAGTCCATTTTGGGCAGTGCTGGAGTTGTATCCCTTCCTCAAAAAAATCAGACGAGTGGTGGCTATGTTTTGTGTTTAAAATGGATTGGATTGGAAAACATTATAGAGACCATGGATTGGTGGTTGAGTGCGCCAACTACTGAGTGGAAGAAGTTTTTGAAAGGATTCCCTTTAGATGCTCTTTTTGCCATATGGTGGGCCACATATGCTGTTTTGACTCTTGTAGCAGGAACAGAGTAAGGTTAATTAATCTGTAGAAGCACAAAATTTTCACAAAGTGAAGGATAAATTTTTGCAGAGGTTTCTCATGTAATGCAACCACAAGAGCCTAAAGGTTTGGCAGAGCATTCTCAAGGAGGAATTGCAGGTCCTTGCAGGTCCTTGCAGGAAAGACGGGTGTGGCAGAGAATTCTGTTGAAGGATGTGTCTAATGTCTTGAAAAGTTGAATGTAGCTGTTAGTGCCTGATGTGTCTAGCAGGCTCTAGGGTAGGTGGCTAGGCAAGTGCAGCATGGTATTGTGATGAGAGGCTGAGTATCTGGTCAAAGCAGGAGGAAAGGAAAATTGATATTCTTCTAACCAAAAGTTTTCATGTTGGATTCTTCTACTAATGATATATGGCAAGATGCTAGAAAAGTATGTCAAGTTTGGAAAGACATAAGGTGGGGAATGACAACATATGTGGATGATCATTGTTATTTTTTTATATATTAAATTAGATATGGAGGCTGATTCACAAGAATTCATGGGCATTGCTCCTAACACTCAAACCAGAAGCTAAGCATGCTGAATATGTGTCGCAAGGTTTGGGAGTTAGAATGAGGTAGCTCTTAATGATACTAGGTGATAAATGGCACCAGGTAATTTATTGCAATTAAAGCTTGTTGATTTTTTCTTGAATGAAAGGAACTTTGTAATTTTTGTATGGAATACTAAGGAGGTGCAAAATTCCTTTAGTTCAATATTTTGGAAACCAGGAATGTAATTGATGAGTGGAAGCTCTTTCTGGTGATTTTAAATAGAGAATTTTGCGGTGATTTACCCGATTGCATGTAGTTCAAGATCAGTCAGCAAGATTCAATATCATGGGATACTTTTTGTCTCTCTAAACAGAGGACACCACAATTTTGATAAATTTTGGAGAAAATTGCAGCTCTATTTGTTACTTTTGACAGTGGCCAGGAGAGTGTTATGTGATTTTAGTTTATGTCATTTATAAACAAGGTTTCTATAGTGAAAGATTTAAGTTTATGTCATTTATAAACAAGGTTTCCATAATGAAAGATTTAAGTTTATGTCATTTATAAACAAGGTTTCCATAACGATTGCAGTAAATGATAGTGCCCTCTGACCTACCCAGAAAGCGAGATAATCTTTGAAGGCATATTTGGATGACAGTGTTGACCAAACATTGGCATGCCTGAATGCATATTGAATATAAAATATAGGGGTTGATATAGCAGTGGTGCTGTCAGGGTACAAGTAACATGGATATAGACGACCATGAAGACTTAACAAACACTCCTTGAATTTGCACCAGCTATCAATTTAGCGTTTCTTTGGAGCAAAATTTAGAAGAAACTTTAGGGTGTTATAATTTGATAATTGGTTACAAATCTTCTTGGTTATGAAATGTACGTGGAATACATCAAAGGAAGAAGATGAGATTGATCTATGGGAGAGATGGATGAGGAAATAGTATTGGTTAGAGGGTGTACAGTCTGCGGCATTGGCCATCCCTTGGCCATTGTATTTTCTCAGCAACAATGCTGAGTGGTGACAACTGCTCAATCCCTCACATCCATGGAATGCTGTGATACTCACACTCACCTCCACACAATAAAGATTGATGTGCTCTCTGACCAGAGCATCGAAGATGCAATATAATCTGTAGGCATATAGACATACTGGTCAACAATTTAAGGGCCATTTTAGGGGCATGCCTGGAGACTATATATGAATGGAAGCTACAGTCTTTTAGAGACCAGGAGGCCAAAATTTGAATGACTTGGGGCACTCTATTTCTCTGTAATTTGCTCTCATCTTCTTCCCATATTGTATTCAACTGGTGAAGAATCCTTTTACTTGGGGCATTTCCCATTGAATGCAATAGATAAGGCAAGGTTAATGTGTGTAACTTCAAAAGCTATTTTACAGGGTTTTTAAGGAATTATGTTGAGTTAATTGGCACCAAGTTTGATGAAAACCACTTTTTTCTGTTCTGAAATGCATCATAAATTGCTCATGGATTTAATGGGTGGTTATTTCAATAATCTATTAGAAGATATATATGGTAATTTGTTTGCAGATATAGGGTCTTGTGCTATGCACATTACAATATACTTCATGGGCAGTTATGCTAGTAAATCTATCAGAAGAATTTAAAGAAACTCCTTGGACACATCCCCGATTGAAGGGTGGAGACGAGAAGGTGGTAGAAGTGGAATTACTCATTAAATTGACTCCTCCATTAGAATGCTTAAAGGTGAATTCTGACGGGGTCTCTGTGGGAAGCAAAGGCCAGCAGGGGCAGGAGGAATAAGTTGCTGTGACAATGGATAATCGTGTTTTTAGTGTACTATATGGTTGGCGATTTTTATGGATAACATTGCAGATGCCAATGGCATCTGGTATGGTATGTCTGAGAAAACGTCCCTTCACAGCTCTTGAGCATTGTTGATTACTGGTTAAAAGTATCTGCAACCTCACGGAATTCTTTTCCCAAGTCCAAGTGGTCTCTCAAACCTGAGAAAAAAATGCAGAAGCGAATAACTTGACTAAGTTAGCCTCATCCCTCTTGTATGATGGCCTTCTTGATCAAGACAATAGGGATGCTACTGAACTAAAGGGTCCAAGCTGTCCTTGATGTAGTGGTTAGGTGTGATAAAATTTCTTGTTGCTTAAGACTAAGCATTATATGTGGCTGGCGTATTCATAAGATACATAATCCTTTAAATGTGCTTGAGGATATAAGGTACCACAAAAGAAGAAAGGAAAATGGGAAAGGTTTAATGGGGAAGACCCATCATTGCAGGGTCAGAAAGATTTTCCATGTATGATCGCCCATAGCTGCCTGGCAGGACTCACCTCATCATTTTGTTTTGGTCTACAAAATCTAGATGCGATTTTGATGTTTAAGCTGCTTCTGATAAGTTTTCTTGGTGAAGGGTGCTCTTTCCGGATTTATGTGCTCACCACCTCATCCTTGACCCGTGCGAGAAATAATTAGTGATAAGATGGTTTGCGTAGCATTTGAGCATGGTGATGGTGCGGAATGATAGGATTTGATGGGTCGCTGGTTTGCAGACGGCTCCTCTCAACTGCAGTCTCAACAACCATAGCATTACTCTCAAAACACTCCTGATTAATTGCTACACACATTTTCCGTGCCATTTTCTGAGTTTTTAAAAACTCTGTTATGATTTTTTTACCATGTATAGCTGTCTTTTTTTGGTACATTTTTACATTTAGCAGAAATATACAGAACACAGACATGGTAAGAAGTTTAAGTTTAGTGTTAGGGTTAGGCATTGCATTTTAATTTTTTTTTATTGGATAGATTTATTTTACGAGTTAAAGTTCAAATCCTAATGCGGTATATTTAAAATAATTTATACCCTAATGAGGTTTTAGGTAAAAAGTAGAGCTGCCTCTAAAATAGTAGGCTGTGCAACACAATGGTACATCATAGTATTTTACAGCCAGCCCCATGTTGTTTACATAAACCCTCTTAAGATAAAAACTTAAAAAGTAAAACACATTTTTTTTCGACCCCGTGCATATTTTCTTGTAATTGACATTTTTGATTTACTATGTTTATTTATATCTCTATGCACTATATTTGTGATTCACATTTTTAATGTATTATGTTTATTTATCTATCTACATGCTATATTTGAAATGAAATAACAAAATAATTGGTTTTCCTCAATTTTTACGAATATTACATTTGTATTTACTTTCTTGAGTTTTCAACCCTGTCATTGAATTCCGTATACACATTTTCTATGCCATGTCAATGACATGTAAATGGAATCTTACCATGGTATTGATTCACATGTCCTTGCTTTGATTCATTGTTTTGGTGGGAACTTAAGGGATCTATTCCATCTCCCTCTGCTTAGGTGTTTGTTGTTGTCTCCTTTCTGCAAATAGAAGAAATTGTGTCGTGATGCCCCAAAGGCATTTGGCCGACCGACCTATAGTTGTTAAAAATCCTATGAAGAAAGGGATGAAGCTTATAAATGGTGATGGAGGTGAAGGGATCTTGGAAACTAGGGAGTGGTAGTTTTGACTTTTGAGAAAGGGGAGGTAATGGTTGCTGTCTTGACTCCTTGAAAGAGGAAGAGAACAATCACACAAGATCCAACAATTATGAAACACAAGATTTATGTGGAAACCCTTTCGGGAAAAAACCACAGAGAAAGATTGCTTGGATCTACTTGTCCAAATCCAATCACAAAAAATTTCTTACAAAAATTTGTAGCACCAACCTACTGGAGACACCAATCCCCACCACTAGCAATTTGTAGGCACCAACCTACTAGAGACACCAATCCCCACCACACACTGAGACACCAATTTGTAGGCACCAACCTACTAGAGACACCAATCCCCACTTCTAAGCACCAACTTAGCAAGAGACACCAATCTTTTCTCTTAGGAAGCACCAACCTCTAAATAATTTCTTCAATGAATAATATAATTTTCTTCTTCACAAAGATTTTCTCTATATTCCACCTTCAAAATTCAACCTTCTAAATGATCTTCAATCTCAAAGATTTTCCTTTTAATTCATTCCACACTTCACTTAAAATTTGCTTTTGAAAATGATCAACACTTCATTACATACTCAAGAAATATGCTTGAATGATTCTTAGTTCATTCCACCCTCTCAATACTCTTTAATGATTTCTATTTCATTCCACTCATACTCAGAAATCTGCTCTTAATGATCTCTCATTCATTTACTTGCAAAAATTTGCCTTTATCTCTTTATTTCACACTCCCTTCTTCTTCAAATTTCGCCATTTCTCCACACTTTCCCACTTAAATATTTCCAACTATATGTCCTTTTATATACCATTTTCATCTCTTGAAAGGGTGTGATTTCTTCCCAAGGGTCGGCCCAATAACATTCTTTTGGATGCAAGACATGAGTCGGCCTTTTTATTGATATTTGAATTTCTAAGTTTTTCCTTGACTTCCGCGGACTTGCTTTGTTTTCACCTTGTTCTACACACTTTCCATGACCTCCGGACTTCCTTTTCTTCCTTCTCCTTTTCCGTAGCTTCCTTTGACCTCCGCGACCCTTTTTGACTTCCATTGTTCCGGCTTTCCTAGACCTTCTGACCCTTCTTTGACCTTTTTCACTTGCTTTTCCATTGACCAAATCCTTTGTTACGCGGATATTTAGACTTGTTACCACCCGCAAAACACTATGGATCACTTCCTTTGTTCTCATGGTACACATCCTTTGTTCCGCGGCATTCTCACCTCCAAAAACCCATGGGACACTAAAAATGGTCCCCCTTTGTTGCGCGATTTGACTTGTCCAAAAACAAAAATAACTTCCTTTGTTATGCAGGCTTTGAAACTTTCACTAAAATGACAACACTTTTTGTTGTGCGCTGACTTTGAAAACCCACGAAACACTACAAAATGACTTCTTTGTTGTGTGACATGCAAAATTCAAACTATAATAACTTTTTCTTGATTGACTCATTCCTTAGACATCAATGACAAAGTATTTCCAACATATGGAACATTTAAGTAATTTCTTTGACATCATTTCCTTTGACATGATCATTTTTTTGATGAATATTTCCAACAATCTCCTTTTCTTTGATCATCATTTCTTTGACATCAATGACAATATTTCCAACAATCTCCCCTTTGTCATTGATGGCAACCTTGCATAGAGGTTACTTGTGAATATAGCAAGAACATAATGCTCCCCCTTGTTGTAATTCTCCCCCTTTCTGTAACTCTCCCTTTTGACATCAATGGCAAAGGGACAATCACAACTATCACAAAGAATATTCATCAATTGATCTTTCTCTGAGTTGTCTTTACTATGGAGCTAAAAAAAAGATAATGTAGTGATTAGCTCCCCTTGAATTGATGCTTCTCCTTTAGTGACTAGATGAGAAAGATATCACTCCCAATTTTTGTCTGAGATATTCAAAAGTTTCTTTTGGAAGGGGCTTTGTGAAAATATCCAATCTGTTCTTTTGTGGCAATGTATTCCAACTTAACATGTTGTTTTGCTACTTGTTCTCTTAAGAAATGATACTTGATAGGAATATGCTTTGTTCTAGAGTGCATAACAAGATTCTTTGAAATATTTATTGCACTAGTGTTATCACAAAATATGGAAATTGGAAGATCAAATTCTACCTTGATGTCTTTCAATGTCTGCTTCATCCAATAACTTGTGTGCAACATGACATTATGCATGTATGTATTATGCCTCTGTTGTGGATAAAGAAATAGAAGCTTGCTTCTTGCTTAACCAAGATACTAAATTGTTTCCAAGAAAAAAATGCTCCTCCACTTGTGCTTTTCTATCATCAACACTTCCTGCCCAATCTACATCATATATGCTTTTTTAGAGTGAAATCTTCACCTCTTGGATACCACAAACCATAGTCCAAAGTGCCCTTTAGATATTTAAATATTCTTTTGACTTGCTTGCACATGAGTTTCTTTTGGTGTTGCTTGAAACGTGCTACCATGCCTACTTGCTTGCATAACATCTGGCCTTGATGTTGTCACATATAGTAGGCTGCCAATCATTGACCTATAAAGTGTTTGATTTGCTTCAGAGATTCATCATCCTTGCTTAACTTTACAACTATGACCATGGGTGTGCTTACTAGTTTGCAATCTTCCATCCTAAACTTTTTCAACATCTCCTTGATATACTTGGTTTGTGAGATAAAATGCCTTTGTCAAATTGAGAAATTTGTAAACCAAGAAGAATGATAACTCACCAAGCATGGACATCTCAAACTCCTTTTGCATTTCCATAGCAAACTCTTGACACATTTTGTCACTACTACCTCCAAAAATGATATCATCTACATAAACCACAACAATCAATTGATTCTTACCTTCAGTCTTGATGTAAATATTGTGTCAACAATTCCTCTTTTTGAAACCTTGTTGTTGTAGATACTTGTCAAGTCTTGAGTACTAGGCTCTGGGGGCTTGTTTCAGCCCATAAAGTGCTTTCTTCAGCTTGCACACATAATCCTTATCTTCTGATAAGAGGAAACCTTCTTGGTTGTTCAATATATACTTCTTCCTCTAAATTTCCATTGAGAAAGGTAGACTTAACATCCATTTGATAGACTTTAAAGTTCTTAAAACAAGCAAATGCCAAAAACATTCTAATAGCTTCTAGTCTTGCAACAGGAGAAAAAGTTTCTTCAAAATCAATACCTTCAACTTGAGCATACCCCTTACAAACTAATCTTGCTTTATTTCTCACCACTTGTCCATCTTCATTTAGCTTGTTCCTAAAAACCCACTTGGTGCCAATCACATTTTTGTCTTTTGGTCTTGGGACAAGTTCCCAAGTCTCATTCTTTTCAATTTGATTTAGCTCTTCTTCCATAGCCCCAATCCAATGTTTGTCTTCACTTGCTTCTGCAAAATTCTTAGGTTCTATTTTAGATAGTAAGGACAGGTTTGCATGTTCTGATGCATTTGCTAATCTTCTTCTAGTTTGTACTCCAACATTTTTATCACCAAGAATTTTTCTTTTTGAATGGTTCTTTTGGACAAATCTAGATGGTGTCTTTGTATCCTTTCGTTCAATCACTTCTTTCTTCTTCTTCTTCTTTTTTTTCTTCTTTACAACTTGCTTCCTTTGGGTAATCAATTTCTTGTGCTCTTTCCTTTTGATATCTTACTTCATCCACTTTTACATTTGCACTCTCAACAATCTTGTGCAATCTTTTATTATAACATCTATAGGCCTTGCTTCTTGAAGCATAACCAAGGAAGATACCTTCATCTGATCTGGAGTCAAACTTTCCCAAGTCTTCATCATCTCTCTTTATATAGCACTTACTCCCAAACACTTTGAAGTATTTAATTGTTGTTGGTCTACCCTTCCATAATTCATAAGGTGTTTTGTTTGTTTACTCTAATTTTCCCTTTGTTCAAAATGTAGACTGTTGTATAAACTGCTTCTCTCCAAAACATGTCTGATAGCTTAGATTCATTCAACATTGTTCTAGCCATCTCTTGATATGTTCGATTCTTCCTTTCTACAACTCCATTATGTTGTGGAGTCCTTGCAGCTGAGAAATGTCTCTTTATTCCATGATGCTCACAAAAATCTTCAAATTCATTTGAGGTAAACTCACCTCCTCGATCTGATCTCAAGCACTTGATTTTTAAATCAGTTTCATTTTCAACCAAGGCTTTAAAAGCTTTAAACTTCTCAAATGCCTCATTTTTTCTCTTAGGAAAGTAACCCATGTCATTCTAGAATAATCATCAATAAACAACATAAAATAACTTTCACCTTGCAAGCTTTGTGTTCTTGTAGGCCCACAAAGGTCTGTATGGACAAGTTCCAATGGCTTTGTTGTTGAGTACTCCTTTGTCTTGAAGCTTACCCTTGTTTGTTTCCCATGTTGACACTGCTTGCAAAGAGTGTTTGAAGGTTTAGTAATCTTTGGCATATCTCTTACAACTTGCTTGGTGCTGATTTTCACTAGATTATCAAAGTTTATGTGCCCCATTCTTCTATGCCATAACCAACTCTCATTTGCTTGTCCCATGTAGCATTTTTCTCCTTTGATCTCACTTGAGTATGTATAGGTTATTTGTTGTTTTGTTTGCATCTGCAATTAATCTTCCTGTATCAGCCTTCCTGATCTCACAACCTTGAGGATAAAATGTGAGGGTGTATCCTTGATCACACATTTGACTAACACTAAGAAGATTATGCTTTAAACCTTCAACATACAAGACATTCTCTGTTTTTTTCTTTCCATTATCAAGACTAAGAGTACCTCTTCCAGTTATCCTTGTTGTAGCATTATCTCCAAACTTTACAGTGCTTCCATTTACTTCCTTCAGAGAGATAAACTTGTTTTTATCCCTTGTCATGTGGCTTGAGCAACCACTATCAATGTACCATTGATTTTCTTCATTTTGAGCATGCAGGTAGCAGTTTGTACAAGCATAGATTTCTCCTTCTTTTGATTATCTTGCTCTTGCTTCCTTTCCCAAACATTCATAGATTTTTCTTTTTGTTTAGCAGGGGCATCCACTTTCTTGTTTTGTCTGGGCAATTCTATAAAACCACTTCTACAAAAATGTGCTATATGACCATAGTTTTTGCACTTATAACATACAATATCATTCTCATTGTAATCTGATAAAGGGGCAAATGAATTGTAGTTTCTATTTGAGAACCCATAAGAACTTTTGTTCTTGTTCCAACCAAAATTTCTTGCACGAGTCCTACAATCTATTGCTTTATGACCAAAGTGATTACATGAAAAACAATAACCAAAGAAAGAGTTTTGAAACTTGGTCATATGATGTTGCCTTGGGGAAAAATCTTTTGATTTTATCCTTGTTGCCTTTGGGAGGAATGTTGGTATTCTGTGGAACATGATTCTCCTTCATCTTGTTGCTTTCATTCTTGATGGGACTTTTGAGAGCATCATGCATAGCTTTTTGGCTTTTCTTCATTTTCCTTCTTTGGTGGCACTTTGGGATCTTCTTTGGTAGTCATCTGATCTTCTTTGTACCCAAGACCAATCTTGATAAATGGTGATCTCTGGCTATTGATAATATCATCTAAGATTTCAGTACTCTTTTCAAACTTGAGGCTTTTGTTCAACTTAGTAGTTGTTTTCTCTAGTTCCTTCCTTAAGGAAACAATTTCAGACTCTAGCCTCTCACAATTTTCTTCTTTTGTTTTCAATTGGATTCTCACTTCTTCCTCTATTCTTTTTGCCTCTTCAAGTTGAATCTTTAGGTTAATGATTTTTTTCTTTTAAATCACAATCCTCTTCTTCATATTTTGAAGTTGTAACTTTTGTTTTAGATTCCTTTTCTTAAGCTTCTTGATCTCATTTAGGGCACAAATGAGTTCTTCTTCTAGATCCACTTCCCCATCTGCTTCAACATTCTCTTCCTCTTCCGAATCCTTCTCTTCTTTTCTTTTGTCTTCACTTTCCAAGATATCCCCATTTGATTCTATTGCCATGAATAGAATTTCTTCTCCATCATTGTCTGAGATACTTTCATCACTCTCCTCGATGAGAGCTACTTTCCTCTTTGGAATAGAGGTTTTTCTTGTGCTTGTGAAGGTTCTTCTTTTTCTCAGGTTTTCCCTGTTTGTAGCTCTTTTTATATTGATGGTGTTTGCTCCCTTTCTTCTTGTTATGATCTTCTTCATCATCACTATTATCCTTTTTTGCATATGGACACTTAGCAACAAAATGTCCTATTTTTCCACAGTTAAAACATTTGAAGGGTAGCTTACCTTTGTATTTTCTGATCCTTTCTTAAGCTTTCTAACAAAATGAGCTTCCTCTCATATCTATTCATTATTGGTGCTATAGCTTGATTCAGCTCTTCATTCTTCACCTTCTTTGAGGCTTTGAAGGCTTGCCTCACGCTTAGATGATTTCTCCTTTTTTGTTCTCATTTCATATGCCATTAGAATCCCATGCAATCCATCCATTGTTAGAGTATCTAGATCTTTCATTTCTTCAATGGCGAAAAACTTTGGCATCAAACCTCAAGGGAAGGGACCTTAACACCTTTTGCACAATCATTGCATCTTCAACTTTTTCTCCAAGACCTCTGATGGTGTTGACAATTTCATCCACACAAAGAAGATAGGCTGCAATGTTTTCTTCATCTTTCATTTTCAAACTCTCAAATTGTCTTCTATGAGTTTGAAGCTTGGCTTTCTTCACTTTGTCATCTCCTTCATAGATGTTCTTGAGTTTGTCCCAGATTTCTTTTGCTGATTCACAATGCATCACCTTGACAAACTCCGATTCTGATAGACCACATAAGATTGCATTCATAGCTTTTGCATTGTTTTCACTAGCCTTCTTTCCAGCCGTATCCGTTGGTGGAGATGATGGAGTTGCATAACCATTCACAATTGATTGCCAAATATCAAAGCCAAGAGCCATTAGATAAGTTCACATTCTTATGCTCCAAAATGCATAGTTTGATCCATCAAACAATGGAGCTCTATTTGAGGAGAAACCTTCTTGACTAGCCATGTGTGCTCCCGAGATCTACCTTCCAACGCGGTTAAACTATTTTTAAAGGAACCCGCTCTGATACCAATTGATGAACACACACTTATACTGAGAGGGGGGGTGAATCAATATAATACAATCTTTTACTTATTTAAAAACTTAATATCCACAATAACAACAATCACACAAGATCCAACAATTATGAAACACAAGATTTATGTGGAAACCCTTTCGGGAGAAAACCACAGAGAAAAGACTGCTTGGATCTACTGTCCAAATCCAACACAAAAATTTCACAAAAATTTGTAGGCACCAACCTACTAGAGACACCAATCCCCACTAAGCAATTTGTAGGCACCAACCTACTGGAGACACCAATCCCCACAGCTAAGCACCAACTTAGCAAGAGACACCAATCTCTTTTCTTAGGAGGCACCAACCTCCAAATAATCTTCTTCAATGAACAACATAAACTTCTTCACAAAGATCTGCTCTATTCCACCTTCAAAATTCAGCCTTCTAAATGATCTTCAATCTCAGAGATCTGCCTTTTAATTCATTCCACACTTCACTCAAAAATTTGCTTTGAAAATGATCAACACTTCATTACATACTCAAGAAATTTGCTTGAATGATTCTCAGTTCATTCCACCCTCTCAATGCTCTTTAATGATTTCTATTTCATTCCACTCATACTCAGAAATCTGCTCTTAATGATCTCATTCATTTACTTGCAGAAATCTGCCTTTATCTCTTTATTTCGCACTCCCTTCTTCTTTAACAGTTCACCATTTCTCCACACTCGCACACACTTTAAATCTTTCCAACTATATGTCCTTTTATACCATTTTCATCTCTTGAAAGGGTGTGATTTCTTCCCAAGGGTCAGCCCAAAACATTCTTTTGGATGCAAGACATGAGTCGGCCTTTTCAGACTGATATTTGAATTTATGAGTTTTTCCTTGACTTCCGTGGACTTGCTTTGTTTTCACCTTGTTCCGCGGCTTTCCATGACCTTGCACTTGCTTTATCCTTCTCCTTGTTCTGACTTCCTTGACTTCCCTTTGACCTCCGTGGCCCTTTTTTGACCTCCACGGCTTTCCTTGACCTTCGTGGCCCTTTTTGATCTCCGTGGCTTTCCTTGACCAAATCCTTTGTTATGCGATATTTAGACTTGTTACCACCTACGGAACACTATGGATCACTTTCTTTGCTTCTCGACATGACATCCTTTGTTTTGCGGTGTTCTCACCTCCAAAAACCTGCGGGACACTAAAAATGGTCCCCCTCTTGTCTACAAACCAAATTTACTTCGAAACACTACAAAATGACTTCCTTTGTTGCGCGGCTTTGAAAACCTGCGAAAACAATACAAAATGACTTCATTTGTTGCGTGGCATGCATAATTCAAACTGCAATAACTTTTTCTTGATTGACTCATTCCTTGGACATCAATGACTAGCATTTTCAAGACGTGGGACATGTAAGTTAATTTCTTTGACATCAATGAGAATATTTACAACAATCTCCCCTGACGTTATCATTTCTTTGACATCAATGACAATATTTCCAACAAGGACAAGAGAATAGCAGTAGAGAGGTCAGGGTATGGTGCTGGAGCCCCAGTCTGAGGGGCAGGATGCGGATCAAAATTGATACGTGGCTGCTGGTAATATGGATGCAGATTGGGTGAGTCAATCTGATGATTGGGCTTTTTCAAGAACTGTTTCAATTGCAAAATGTCCATGTTTTTTCTGCTATGTTTATGATGTTCTTAAAATTATCATTTAGCTGTCTCCCGAAACAGTTATGCCCGAAACAGTTATGTTTATGATAGTTATAGGAATAATCAGTTTGATGGTGGTAGTTGTAGCATACTAGCAAGTACTCATATGGTTTGGCTTGGCAGGCTACTTGGATTTTTGAACTATTTTGAACTCTCATGGAACTTAGTAATATGGAAGACGTCCTGATCTACTATTGGAATGGCGGATATCGTTTGAATTACCTGTTATGTATAGTCTTTTTGCCTTTGTTGAAAAAAATAAAAGTGTGTAGACATAGGGTCTGTGCTACACTGTTTATGCATATGCAAGTTATCTAGATAACATCAAATGCCAAAAGTCTCGATGCTAGTTGAGTTTGAGGCTTCCCATAAACTTTTTCGGCAAAAGGATTTGTGCCTTGGTTTATATATGCAAAGACAGCCACATCAGGAGAAACATTATAATAGTGATACACTGCAGAACCAAGAGGCAGCATTTCTCAGGAAAAAAACTAAAAGTGTATAGTGGATATCCACACTGAGAAACATGTTAAACCATATTGGTTGTTTTATATCAATAGAATGAATGGTTCAGGTTATAAGTTAACTAGGCCGTGTGATTCTTGTGTATAGGAATTGTTTCTTATTCACGGTGGAATTGAAGCCTTTTGGGATAGATGTTATCACTGTGGTTCCTGTGGCAAACAAATCCAATTTGAGGTCTAAGCCCTCTGCTATTTACACGAGTCACTACAAACATTTGAAAGGGGAAATTTTATAAAACAGTTGAGTTCTCTCAAAAGCTTGGCTGCACCCCAGCGGATAGTTTTGTTCTTGCAAACAAAGCTGTGGATGCCATTTAGAGAAGGAAGGCACTTCCATTGTTTTCTTATGGTCAGTTTTCCACTGCAGTTGGCATCTTGTATTATTTGTCAATATGGCTTAGAGATGTAATAATGAGAGTGATATTAAAAATATCAAATCTTGACAAAGCCAAAGTAGAAATAACCGAACACATTCCTGCCTTTGTTACTATCGTGGCTTGATGAAATGGAAAAACAACACATACACACCATGTTTCCACTTTTATTCTCTTGATTTTCCAATGACGACTCCAAGGCTGATTTTAGTTTTCTTGTTTTCTTGCTTTAATTTTCATTTTAACTCTTCTTGTTGCACACGAGATGAATTCAAGTTTTGTTTATTGGGCTTTGTCTCTGAGATCAAATGAAACTTGTGTAATTTCTGGAACATGCTTTACTATTAAAAAGATTTCATTTTAAGATAGCTATTCAGAAAAATAAAATAAAATAACTTGCCTCATTTAGACCATGGTTTTTGTGAGTTGCTTTCTTGTTAAACATATCACATGTAGTGATCATGGTTTAATGGTTTAAGTTAAATGCTACCTACACACAGAGCCTCCATAGATTCCCAGCTCTTGCACCCATCACATCTTGTAGAAAGGACATAACAAGAACATGGGTGTCATTGTCCATGGCTTTAGATAAAATTGCTATACTATTTGGAGGTTTATCGGTTGGTCCCCATATTTATGTCATTCTTTTAACTCTCTTTTTGAGTCTATTCCACATGTTTTGCTTTCAAGCTCCATTATGTATTGTAGACGTGTATGCGTTTCCAACTCGAGAATGTTTTGTTTGTGAAGTTACAAAATTGGATACCACTCTCATCTTTAATGGGGTACGGTTTTGTGATTATGGCCAAATTCCTGTACATTTCTTGAGACGGTTTCATTTATGAAAATAAATTGTGAGGGACCCATATCCAACACAATCTCATAACTGAAATAGACCACAATTTATAATTTCAATATTACAATAATAGAATATTTTATTACAGGTATTCATTGTTACTAGGTAAGTGACCTTGTGTTTACTTCTCAATCATAAAATATATCCTATTAAGTTTGAGATATTTTATTTTTGTATTGCCTTTGACAAGCTTTCAGACTTCCAGTATAAAAAGTATGGAGTTTTGAATAAAAGATGATCGATAACACACAAGCATCTGCCTCATTTAGAAAGACATTTATAAGGTAAAAATGTGTAAAACATAAAATCTATGCTTCCATATATATATATTGTTAAATCTATGCTTCCATTTAAATATATATACACTTGACTTTGCTATAGCCAGTGTTCATTTGGGTAGGGCAAAGCCTTTTGCCCAGTATGCAAAGGTGATAAAACACAGACAATGGTGGATCTCCATTCCAATTTGCAGTTGGAAAATTCCACATGTTGGCAAGATCTCATGTAGGCCAGTTGCGACTATTGTGAATGCACATGCTAGGGCTGGCAAACTGTGATGGGAGGCCTATGGCCAGGTTAGTAACTTCAATGGATGTAAGAAACAAGAAACAAATATTTGAGCACTAGATGTGGCCAACTCAATTAAAAAAATCAATCAAATATTGAAGAACTACGAGAAGCTGCCTGTAGTTAAAATTTGTCTATTTTATTGGAAAGTTAAATATATTCTCCTCTTAAAACTCAAAAGCCTATTAAGCGTTTGTGGCCACTAAAACATTTATCTATCAAATAGAAATCTGCATTCGATGGAACTATTAAATTAAGAACTTATTAAGACTTAATCTCACATATGCATTCCCGATTTTGGTAGTCTTATATTCTTCTTCTTGATTGGTTTAGTGTGGTCAAAAGCTTGTAAAATTTTGACGATAAAACTATTTCATACATGTTACTAAAAATTATTTATAGGAAAATCATAATTTATAGTTGAATTGCTTATTGAGATATGTATAATATAATTATTTCTTCATAAGTCATCTATATTAATCACATTTTTAAAGATTTACAATAAAAAGTGGTGGCTATGATATGTGTGGGTTGAGTATATAATGAACATAAAAATTTGCTATATATATAAAAGATGACATGATACCTCTCTATAAAAGATTATATATATATATATATATATATGCGCATTTGAAGCACAAGTTGGATGGAACTCCATAGATCCTCTAATCCCACAACATGGGGATCTAGTCCCACAAGGTGATTTTGTCCATGCCTAGAGTTGTTGCTTATGCCTAGTTCTATGCACCTTTATTTTATGATGTTTCATGCTACCTTAATGGCTTCATAAAATTTGATTTTTTAAAAAAATTATGCGTCCTTAAGACTTATTAACCATTATTATTATTATCAGTGTTTTATATTCGTGGAAACGATTGTTTTGAAACATGAGATATAATGATAGTATGTCATTCTATTTATATGTAATACAATTGTAGGTTATATCACCTTTTGTTGGTTAAGGAGCCATATAATCCAATAGAATATCTAGAGGAAGCCTATATATAGGCTTCCTCTAGATAAATATATAGGCGTCCTCGATTGGATGATGTGGCTCTTTAACCAACAAGAAGTGATATAACCTACTATTGTATTACATATAAATAGAATGACATATTATCATTATATCTCATATATCAAAACAATTGTTTCCACGAATATACAAAACTAGTACTAATAATAATGGTTAATAAGTCTTAAGGACAAAAATTAAAAAAAATATTTCAAATTTTATGAAGCCAATAAGGCAAAGCATGAAACATCACAAAATAAATGTGCATATATCTAGGCATAAGCAACAACTCTAGCAAGGACAAAAAATCACCTTGTGGGACTATACCCTATGTTGTGGGATTAGAGGATCTATGGAGTTCCATCCATCTTGTGCTTCAAGTGCATGAAGGTCAATATGAGCCAAAATCATATTACAACCCGCTTTATTTGAGTGGCAAGCTCCTTGCTCTCGATTTGAGGCAACAAGAGCGACAAGTTGAGAAGGCAAAGTGGTGGTAAATTTTCCAAGGAAGATGTTGTGGCTCATTCCGTTTGTTAGAATGCTACGCCCTTAACCTATTGCTTGTATTAGGATATGAGTAGCCGACTTGTGGCTTACCATATCATTTATACTTTCTCATGCTTAGTAGGTCGTCCTCGGTGATGGCCATAGCATAAGAATAGTATATATAGGGGATTATAGGTAGTAGATCATTCATCATTGGAGCATTTGAGTCTATTTTATGGTTTGGAGGTTGGCCCCTCGAAGTGGCGAAGCTACTCTAATTGCATATTGAAATCATTATTTTGAAATACTTGTGTTATTTGGTGTTCTATTGCTTCTCATAATCTGAATTATATAAGTAATTTCATTACAAGTGGTATCAGAGTTGCGATCTGGGCCAAAATTAGGGCAAAAACCCTAATTTTTTGTTTCCGCCATATATTGCGAACCAAAGCGAATTGGTGGGAGATATTTTTACCAGAGTTGCGAAACATTTCAAGTAAGGTTCCCTGAAAATTTCAGACTATTCGATTTATTTTGCAAAAGTTCTTACAAATTTAGGGTTTTTCATAAAATCGCTCCCTAGGGTGCAAATTGTGAAATGTTTTCAAGTTCTTTACATTTTCGAAAGCTCTCAAAAAAATAGTATTAGTATTTTCTCTGTGTTTTTTCTGTTCGGCTGAATTTTTATCGAAACCCTAAACCCTAAGGTTTGACATCATGGCGGGGCCTTCCACAAGAGTAAAAAAAAGAATCCGGTTACTCCGGGTAAAACCCCAGATAAAGATGGGGTAGTGATTGAAGAGTTGGAGTCAGAAGGGGTAAATATAGATTCCTCAGCACTAGGGTTTACTTCAGTTGATCATAAGGTAAGCCAACTTGAGTATGAGCTGCGAAATGTACAATCTGAGATGGCCTCTAAAGGAGATAGACCAAATCAATCAGCGGTTGGATGGTATCATGCAACATATAAAGGGTAAATAGTATGGCCTAAATCCGCCCCATATCAACCAAGGAGGATCTTCAGTTCAAAATCATGGACAAAATAACCATGTTGGATCACTTTTCTAGCCCAATCAGAATCCAACTTATTCGCAACCACTAACATGGTGGCGAAAGTGGATATGCGCAAATTTGATGGTAAGGATCTCTTGAATTGGATAAATCAAATGGAGAAATTCTTTGAGTTACATCAAACCCCATCAGACAAAAGGTGACATTGGCATCCCTGTATCTTGAACCAGACCAATTCGTTTGGTATCGATGGTTATGTGCTCTGAGGCGGAATGGTCTTAGTGTCACTGGACAGCTTTTTACGAGGAGTTGCAATTGCACTATAGTTCCAGTGTTTCGAGAAACTACTTTAGTCAATTAGCAAAGTTATGGCAAACATGATCGACCAAAGATTATGTGCATCAATTCCAAAACCTATCCTTAAGGGTGGAGAATATTTTAGAAGAGAATCTGAATGACCTGTTTCTTGGGGGTCTTAAGGACCACATCGAGCATGAGGTACATATGTATAATCCACTCAAGCTTTCTGATTCTCATTATCATGGCACGTCGAGCAGAGGAAAAAGTTCTTTGTAGTAGGAGGACGCCTTTCATTAACACCAGAGACCAGTAGTATCTCTTCCCCTTCATTCGCTAGGCCAATTAGACTGACTCTTCAACAAATGGAAGAAAAAAGAGCAAAAGGATTATGTTTTAACTGTGACAACAAATATGGACCGGGACACAAATGTGCCGAGAAGTTTTATATTGACGGAGGTAATGAGGATTATGTGGAAGCTGAAATTATAGGAGACGCTGAGGAACCAGTAGAAGATGAAGTAGAGGATCACCAACCTACAATTTCTTGCCATGCATTGTCGGGTATTAGTACTCCTCAAACACTCAAGGTTATTGAATACCTCAAAAACAAAGGTGACAGTGTTGATTGACTCGGGAGTACTCATAACTTCATAAATAGTAAGTTAGCTGCCCGCCTCAATTGTTTTATTTACCCACTCCAAAAATAAAAGTTATGATTGTGGATGGTGGGACGACAAAGTGCACAGAAAGTGTCATAGATCGCTTTCCATGGCGTACTACTTGTTAAACTCACCTATGTTTGCTATTTCTATGGGAGGGGCAGATATTGTTTTGGGTGTTGAATGGCTCACAACCTTAGGCACTATAAAGATGAATTTCCAAGAATTGTTCATGCGATTTCATTCGAGATGGAAGAACAATACAATTGAATGGGATGGTAGCTAAGTCTCCACAAATTATTAGCTCTCATCGATGCGAAGGTTCTCGAAAAGGAGTAGATGGATTTATAACAAAGTTATTTTCCATGAAGTACAAAATACGAGTCTTCAATGCCACCCGATCTTCGAGAAGATTGTTGATGCTCACTCATCTGCTTTTTGATGCAATTCCAAAGGGACTTCCACTAGTGAGGGATCATGATCATGCCATTCAGCTTGATTCCCGGGAGCCAAACACCTAACATCGACCTAGAAAAGTGAGATCGAGAAAATGGTATAGGAAATGTTGAAGGCGGGTATCATCGTGGATAGCCAGAGTGCATATTCTTCGTCGGTAGTCATGGTACGTAAGAATGATGAAACATGGAGGATGTGTCCAGATTACGAGGACTCAACAAGTACACCATCAAAGATAAGTTTCCTATTCCAGTAATTGATGATTTATTTGATGAATTGCATGGTGCTATTTATTTCACAAAATTAGATCTTTGTTCGGGGTACCATCAAATTAGAATAAGAGAGGAAGATGTTTATAAAACGGCTTTCAAGATTCATGAGGGCCATTATGAGTTTTTGGTAATGCCTTTTGGTCTTACAAATGCTCCCTCAACCTTTCAAAGCTTGATGAACACTATTTTTAGGCCTTTTTAAAGGGAATTTGTATTAGTTTTCTTTGATGACATATTAATTTACAGTAAGACATGGGAAGAACACTTACAACATGTAAATAAAGTGTTGAAGTTTTGAGAAACATACTCTCTATGCAAAGCCATCCAAATGTTCTTTTGGTGTACAAGAGGTAGAGTACTTGGGTCACATTGTATCCCATGAAGGTGTCAAAGTTGATCCTCGAAGATCAAGCTATATATAAGGGATCAGTAGGTAGTAGATCATTCATCATTGGAGCATTTGAGTCTATTTTATGGTTTGGAGGTTGCCCCCTCGAAGTGGCGAAGCTATTTTAATTGCATATTGAGATCATTATTCTGAAATATTGTGTTATTTGGTGTTCTATTGCCTCGCATAATCTGAATTATACAAGTAATTTCATTATAGTTGTGGCTCATTCCGTTTGTTAGAATGGTGGGTGAGCAACCGATGGAATGGTGTCAAGTGTGAGAGCGGTTATGATGATGCCAAGAAACCATTGGTGGGGTTTTACGTAGAGAGAGCTCGAGGGACTCAACTTAGTGAAAGGCACACTCCACAAGTGGTTGAGCAAGTAATGCAAATGTTGACAACCACTTTCTCGACTTAAGCTTGACTCTGAAACAAGACAACAAATGACACTAATTTTTCATGCAAAAACCTACCGATAAAATTATGGCTAAATATAGCTGTAATTTGAGGATTTTAGAATTAAAATAAAATTTCTTCTTGTAAAATATTGCACAAGGTTGCAATATATGTTGGTCTAGTGAGAAAATTTCCAAACAAAGCGCACCTCATGAGAATGGTCTCGGGGTGAAAAGGATTTTTTTTTGTGAATCCATGTCCAAACATCACGAGCTCTAGGAAAATCCTAAAAAGGTGTTTGAAAGTTTCAAGACTACCACAAGTAGGGAATTCAGGTTTGACTAATGTCAATACGATGAAGGCATTCTCCTAAATTTATAACTTGATAGATGAAACACCAAAGGAAATATGAGCCCTTTTGGGATCAATGTATGATGCCCAAACTTTCTAACTTTTGAGCCAAGTTATGGAAAAATATTGGAGATTCCATGGTTAAGCTTGTAAAAATCCAATAGAAAAGGGCTCCTAAGTTGTGGATGAAACCAAGATAATTGTGCTTAAATAGGGTGTCATTATTCCAACGTAAATCTCTCAACTATTGAGAGGAGGATTGCAATCCCAACTTGGAAAGCATAACATTTGGCTTAGTTCTTGAATCCTTAGTATTGATGGGGGATAAGAGGCCAAATGATGAATCTTTTGTTATAAGGTGGGCCAAGGGATTTAATCTCAAGAAGAGCCAATGTCCCTTACTATGCATGTTCCCTTTAAAAATCCTATGAGCTTCAAAACAATGCATTTATGTTAAAGGAAAGACCTAATGGCTAAGCACAAGAGGCCATCAAAGGCAATGATAATTAATGGTAAGCCCAATTCTATATCCATCTCCATAT
Organism: Taxus wallichiana var. yunnanensis; assembly: GCA_018340775.1. Lineage (NCBI taxonomy): Eukaryota > Viridiplantae > Streptophyta > Pinopsida > Cupressales > Taxaceae > Taxus > Taxus wallichiana. The sequence continues at coordinate 315,533,729 of CM031234.1, read as the reverse complement.
CCCACCCATTTCAAAAAAGGTACGACTTTCTCATAAGCTTTCCAATTAATTTAATCATCAAATGTACACGAGAGTTTGACATAGGTTGTAGTGATGAGGAGGTTGTGAAGGCCAAGCCCACTCTAAGACCATTTACCATAACAAGAGTTAGACTCGATGCAAAGTTGTCCGACGAGGGCCTTCTAAGCTTTATACCCTTTTGATGACATGTTTGGCAAATAAATCCATACCTTGTTGCACATCAATGATACAAAAGCATCCTTATCTTGAGGAGTGCAATGGTATTTGCTTATGATTATGCTTATGTCGGTTCTTCTTTTACCTTTTAGCTTCCTTATGTCATTTCTTTATTTTTCGCTTTCTTATTTACCTTGTACTATTTTTTGTAATAAGCACAAGGCAATCAAACACATTCCTTCGACTCACTTAGCACACAAGCATCGAGTGAGGAATGATGAATGTAATCAACTCATATCGTCTTCTCATCTTACAACCTCTTTTCTCACTTACAATGCTTTTGAAGTATGTAATGCCTTATAAGTCACCCTTGTCTCATAATTCTTACCTTCACGGGATTAACCTATTTACAACCCAATCATGTATATGTGCTAAGTAATTGAAGGATTTCACTAATAATTTAATAACTTGTAAAGTTCTTAATTGGGTTTGTGGAGCAGGATCATTCATATGCTTGGTGTGAAGCTCATGCTCATACAAATTATTATCTTGCTATAGCTCATCAATATTTGAAGCAACCATATAAGATTTCTTTAATGTGGTAGATGGCTATGATGGTTGAGTATCTTTTACTTTTAAAATAGTGAAGGCTAAACTCCTCACAACTTCCTATTGATGCAGGAGCATCTTCACGAGACTTGAAGAACACTAATAAGCTTAAATAAGCCCTCTCAAGGCATGAAAACATGTATTAGGTAGTTTATTTTTCCTCCAAGTTGTAGTTTGAGAAGTTTGAAGTTGTGATGTAATGATTCTTACCATGAAAGTAAAAGAGTGAAAGTAGATTCTTAGGTGTAAAAGTCAAGTTTTCTTATGAAGTGTAATATGTTGGCAAGAGGTTGCACAATTCTTGCTAGTCAACATAATCTTGTCTAAGTTCTCTTAAGTTGGTAAAAACTGATCCCTTGAATCTTGCATGATTGTTGAGATAAAATCTCACCAAATCAAGGAGTTTAGTCCTAGATAAGGACTACTATAGCTAAGTCAAGGACAATTAAGGAGAAGAGGTCGAATTCCATGATTATATAGATAGTAGAATGGATGATTTGCAGGACAGAGGTTGATGTCTGAAGTGAGAGGTAAGAATTGACAAAAATAATGTTGTATGACAATCTTTGAATTATAAATAAAGTGGATTTGAACCTTGTGAATCTCATAGATTCTTAATTTCTCCTCTCTGGCATGTGTTTTAGTGATTCATGATGGAATTTTGCATAGTCACGAAGTTAGAACCTCTGATTTTGTGTTTACATGGGACTGTGCACGAGGTTATGGACAAGGCAGTAGATTAAAACCCTCCATACGTCTAAAACTCACTAAGATACCTGACTGTCACCTCAGAAAGATGGAGAAATTAATTACAAACACAATGAAATTTAATTGGGCTTTTGAATATGAGTTTTGAGTGATTTATAGGCAAATTTGTGCCCGCGGCCTGAAACTAGGGCTCGCCATAAATTTCATTTTAATGGATGAAATCTCCCCAAATGCGAAAGTAAAGTCTGCCCGAGCATTAAGAAGGATCGTGCAAAATTTTAGCTTGAATGGATACGCGTGGAAAGAGAAATCAATAGCAGAAAATTGCCAGGTCGTGTAGGCTACGTTTTGATGAATCTGGGTCGTATCAGAAGGCATATCTTCTACAAAACGAATCCAATCAACCTGAAATTTCATAGGTAAGGTTTTGAGGCATTTTGTGAAGTGGGTTTTAAACAGTTTGCATTGGAAATGTGTAATTTTTCAATTATGAATGATAGAAATTCCCAGGTGTGGGAATTGTTGACAGTGAACAAGCTAAGTGAGATTTGATGTTAGTTTGAGGTAAATTAAATGCTTCCAAGGTTGAGAATGCTTTGGATGATGTTTTCAAAGGTGCATGAGGACGTTAATATGGTTTTCTTGGCTTGAAATAATCCTTTTGCATGACTATCATAAAATAGTCTTCAAGAATGCGTTGGATGGCATGTGCTAACAAAGACCAAGTTTTATTAAGGACTGAATTCCTAGTTCAAGAATGCATTTATCAAGAATAGTACATAGGTCAAGGTCTTCTTGTTAGAGTATGCAACTAGTTTGGCCTAAATCATCTTGGAAGTAACTTGTCATGCAAACAGTCTTTAATGATGAAGTGTATACAATTTCTTGCATATCTTAAATAGAGAACATGAATGATTGGAATGATGTCTTGTCAAGTTGAGCCAATGCAGGGGACAAAGCAACAAGATCTTCAAGGAAATGGTGTACCTAAACATATGACCTTCATCTGTAAAATGGTTATGATCATCTCTTCCTAAGAGGGAGTCTATGGAATGAAATCTTGAAGGCTAGAAAAATGACATCAACTCTTATTCCAAGGTGAATCATAGGAGACTAATTTTCATCCACATCTCCAAACTGTTATAAGAAAGGTTATCATTCTCAACTTGATATGGTGGGCTTAGGTCTATTAGTAGGATGATGTCTTGAATGTGATTGCTGAAGGTCGAGTGCTATGATCAGTCATAAAACAGTCTTTGGAACTTGTTGAAAACCCTTGAAGCTTACATTGCATGATAATATAGGTTCTCCTATGTTTTTGTTACCATGATCTAAGGATCCAACATATATAGAAATAAGGACTGTGGGTTCATAGAGTGAAACAAAGCATGATCATGCTTAGGATTGGAATAGACTGAGCTAAAAATGACATCATTTTGGTATCAGAGCGCGTGATACCTCATTTTTATTCTTATGATTTTGTTAATGTGAATGTTGAGGTGATAGAGTAGATGCCTATTTTATTATGTATGTTGTGCTAATGGTTGAATGAGGATATGATTCAAGTTTGTAGGTGAATGAGAAAAGAAACTATAAGTAGTCGAGGGTAAAAGGAGGATAGTGCGAAAAAGAGAAGAAGCCCAAGAAAACTCCAGCTAGTAAGGAAGGAGATTGAGCCAAGGAAATTGGTCTAAATGCCATTGAAAGCTTGCAAAGTGTAAAGAAGCCTTAAGGAACAAGAAGATAGCAATAGGGCAGCCTGAGATATCCAAGGAGAAGCTTGGATAAGTGAGTCAACAGACCAAAGTGAGACAAACTTGTGTGAGACAAGAGAGAAAAGAGGAAGAAAGGAGGAGGATGCAATCCAAGTTGGAACAAATTTGGAGAAGAAGATAGAAACCATGGAAGAATACATCGTACCTTGGACACATGTATTGACTTTGATGCAATCAATGAGAGAGATGAGAGTGGCAAAGGAAAAGAAGAAAAAGGATATGGAGAGATTGAGAGAGATTGCTGATATCAGGAGACATATTTAGCTCATTGAGAAGAAGATAGTAGCTACAAGAGAAGAACATGGGGATGATGAAGATCCTATGGGAGATGAAGAAGTGCTAGCTGATGGAGGACACGAAGAAATTAATTGCAAACATGATAAGATGATGGATACACAGGAAGAGTTAAGCTTCATGAGTGAAGCCTATGATGGATTCTGGAAAGAGGAAACAAAAATGAGTGTGGAGATCTCATGGAAGGTGATGATGAATGGTCTAGTGGAGATGAAGACCTTTGGAATGAGGAAGAGGGTGATAGAACCATGTAGCCTAAAATAGAGAGTAGATCAGATTGCGGTGATACCTCATAGAAAGAGTTTTCAAGCAGTGAATACTCAAGCCAAAGTGAGAACATGCAACAGGTAAACAAAATGGTAAAGGGTCATCTATATTCTGATTATTGTCATGCATATGATAAGCAATTTGTAAAGAGGCAAACTATAAAGGAAAATGAGTTCAAGAAGAAGAGATTCAAAACTGATTTTTCTTTAAAATCTAATGCTTCTAATACCTTTGAAAGAAAGAATGCAGATGTACAGGTGAAGAAGGGGTTGAGTAAGAAAGAGCTTGCAAATTTAGCTCAAGAACTTGGGTATATAGTTCCCAAATGGCTCAAGAAGGTGAATCCTCCGGTGAAGGCCCAAAGGTGGGTGATTAAGAAAGATGGAAGAGCATCTCAAAATGATGCAAATGATGATAAATTTGTCCCAAGAAATATATGGGAGAAGGTTGAAGAAACCTCAAGCAAAGTGAAGGAGAATGACAAGGATGAAACAATCCTTGAGGAGGTAAATGGAATTTTTGAATATGATATAATACATGAGGTAAATGATGATGATGCAGGTATGCAAGAGACACTACATGAAGACAAAGTGAGTAGAGAACATGAATGGAAAGCAATGGGTGAATACTTTCATGGAGGAAAAAAGGAGATAATGGAGGACAATGTAGACTTCTTGGAAGAAGTACAACAGTGCCTAAATGCAGGCCAAAATTTGATGAATGTCATGAAGACATTGATGATCTCTTTTATAGGAAGAGTTGAGGATGATAGAGACATTGTATACAGGTACAAGCCAGCTCATGGGTGAAGATGTAATGGAGACATGGAAGAATAGTGAAGGGTAGCCTCGAGTTGATGAAGTTGATCTTGTTCATGATGAAGAGGTAAAACATGTAAATTTGCAATCAAGTTATGTTGGTTTTGTTGATTTTGATGCCAACACTGATAATAGATAACTTCTTCAAGAGACGCTACATTTTGAACAAAAGGGAAATGACTTTGTTTATGAAAGCATGGAACAATTGCAAGGTGAAATCAACGCTTTAGAGCATGCAATTTATGGAGAAGAGGACCAGGTCTGTCCTAAAACAGAGACGAAAGAAATTAGTGGATGGAATGAGACAAATGAGTCTCAAGAAGTGAAAGTTAGGAAGGAAGAAGTAGATGCGAGTAGATGCAAAAATATAAGGGCAGATTTGAATGAGAAGCCCATTGACAAGCTTAGAAGAGACAAAAGAAGAACCAAACAGAGTTGTGAAGACAAATTTGAACATGGCCAATGAAGAAACAAAAGAAGAAGAACAACAACAACTTGAAGACAAGCAAGGGGCTTCATGGCCTCAAGTTTTTGCATCTAATGTTGCTTTAGTGTTTGACATGCATGTCAAGAAGATATTAACATGGATGAAGTCCATAACTCTATGAAAGAGCTCTTGAACCAAAGAGAGCAAGAAGGTACCGAAGACATATATGACGATGAAGAAGAAGCATGGAGTTTTGCAAATGAGAAAGAGATGAGGAAGAGCATATACAAGAAGAGAGAGAGGAGCAAGCAAATGAAGGAAAAAGACAACAAGGAGACTCAAGCACTAACATTGTCAAAGAGACCTTGGGATCCAGGTATTCAGTGAAGGCTAAAGGATAATGAAGGCATTTCATTTGAACTGGAGTTCAAATTTTTCTTGCCTAGGAGTTTGATGCAGGAGCATCTTCATGAGACTTGAAGAACACTAATAAGCTTAAATAAGCCCTCTCAAGGCATGAAAACATGTATTAGGTAGTTTATTTTTCCTCCAAGTTGTAGTTTGAGAAGTTTGAATTTGTGATGTAATGATTCTTACCAGGAACGTAAAAAGTTTTCTTAGTGAAAGTAGATCACAATTCTTGCTTGTCAACATATCTTGTCCAAGTAGTCTTAAGTTTGTAAAAACTGATCCCTTGAATCTTGCATGATTGTTGAGATAAAATCTCACCAAATCAAGGAGTTTAGTCCTAGATAAGGACTACTATAGCTAAGTCAAGGAAAATTAAGGTGAAGAGGTCGAATTCCTTGATTACAGAGATAGTAGAATGGATGATTTGCAGGACAGAGGTTGATGTCTGAAGTGAGAGGTAAGAATTGACAAAAATAATGTTGTATGACAATCTTTGAATTATAAATAAAGTGGATTTGAACCTTGTGAATCTCATAGATTCCGAATTTCTCCTCTCTGGCATGTGTTTTAGTGATTCATGATGAAATTTTGCATAATCACAAAGTTAGAACCTCTGATTTTGTCTTTACATGGGACTGTGCATGAGGTTATGGACAGGTCAGTAGATTAAAACCCTCCATATTTGTAAAACTCACTAAGATACCTGACTGTCACCTCAGAAAGATGGAGAAATTAATTACAAACACAATGAAATTTAATTGGGCTTTTGAATATGAGTTTTGTGCGATTTATGGGCAAATTTGTGCCTGCGGCCTGAAACTAGGGCTCGCTATAACTTTCATTTTAATGGATGAAATCTCCCCAAATGCGAAAGTAAAGTCTGCCCGAGCATCAAAAAGGAGCCTACAAAATTTTAGCTTGAATGGATACATGTGAAAAGAGAAATTAATACCAGAAAATCGCCAGGTCGTGTAGGCTGTATTTTGATGAATCTTGGTCATATCAGAAGGCCTATCTTCTACAAAACAAATCCAATCGACCTGAAATTTTATAGGCAGGGTTTCGAGGCATTTATTGAAGTGGGTTTTAAATGGTTTGCGTTGGAAATGCGTAATTTTTGAGTTAGAATGAAAGAAATTCCCAGGTCTGGGAATTGTTGACAGTGAACAAGCTAAGTGAGATTTGATGTTAGTTTGAGGTAAATTGAATGTTTCAAATGTTGATAATTCTTTGGATGATGTTTTCAAAGATGCATGAGGATGTTAAAAGGTTTTCTGGTCTTGAAATAATCCTTTTGCATGACTGTCATAAAATTGTCTTCAAGAATGCATTGGATGACATGTGCTAGCAAAGACCAAGTTTGATTAAGGACTGAATTCCTAGTTCAAGAATGCATTCTTCTTGTTAGAGTAGGACAGTTAGTTTGGCCAGAGGTCAATGTGTTCTTGTTAGAGTATTGCAACTAGTTTGGCCTGAGTCATCTTGGAAGTAACTTGTCGTGCTAACAGTCTCTAATGATGAAGTGTATCCAATTTCTTGCATATATTAAATAGAGAACATGAATGATTGGAATGATGTCTTGTCAAGTTGAGCTTATGCAGGGGAAAAACCAACAAGATCTTTAGGGAAATGGTGTACCTAAACATGTGAACTTCATCTATAAAATGGTTATGATCATCTCTTCCTAAGAGGGAGTCTATGGAATGAAATCTTGAATTCTAGAAAACTGACATCAACTCTTATTCCAAGGTGAATCAGGTAAGAACTTACTCAGGACATAAGTATACTGTTTAAAGAGTTTATGAATCACAGGAGACTAATTTTCATCCGCATACTCCAAACTCTTATAAGAAAGGTTATCATTCTCAACTTGGTATGGTGGGCTTAGGTCTATTAGTAGGATGATGTCTTGAATGTGATTAATGAAGGTTGAGTGCTATGATCAGTCATAAAATGGTCTCTGGAACTTGTTAAAAACCCTTGAAGCTTACATTGCATGATAATATATGTTCTCATATGTTCTTGTTAGCATGATCTAAGGATCCAACATATATAGAAACTAAGGACTGTGGGCTCATAGAGTGAAACAAAGCATGATCATGCTTAGGATTGGTATAGATTGAGCTAAGAATGGCATTACCTATGCCAATCCCCCTCTTTTCAAGGGTGCACCATCTCTTTCTTTTGTTAGAGTGTTTGATACGCCTTCTTCAAATGTTTGAGAGATTTGGTTGTAAGCAATCCTTCTTCAAAAGTACATTTATTATCTTGATTGGAGTGGCAATTGATGAGGGTTCCTTGGTTCCTTAATACTCAACAGATATTGTAGATATTATACTTTTTTGGCATATGAATATTTGTCATGTAACCTAGCTCATGCTTTAATTTGCACATCACAACCCACATTAAGAATCTTTTTCTTCGTTCGTGATATCACATAATCTCACCAACAAACATGCATTATTGAACACGATCTCTATCTACTACCTACTTTGTGAACTCAACAATTTGCATTCTAAGGAGCCTTTCTAAGATGATTGTAGGGAAGTGGTAATTTTTGTATAGGGCCTACAATGGGGCTTCTACAATACATTAATTATTTAATTAGATACAAGGTAGAAGACCATTCTAAATCCAACACAAACAAGAGGTCGGTCCACTAAGGTTTGGGGATATAGACAAGGGTTGTGTGTAAATGAGGTTGGAATGGATCTAAAAGGGAAACATACACATACAATATCTACAAAGACGGAGGGTGAAGGATCTTACTAAATCCCGAGGTGTCATTAGATCATATAGCAAAAGCTATGTAAACTAAAGGTGTTGTTAGATGGTAGTACGAGCTATAAGAAGATAAAATGCCACTAGGTGGAAAAGAAAAAGCTATGAGTAATTGTTTACACATTAAAAATGCCTCAAGTAAGTGTTAGGATAAGGTATATTACAAATAGAATATTTTGAATAAGTTAATCCACTTCAACCATACAATCTAGAATATATCTATTAATACAATAAACGATGATATAATGATACTATAAAACACAATAATAGATGGATATTTAGTTGTGTAGAGAAATACAAAAGTGTTCTAGATGCTTAGATTGGTTGAAAACGCCGATAACTGGAAATGCTTTGTCGTTGGAGATGTGCCTCAAAAATGCTCTTGTATGGAACCCGTACAAATTTGGCTAGGGCATTGTATGGTATAGTCCCACTTCATATGATTTAAAACATGTAAATAGTGGAGCTCTGTATCTTCGCTTGTTTGTCGTTAGCCTAGAAATGGTGGTTGTCTATCGGTAGGGTTCGCACACGTTCAACACCACTTGAAATGATTGGAAATAAATATAAACCTTAGATACATGTAACAACTTTCATGAAACAATTAGATAACAAAAAGAGAAATTTGTGTGTGGGTGAGGATGCAAAGACTCGGTGGTCAACCCTTTCTAAACCAATCTAGGCGCTATACTACATCCCCTCAAGTGAGAGCAAGCCCGAGCAAGCCTCATGTAGTTCTCCTAGTATTGGTGCAAATGGTGTATGTAATTAAACCAATCCCTATGTTTCCCTCGCGTCTCTTGACACAAAGAATAACAAACGTAACTAAGATAAAATAAAGATGCACCCAACCTAATAGTAGTGTAGTGTGATGTGCATCCGATGTTAAGATTGACTCACTTTGTCCTTTAGGACCTTTGACAATGCTTGAAGTGACTTGTTCTTGCAAAAACATAACTCTAGGACCTTTGAATGCTTGGTGACAGAGGAAGCTAGAATCTTGAACCTAGTTTGAGTGCTTTAGACTGGCGGTAGCTTCTCTAAAGGGCGTGCAACTACTTTAGGAAGACAGAAGAGCCTCGAGTGCTTTAATATTGATAATCTCAACACAAGTGTTTGAGAATCCCAGGTGAGTTGTGAAGTGCTTTTGACTTGGTTATATAGGTTTCCATATGTTAATTGTGGCACTAAGGACTCACCAAGGGAAGATGAAAATGATGCACATAAAAATTTCAAATTAATAGAAGTTTAATTATAAGAGAGGGGATGTGATTGTATATGTCCACCCAGACCGTTGTACATCACAACCCTTTTTTGTATTGTCTCATATAGGGATTTAATGACGAAAGAGCCGAGTCTAGGAATGGTGCGCGAGGATAAATTGTTGCTTTAGAGAGAGAGAGAGAGAGATTTGTCTTAACATAGGAACAAAGCCAAACTTGTCATTGCCAAAGGATAAATTACCAAATTTGAGTGTCTACATTTTCTTCCCCTTTAAGTATGGAATTGAAAATTGCATGCTTAAAGGAAAAATATACCCGAGTCTACACACACACTTTGCCTTTGCTTGATAGTTGTGTCCTTACATTGGTGTTGACACGTTACATAGTGAAACCTACAACACAAAGTGTAGTCAATGTCCATAGGAGAAATTGAATTATAATACATATGTAGAAAACAAATGAAACTTTGAAAAGAGATGCAAAATGTGGAAGGAACACACTTATTCGCTTTGTGGAGGAGGAGCTCCTGTTTTTGTTGTGCTTGTGAATCTTGATTTGTGTGGAGATGACAAAGGATTGGGGGTGACCAGTCCCTAATTTTTGCTTAGGATAAGGCGAAGTAGGAGAGAAGTTGAGTGCGTGTGACCCAACACCTATAAGAGGTACCATAGGACATTTATTCCAGAAAACTCCACAAAAATGGAAGATTAGTGTACAAATTATATAGACACCTTGATATCTTCCCACATAAAGAGAGAGAGGAAGGAATAACAACCTACGAAGTATATAGCCACCTCGATATCTTCCAACTCCATGAACCACACTGCTACAGATGAATCTAGGCCCAATGTTGTAGTAACACAAAGTTGAAAGGGAACAAGCTCATGCCCCCATTGTGTGTCATAATAACTAAGTTTGATTATGCAAACTCGAATGATGCAAAGGAGAAGAATGCCCATGCCCCCATACCTTGTATTTGCAACTTTATTTGAGTGATGTAGTGAAGAAGTATTAAAGTATTCCCGCTCCCTATATTATACTCTAAATTGTCATATGTATCTAAATTTGTAATAGAAGTTTGTAAATGCATGTAAGATTATGAGAATGTTGAAATATTCTTTGAATTTTCCCCTAAGATTGAAATGTCCAATTCGGGCCACAACATACTATAGTTTGATCCCTTAGTGGATGATTATGTACTAGTGGGAATCTTGTCCTTGTTATGTATATCTCCCCATTGTTGGGGATCTATGACCTATGAAAACCTATATTTGAGTCCTGTAATATGTCTGTACCATTCGTATATGTATAATATACCTCGATGAATGCCCCTTCTTTTAAGGTGCTTGAGATATGACAATATAGCGCGTGTCTCAAAAGAAATGACGTGCACCCATGATGAATAAATTTGATAATTTGTGTTAGATCACATAAAAGGCTATCGTGGTAGCCACCATTAGGATCACGTGTTCCGCAAAGAGGTTGCACTTGGTAGATACCATGGTGCAAAAGGAAAGCAACATGCAAAAAGTAATAATAATTAGGTGTAAGAGAAATAAAGCAATGAGGCAAAAAAGCATAAGTAGATCAACAATAGTATATATAAATTTCATATCAAGGCATGGAGCCATAAACATGGGACATCAAAATGTCACAAAATAGTTGCAGTGAAGGCACATAGGCCACATATAAAGGAGGAAGTGCATATATACAAACAATGTCGCACACAATAAAGACATAAAGTCACAAACATGAGACAAAAAAGTGTTGTAAGACAAACAAGGTGCGCAAGCCACATACAATAAACTATCAAGTACTCAAATAATCAAGTAATAAAGTAAGTGAAACACCTAAAATAATAGGAAAAAATCACATAGAGCAATACAAGTTAGCACTACACAAGACACATGTTAACATATTAGCCGAAAAGGTAACATATACATAATATAACTTATTGAGCATAATGAGGAAGTGAAAGTAAGTGTAATGAAACAAAAACACGTGTAGTGTGAGTGATGCCCCCAAATGATTAGTCATAGGGAAGGAATTAGGTCGACATGTCATCGTGTATCAATATGTATATGCTTTGCATTAAGTTCAACATATCTCGTGATTTGCGTGTGCAAAAGTGTATATAAAACCAATATGAAACTAACAAACTAGCTAATCAAGTCATATGCATGTCTTGGTTTTTTTGTTTTTGTAGATATTTGTCTTTTTCGGATTATGGGAATGTTTTTGTATTTTTGAAATTAGCTATGTACGGGAAGGGAGGTAGTACACGAGTGATCTAGTATCATTATAAAGAGGAAATCCTATTACTGTAGGAGACATGGGTCGTAATATCAAATCATGAAAAATATGAGTTAGAGGTAAGGAGTGGAGCCACGAATGAAGAGGATGTGCACAAGATTCAGTGTCAAGAGGCTTTCCTATATCAACCTCAAGAATAGAGAGAGATACAAAGTTGTCGGCTAGCAAAAGTATAGATAAATAATCTTTAGAATCATTGCAAACATACATAATCTTCTCGCACGACATCATCCGTAAGTGTAATCGAAGCCATATGAATATACATAGTAATACTATGAGGGGGAAATTGGTTGCCCTTGAAGATATAAGCACAACAAATGTAACAATAGTAGGTGTAGCCATAAGAGGAGGGATCCTTAAGGGGAGTACTAGAGGCGGGAATGATATAACATCATGGATTGGGGTCTAGTGCCATATGTAGGATCAATGTGAAGGATGTCATGCAAACGATGTGTAACAAGCATATCCCTTGTAGTGTAAGGAAGATCGGAAGAGGCGACTATATCATTTTCCATAGCATGAGGTGGAGACATAATATTGTGCCAAGAAATAGGTGTAAACGCCATAGACATTTTAACATTTTCAAGGGAATATGGGTTGCCTCCAAACATATAGGCACAATATATGTGGCCTTAAGAGACATCCCAGGAGGTGAAGGGCTAGATATAGTGAAAAATATAACATCATGAACTAAGGGTCGAGCACTCGTATGTAGGAGTTATAAACATATCATCAATAATGGCGTGTAAATCATGTGCAATATCATCCATAACATCAAGAGTAAAAGCATCAATTGCAAAATGTTCAAGTGCATTAAAAGAAAAACATTCAATATTAGTAGTGTCCACAATAGTAACATGTTAATTCTTACTAGGAATAGAAGATACGACACATTCATTTGGAATATTGTTCATAACCATAATAGAAGCATAAGAAGGATATTCAAGTGTACCATTCACAATCACAATAGTTGTACCATCAACTATGTGGGGGAAAGATAAAGGATCATTCATCACACAATCAAATATATGAGACAAGGAAGTAACATCATGTCTACCATTATTGCTAAAATCATCATCACAATTGTAATCACCATTAAAATGTATATCATGTAGAGGCCCTTGACTAGGTACAATTGCTAGAGCACTACTAACATAAAACAAAGAATGTGAGGCATAAGATGGTGTAGTGTCATTAGTTGATGCCATATAATAATGAACAAGGTTTGGGGTCTCTAATGAATGATAGCAACAATAATTTAGTGTTATTATTTTATAATTTAATTCATCATAATGCACAATAATTCACATGTTTAATGTCTTTGGTTAGGTGTCATTAGTAGTAGTGTTTCACTTGCACAAAGATGTTGTGTCATCCTATTTAGTTTGATTAGGTCATTGTACTCACAAATCTTGTCATTTTGTTTTGGGCATGTTTTGACACTTGTTAAGCTATTACAGAGTTATAATCATCCTGTAACGTTGATGTCCGATATCTATAAATATTACAACATGCTTTTGGTTAATATGATGCTTAAATTTGGTGTGTAGTTTTGATTAAGATCCTGCATTCTTTTGTGTTTTCATACCCAAATATGATATGAACAATGTTTAAGGAGATTTATGGAGGATATGGAAATATTTTAGCAAAGAGATAATCAAGAGGAGGAGCTTCGTGCCCCCTCACTCAAATATTCTCCTAGCCCCAAAATTTGCACAATTATGGAATTTTTTTGGAAAACAATTTTTGCTCCTACAAGCGAGGGCATTGATTCAAATATGTTGAAATAAACACAATTTTTTTCATAATGTGTGGGCCCCACTGGGTCCATGAGCTCTTGTAGAGCTCCTAGGCAAGTTGTGTTGAGTTAAGGCGAGTTGCATTGTTGCAAGTGCACAACTCCACAAAGCGAGTCGCACCCGAGTTTCCCACGAGTTGAGTTCCCGACTTGAGCGAGCCGCATTGAAAGGTTGAGTGCCCAACCCGCTTGCTTTGTATCCTAATAAATCTTGTTCCTCATGTTGAGATGAATCTGCCCACTCTCGAGCTCCCTTGGATGGAGATGATCTCGAGTTGAGCCCACGATTCCAAGCTTCCAACGAATCCAAACTGCACCCTTGGGAAAAACCTATTCACCAAGTGAGCACCCATACTCAATCTCCCACGAGCCGAGTACTCTCTTCCCAATAACCACATCAAAGATATCCTCACGCCTTTCAAGTTTCCTAGCTTGCAGTTGTGGTCTTAGTTTGGAGCTCTTTGATAGTGAAAAACAAATGGTCAATCGACATAAGAATACAAAAAGGCGATTGCAAGAAAATCAAACATCATCTCAACCTTACACGCAAAAACAATACACACGCCATTTAAAGCGATGGATAAAGGTTGGGTCAATTTTATTTTTGGGTTTTTACTTTGGTTTTTTAAAGAAGAACCTTATTTCACTTTTTTCTTATAAAATCAATTTCTTCCACATAATAGTCTAGTGATCTCCTTGGCTTATCTAGACAATGAGTGTTGTTAAGGCACATACTTCTAGCCAAGGCTATGGGTTTGATCCACTTATACCTTCTTCCTCTTTTATTTTAAAGAAAACAACAAAACTTTAACGAAGCCTTCTACCCGAGCTACTATCACAATAGACCATAGGCCTTTCAAAGCTAGAGGTTGGGGGTTCGAAACACAAAAGAATGTAGGATCTTAATCGAGCTACACAACAAAGTTGAACATTATATTAACAAAATACATGCTGTAATATTTATAGATATTGGATATCGTAGTAGGAAGACGATTACAATACCGTAATAACTTAACAAGTGTCAAAACAATCCCAAAATAGAATCTCGAGATTGGCAAGTACAAAGATTTAATTAAACTAAACATGATGACACAACATCCTTGCGCAAGTGAAACACTATTACTAATGACACCTAATCAACTCATTAAACATATGCCCATTATGATGAATTAAACAATAAAATAATAACAATAAAATATTATTTCTTGTAACATCACGACTTAATACATTCGTTGAAGTAGTAAAATCGTTATTTCTTGTCTAAATTATTGAGTATTTATTCTAGTTACATTATGACTTGTCATGTAGTGAAATGATGTTAATAATGTAACAAGTTAATTACACACACACACACACACACACACACACACACACACACACACACACACACACACACACACACACACACACACACACACACATACGTAGATATATATTTGATGAAGATCTAATTAACTAATGATAAATGTATACATACATACATACATACATACATTTATAATTAGTTCTATATAACTAATGATAAATGTATGTATGTATGTATGTATGTATACATTTATCATTAGTTATATAGAACTAATTATAAATGTATGTATGTATGTATGTATACATTTATCATTAGTTATATATATATAATGTTTTGTTTTGATTGGGTCATAGGACCACCATGGCTAAAGCAACGCGATTTTAATAGTATTTAACTCGGTCATTGAAGACCACCTAAGCAAAGTGTTTAGGAGTTGATGTTTGGTATTGTTTGGCATTAAATTGGTCATAGACCACTAAGACATAAGCTTTAGTTAAGTATGGTTCGTGGCATTGTAATGCCCACCATGCAAGTTTATGGATTTTATTAAGTTTTAAATAAACTTAAGCTTAGCTTAAGTTACTTGACAAATATGGAAGGAGGTTTATGGTTTTGGCGGTTGTTTGGATGGCCACAACGTGGCATGGGCAATGAACGAGGAAGTAAATGTTGTCAGGTTCCTTGGGAACCGTTAGCTTCTTGGAGAAGCTAAACATGCAAAGTGAATGCATAGTTGTATTTTCATTTCAATTGTTTGGTTTTTGAGAACTCTTGCATGGAGTTAGGCATTGAGAGTTTTGTGGAAAAGTTTGTTTTGGCTTTGCATGACAAATTTATGACTACTATATTTAATTTATCATGGCTCTTTGGTTATTTAAATCATGTTGTTGGAATATTGGATGGTTTTTGGAAAGCATTTGAATTGGAAACAATTGTAGGGAAGAATAAAGGCAAATTAAAACACATGCATGAGTTCCTACTCTCACTCTTTGTTGTTATTATGATGAAATATCCAGATACATTTTGGTTTGGTGTATTTGATTGGAAATTGGTAATAGAATGCATTGATTTTGGGGGATTTTATTTGAAATCTGGTTATTATTTAGAGGAAATGTTTTGGTTAGTATTTGCAAAATGGGAATAGAAACATTTGTTAAAAAAGGAATGAGGAACAATCGCATGCATTTAGATTTTTGGACTTTTGTTTGAAATTTGTTTTTGTTTCTTGGGTTTATTGTGAAATTTGAAAATAAGAAGGAATTCATTTACATTTTGGTCTGGGATCATTTTTATTGAAATTTTATTACTCTTCTTTGGATTTTGATGGAAAATATGGAAAATATAAGAGGGAAAAGTTGAATATGAAATGAGTAAATGTTTGTTTTTGAAATCTTGAAATGAATACATTAAGAGTTTTGTTTATTATTTGAGATCTGGAATCTGGGTATGATTTGGATTAATTGGGTCTGTACAATGTTTGAAAGTTAGATACAACTCATATTGAGCTTCAATATTTTTTATTGGTTCCAGCTCGTTTTGAAAGCTCTGCTGATAACATTATTTTCTAAGCTCATGTCGAGCTTTGCCGTTATCGATTGATATCAATCCTTCTCGAGTTTTGGAATACCATTTGTTACATAACTCTTGAAGAGCATGGTTATCGTTAATTTTCTATAAACACGTTTTGCTTCTGGTTATTATACGAAATTTGAAGGTATTACATTTTGGCTTTTGTTTATAAGGAAAATATGGAAAATAAGATAAAAGACACAGATCTCATTAAGAGCATGGTTATTTCTATTCTCTCCTTAGCACATGTTATTGGATTTGGGATATTATGTGGGATTTGGAAATGTATTATCTTGTTTGGTTTATTTTATAAAACTGGTAATAGATACATTTGGGTTTTGGTTATTTGTGAATATGGAAATGGGAAAAGAGTTAGATTCAACTCATTCATGAGAAGTGTTGTACATACGTTCTTAAAACTCATTTTAAAATTGGGTTTTGTGATTTGGGAAAATAACTAACGAGATAGTTTTTGTGGCTCTTCCTAGAGCATTGTTGTTTGAATCAGTTTTATTAATCTCCTTTTGAAGCATGGATGTTATCATACATGTTCATGCTCATTTTCTGACTAAGGTATTTATGAATAGTTATGGAATAAGTAATTGTTCATATCTCCTTTTGCGAGCATAGTCATTTTCAATTAGGTTAATAGTTCCTTCTTGAAATGTTGCTAATATCATTATTCTTTTATAGAAAACATTTGTTTTGTTTGGTATTGGAAAAAATTTGATAGATTATAGATCCTCCTTGATCCTTACTGTTTTCATTTTGTTTGTTTGATTATGGAAAGTAAGGTTTGAAATATTGGTTGTTTGGGAATTTGAAAAGAATGATGGTTTTGTAAACAAGAATTGTCTTCTTTTTTTAGTTGTTGGATGTTTCAATTTTTGGAATATGGAAATATAAAACAATCTTTGAATTACCATTGTAAAAATGTATAAGCATGATGACTTGATTATATAGATGCCAAGTATGACTGTTTTGAGGATAGTTGGAAAACTTGTGAATTACATTTGTAATTATTGTTTGGAGTTGCAGTATATGTGTACTATATTGTTTAAATGTCTGAGTTTTATTAAGTTAGATAAAATAGGGACAATGGGTATAAATGTATATATGTAGTTATGAAGAATCATTACTATAAGTGCATGAGATAGATATCTTATTATAAACTAGGAAGTTTATAATTATATCTTACTTGATTAAAAATAAACTTAGCCATAACTTATTCAATTATTTCATTATGATTACAACATGGATTATGAGTATGTGGACTCATGCCAGTTCTTATGAGCTGACCCATATCCATCTCTCTCCTACAGATTTGCAGGAAAGGCCGACATACTTGAAGTGACTGTTTGGATTTGATTTGTGATTGTATTACGTCTTAAGTTTATTTTGATATAAATCCGAAAAGGATTATTGTAATCAAATGATAATGCGATTGAAATGTCATCACATATTTTAAAGGGCATTATGGCCCAATGTATTATTCTTGCTTATTGATGTAAATCATTATTAATGAAGATTAAGGTTTATCCTTATTTGAAATCAGATTATGTGACTTAGCTGATTTATGACTTATCTTGTTTGAAAATGAAAATATGATATATTGTTTATACAACTGATTATTAATTAAGATGATTATTCTTAAGTTATATGTTGATTACTGATTTTATTAGTTTCATTATAATGATAAAAGCTAATTGAATAACGACACATAAAACGAAAAGGATAACAACGAAAATGAAATAAATATATTATTGTACCTTATGGTATTAAATGGACTAATCATGACAAGTAATGTACTTAATATAATAAAGACTATTCTTAATGAGTGAATGTAATAAATCAACGCTGATGCGAAACCGATTAGTAAACCTACAACTAACGATAAATACTAAAAAGTGAAAATACGACAAGAGGTACTAATAAAGGATAGTAACTCGATGACTCATAATGACCTCTAAAGAGAATCTATTAAATATCGTGAATCAATACTTTGTGGCATGTCATAAAGAAAGACTTAGTTACTTTATCTATCAAAGGTAACCCAAGAAAATTATAAGCGTGGGTGTAATGTCCCTTCGTCTTCTTGTTAGTATCCTGCTTCGTGCCAACTTAGGATGGCTACGAGAAGGGTAGTGAGGACGTAATGATGGAAATCATTACGTGGTCCCTATATTTCCCATAAGGATCCTAAGATGGTACAGATAGGATCCTTTTGTTTAGTGAAATGAGTCGGGCATGGACTCTTCTTCTTCTTAACTAAATCATCATATTAAACAACAAAAAGGAATCTAGATAACTATGTAGAGATGGTTGTGTGGTGACGGAAGACAAGTTTCGTAGACTTGTGTGCGGTCTCGAAACTAAGCTTGTAAAGCAATGCTTGAATATTTAGCCAAAGTAATGTATTAGTTGACTACATTGTCTGTTCACCAATCCCCTAATTTATCAGTGTCGGATACGGATGTAATGCGCAAAGATGAATGTAGTTGATGCACAAAATTCTCATAATATGTAAAAGGTTTTGCAGTATATAAAGTATACACACTCGGGTAGAGTGATTTAAGGAGATCGCAAATATCTGGATATACCCTTTCAACTGTACATGGTTATCATATGTTATCAGATGGATTGTGAATATTTAATTATGCTATATTATTTAGTAGAAAACTAAATAACAATGTTAAATACTAAAAACAATAATTGTACTTAAGGGGTTTTTTTTTTTGAAAATTCCCTTAGTTTGGATGAATCATAACATGGGTGTTATAGTTTGGTATCAGAGCTGTAGGTTTATCAACTCTTGGACTTAATGGGTTCATAACGCTAACAAACATCTTATCCTTTTATTAACAAGATACGATGGCTAGAAGAAGGGCGAACAATGATGCTGGAACCAGTTCAAAAATGTTGAAGGTTCAACAACTCAAAAGTTAGATGAAATTATAACGATCGTTTTAGGACACTCGGAAACCGAGAGCTTCCTTGGAGCAGTGGGTAGTGGGTGAAAATGAAGAGCAAAAGTAAGAATAACTTGAACAACCTAATGATAACAATTAGCGATGGAATAAAGAGCTTGCTTGGCTATCGAACTATCTAGGGACATAAAAATAACCAACCCACCCAAATTTGATGGGACTACTACGGGGGATGGTGATGAAAACTGGTTAGGTGAGACGAAGAAGTACTTTAAAATAAGGGAAATTTCGAAGGAAACTAAAGCAGTTGGGGTACTTTTTAGCTCTCTAATGAAGCATCTTCATGGTGGGATAACCGTAAGATGGAGTTGGGAGTAGATACTACCTTCATCACTTGGGAGTAGTTCAAGGTATACTTCACAACACCGGTTACCTCACTCTATTTTGATTAAATTTTTTTTTAGAATTTCGTAACTAACTTAGGGTAAGCTGAGTGTTGTGGAGTATTGGGAATATTTTACTAAGTTGTTAAAATACATGCCTCAATACCAAAAAGATGAAAACGTTATATTTCTCAAGTTTATCAAAGGGTTAAGCCCAAATATAGGAGGTGAGGTCGATGTTTATGGACCTTCTACTATGGAAGCAAGGTTTGAAAAGGCCATAAGGAAAGAACAAAAAATACAAACAATTTCAAACTTTAGGGAAGAGAAACATAAGAAGAGCGTTAGCTCACCTGCACCACTTGCTCCTAGGAAAACTTGGTGGAAGAAAGATGGTAGAAAAATGAATACTGATAGGAAAAATATAACATTTAAACCTCACCGCAAACACAAGAAAAATGAGCGAGAACAATGTTGCTTTTGGTGAAATGTTTTTTGAAAGAAAAGGGCTGTTGTTGGGGATGTTTGAATGCGGTGGTGATCATTATGCAAACAACTATCCCTAAAAGAATCGGGGAATAACCAACAACAAAGAGTTCATGATGCGGTGCGTAACCTTAAGCCAGAAAAATAGGCTACCCCAATAGAAGTGTCAGAGTAAGCTTTATGGTTTTCATGTTACTATTTTGTTTGACACCGTGCTACCGAGTGTTTTATTTCAAGTAAATTAGATGGTAAATTGTCTAAGAAAGATGGATTTATGGAAAATTCTTAGACTGTTCAATACGAGTGATGCCATTCATATGGTAGACCAATGTCTGTTTAAAGTAGCATTGGAATTACCTAGTTTTACCACTGAACTTGACCTTTATGTGACTCCCTTAGGGTCTTATGACATCATAATAGGAGTAAATTGGTTGTCCAAACACAAGGAAACAATGGATTGCTTTGAGAAACATATAGAATGTCTTGATGATACACGTAAAAACAACCATCATTTAGGGCATTAAGAGATATTTTGAAGTTAGACAAATATTTGCAATGCAACTTAAGAAAGCCAAAAACAAAGGTTGCATGTTGTATGCAATTAAAATCTCATATTTTAGTGAGGAAGGTAAGACTTATTTGGAAGATTTTCCACTTTTACGTGAGTTTAGGGATGTCTTTTTGGAATAATTTCTGGACTTCCTCCTAAAAGAGAGTTTGATTTCACAATTGACATTAAACCAGAACTAACCAATATCAAAAGCACCTTATAGAATGACAACAATATAGCTAGTAGAACTAAAAGTTGAGCTACATGAACTTTTTTCAAAAGGATTGATCTGACCTAGGATATCTCCTTGGGGAGCACAGTCATTTTGTTAAAAATAAAGATGGAACGTTAAGGTTATGTATTGACTATCGCATGCTTAACAAAGCAACAATAAAATATAGATATCCTTTGCTAAGAATTGGTGACCTCTTCGATCAGATGAGATGCCTCTATTTATTCTAAGATTGATTTACGATCTCGTTATCATCAGTGAAGAATAAAATATGAGAATATTCATAAAACAACATTCAGAATACGCTATGGGCATTATGAGTTTCTGCTTTTCCATTTGGACTCATTAATGCACCAACAATATTTATGAACCTTATGAATAATATTTTTCAAGAATATTTAGATAATTTTTTTCTAGTTTTTATTAATGATATTCGATTTACTCTAAGAATATTGATGAACACAATAAACACTTAAGAATAATGTTGGAAGTGTTGAGAAAAAGGAAACTCTATGGTAAGATTTCAAAGTGTTCTTTTTATCAAAATGAAGTACAATATCTTAGCCATATCATAAACAAGGATGAGATTTCTATTGACCCATCGAAGATCAAAGCTATTACTGAGTGGCCAATACCTAAAAACGTACACGAGGTAAGAAGTTTTATGGGATTGGTTGGGTATTATAGAAAATTTGTAAAAGACTTTTCAAGAGTGGCTGGACCAATTACTTCATTGTAGAAAAAGGATAAAAAGTTTGTATGGACTAACAAGTTTAAGAATGCATTTAACTTGCCGAAAGAAAACCTTACATATACACCAATACTAAAAGTTCTAGATCCCAAAGGAAACTTTACCGTGGTAATTGATGTCTCAAGTGAAGGATTGGGAGGAATACTTCTTCAAAATGATCACGTAATTTCTTATGAGAGTAGAAAATGAAGGTGCATGAGTAGAACTATGTTCCCCATAACTTAGAACTTGTTGTCATAGTTCATGCCTTAAAAATATGGAGGCATTAACACCCTCCCCAACCCCAACTTGGTTGTTATCCTTAGCCTATACAATGTAGAGTCTATATAGATAGAGGGCCCCTCTTACTCCGAAGGGGGTGTTAGGAAATTATAATATTAGTGCTCACGTTATTAATATTAGGCTAATTGTTACTATTGTTATTATATTTGTTTATATGTGAAGTTGTTAATAAACAACTCACGTATATAGGAAAATGTGAGATATTTGTGGGATGGGTAGT
Organism: Taxus wallichiana var. yunnanensis; assembly: GCA_018340775.1. NCBI lineage: Eukaryota > Viridiplantae > Streptophyta > Pinopsida > Cupressales > Taxaceae > Taxus > Taxus wallichiana. Next base: position 315,511,422 of record CM031234.1, on the reverse strand, counting down.
TCAAGTAGTTTCCTAGATTCTAGGGATGTAAAATCCTACATATATGGAGAGTTGTATGTTGTGTATATATCCAAAATGAATTGAATGGAAGATTATTATTCCATGAATAATATTATAAAGTGTGATATTGCTGTGCAAATCGGCTCCTTCCACTTCATTTGGCATCAGAGCGAAGTTCATCTTAAGCAATTTGATCCAGTGCTTTAATGGAAGCATAATAGAATGGTAGGGGCAGTCAATTATTCTTTTGCCCTTGAGGATGGTAACATTATGTAAAATTATTTGAGTGTTAGTAATATATTCTCTATAAAGGTTTATATATATTATCATCTTAGGCAGAGTGTGTTGGAGATTCTTAGTGGTTCCAAAATATACTTCTACTGTTCGTATTCCATCTCTGTTGTCCTTGAAAATTTCCATTGACGTCAGTTAGATCTCTCTGCGTCCAAGCATCCAATCGAGATACACCGAGTTCTTGCACATCGGTGGTCATCGTTCCATTCACATAGTCAAGTGTAATTCTATTTCCTGCATTTGAATTGAAAGATCGTATCAGACGATCTTCAAGGCTTTGGAATTGGAGAGCTTTGTATTGAATCTGCATTGAAGATTTTTTGCAACGTTAGATCAACTACGTCAGTGTTGTGACAAATTCTTTGCATCAGATCCACCGTGTGTATTTCTCCAACCTAATAGAAGCATTTAGAAAAGAGGATCCGTTTTCTTGACAGCTGGGCGGTTAAGAGGACTTCAACAACTTGTGAATCCATTCGCTGGCCAAATCTTTACAATCTACATGTTGAAGTCATCAAGCATGTAGGGGATTTTATTCATTTAACATTTGGCCATTCCACATTATTATTTTCTACAGCAAGAGTGTTAGAACGTGCACCATTCAGAGCTCTTGGATGCTTATATGTGGCGTCTTGGTGATTATCATCAAAATTTTTATTCTGGTTAATCTGTTACACATTGTTTCTCTTGTTTGGAGAAGAAGTACAAGTGAAGGATATCATCAAAATGCGGCCATCTTCCATTTCTCTCCTTGATACGTCAGCCATTATCTATCGTTCAAACTTCAATTGGCTTGTTATTATTAATCTCCATAACAATATACACGTAACACGAAGCAAACTCTACGGAACATGTAAGTCAAAGGTCTGCATTTATACGTGATCTTAAACTCAAATTTTATTCATGTAAGAGCATAACTCCATTACAATTCTTGTTTCATTTCACAAGAGTTCTTACAAAGACTAAAAATATTAAAACACTCTAGACTTAGAGACTCTACTAAACTCAAAAGTAATTCGATGTAGTGAATGAGTATCTACTTCTCTTTATATAGGAAAAGAGAGAGGCTTTCCACCGGATTATCGGAGAATCGAAAGACCGGGAACCCGAACGCAGTTACCAAAAAGATTCCCACTAAGAAGAACGGATGAGTACATGCCACTCATCATAACACCTTTAGAAAGTGGGGAGGTCCACAACTTTACATAAAGTGACATCAAATCACTTCTTTATACAAATGATGACAACAAGCTTGTCATCATAGCTTCACGGGTTGTATTGACCTGCCGGGCTAGCATCATTATCGAGAGGAGCCGGAAGATTCCTCTTGTCGTTATGTGAAGAAAATATCCTGTGTATTACGCTCGTACCATAGACGAGATAAGTTTACGATCCAACAATATCTCTTTGAAGATATCTTACGGTGGGGAATAGATCTTGGTGGGAATCCTCGAGAAAGTGTCCAGTATTTGGAGGAGGTACATTCATGGTGTGATGGATGTAGATCTTGCACCATAGCTGTCCGTTAGGATTAGGATGGTGTCCCTACAATGGATTAGTCCTGACATAATAACATTGTTTAACATACCATGGAATCTTACAATTGATCAGAATGTTTCTGACAATATCTGACAGACATTAATTAGAGGACTATAAGAAATTTTAGTAGGCAGGAATTTGGATAAGAAATATTTGAAATGGTTTGCAATATACTGCCTATCACCAGGGATACTGGGACGATTCCATGCATCATTTGTCAGGGGATCTCCTTCAGGCCATAGTCTGGAGAACTCGAACCTCCATAACGTGTGTGGTCTTGGAACTAGTTTTCGTAGATGCCTTCCTTTGACTAGAATGTCATTAGCTAGGGGCTCCACATATCTGGAATGTCGCCATTTCCATTGAAGAGTATAGAATACCATAGGCTCATGCCGAGAATGGAATTCTGAGGTAGGGATCTCAGGATCCACAAATCTACATTCGACTTTAGAGGTCTGAGAAGGAGATACAAAAATGATTCCTCGAGAGAGAGTATGTTTTGAGCTTCACATGACATTTGATTATCACATCTTTCCAGAGACCTCAAATAATTTGTGCAAGTGGAGGTATTCCATATTGGTTCAACAAATTCATGGAATACCTGAGTGACATTCACAGTTTTAGTTGAACTAACTCTCTACTGGCAAAATCAGCGAGAGCATTCTTTTACCAGAGATGTGTTCAACATCAAACTCATATCCATCAAACCATTGAGCCCATCTCTGAAGACGACCATAAGTTGTTTTATTGGTAGGATCGCCTTTATATAATCTGCCTTTAAAATGCTGCAAATCTGTTCTGAGTAAAAACTTTTCATGTTGTAAAAAGAACAGAAAGCTTGAATAGCTTTTTGGCAGCAAGAATTTCCTTATGGCTAGAATGGTATTTAAGTTCAGGACCTTTAAAGGACCCAGAAGCATACCTGCATATTTTTTCAGTACCATTCTCCATTTTCTCTTTGAGGATTGCTCCCCAAGATTCTTCAGAAGCATCTGTCTCAACAATCTTAAAACCAGTACCAGAAGAGACAGAGAAGGAAGTGTGTGGCAACTCTGTTTTATTCTTTGAACAACCTTTGTCATGCCAGAGTTCCATGCTGGAGCATTGGAGTGAAGTCTTTTATTTAATAACAATCTGTCAGCCGCAACATTCTTGTAGAATCCTGCAATATAGTTAACACAACCTAGAAATCTTTGAAGTTGTGTTTTATCAGTAATCTCGTGCTCGAAAGCAGACTTATCTTTGAAATGATATGTTCTTGCATCAGGATGGCTCCATATTTGAGAGTTATGCCCGAAACTGAATCCAATATTTAAATGTTTCCATTTTGGTCGGACTAAAACAAAGTCCATTGGCATACACAATTTGATAGAACTGTTCAAGGTGCTCCAGATGATCCTTTGTATTATGAGAGAAGATCAGAATATCATCAATGTACACAATTAGAAATTGACTTAAGTGACCAAAAATTTGATCCATATTTTTTGAAAGATAGATGGGTGTAGTCTTTGGACCGAATGGCGAGACCTTCCATTCATATTGGCCACTGGAATACTTGAAAGCGATTTTATATGTGTCTTCTTTATTCAAGAAGATTTGCCAAAAACCTGATTTTAAATCAAACTTGCTTTGTAAACTTTCTTTATCGCCATTAATTCGAGCCAACAAATCATCTCTACTTGGAATAGGATGCTGAACAGGAATATGTATTTATTAAGTGGTTTATAATTTACCACTAATCTTTTCTTTCCTCTGACTTGTTCACTTCTCTTGTTTACATAAAATGCAGGGCATGACCATGGAGACTTAGAGGGCTGTATGAATCCTCCTTTTAGCAGATTATCAATTTCGCTTGACATTCAATTTTCTCAGAGGGAGGCATGCCTATATGATGAGCCTTGAATTTTGGAGAAGTGGCAGTTTGAAAATCTAACTGACAAAAAAATGTTTTTTCCGATGGACGAAGCATGAGGATTATCAGAAGTGCAGTCAGTTTGATTTTATTGATGAGAGCATCAATAACAAAGGTATTCATGGAAATAGACTTATGTAACCAATCTAAATTGGTGGCCTTTTGGGGCTTAGGTGCAGAGGGCACAATAGACTGGTAAGTTTGAAGTCTTGGGATGGATCCTTGAGGAAAGCGGATCTCATCTTGACAAATGGTATAGGGCATACAATTATTCAAGTTGTCTGAACCAAGCAACATATCATAATGCAGAAGATCAAACTGATGGACTTTAAAGGTAGTCTGCATTTTCCCTAATTTTACAGGAATATAGGCAGAACAATGGGAGAACACTTTCTTAGAATCAAAACTTATTTGTAATGGCTCAGGATCCCAACAGTCTCTAGGGATAGCATTAGCTTTTAACAGACTAATTTCAGCGCCTGTGTCTATCATAGCATCTAGAGAGTAAGGCTTTATGTTTGGGATACAAAGTTGAATTCTACAGAAAGGATTGCAGGAGGTTTTAACTGTACTTACCTTTGCTTCGTGTTCTGCTTCATACTGATCATAGGCTTTTTCCATGATAAGCCTATCAATGGCTTCTTCAGTTGTCTCAGGACTAGAAGCCAACTCTTCTTCTTGGAGCAGAGCTTGGAATTCTTCAGTAGCTTTTTGTATAGCTCGCTCTAGAAGAGATAAACGTTGTTGTCTCCAAATTCTTCTTTCGAATGTTCCTAGAGCAGAGATGGAGTGGAGACAACGGTTGCAGTGTGTACAGGAGTGAGAAGCTTTTGGAGATGGAACCGAATGTTTCTTCTTCTTCTTACGGAAATAAGAACGAGAAATGTCTAGGTCTGAATCCATGACCGCGTCCAAAACTAGAAGAAGGATGATCTCATGTAGAATTTCTTTGTCCATGACCTCTACCGGGGGAAAGAGAAAAATGATAGGGATCCCGAGAAGGATCAAAGAGAGACGGCGTGCGTTGGCGAGCAGACGCGGGTCTTCACTCTTTTCTTGTTGGATTTTGGCATCCAGATCGATTCTTGAAGTCATAGAAGCTGGGATTTGAAGAGAATAATGTCGATGCACCATATGAGGGGGACAAAGAATGAGATCTTGCTTGAGTTGTTCCAACTTTTTTTTTTGAAACTATGGAGTTGGGAGGAATGAACGGATGTTCATATGAGTTCCTTATCATATTGCAATGAAAGGATGGAAAAGAATCATAACCTTCATTAGAGTCGAATAAACATTATCGAAGAAGACTACGTAAGTTGATTAGCTGCAATAGTTAGTTCTATAAATTCAATATCTGATTCATAGCTTTACGCATCGATATGAGAATATAATCATCTTCATCAAGAAGATGTTCCTGTACAAAATTTACTTTGGCCTTTGACTTGGCCTTTTCTCCTTTCGTGGACAATCTCGACTATATAGTGATTTCCCTTGCAAATAAAACATTCAATAGATTTAGACTTAGGGAAATACTTCTTTCTTGAAGAACTTTCTTACGGGCTTACCATAAGATCTGGGCTTAGCGAAGATTTAGACATGCAATCACTACACCGTGTCTTACCTTTGAATCTTTTCTTGAGCTTTTTATGATTAGTGAAGGTAGGAGTAGAACAACCAAACTGATTATTAACTTGAAGTTTACAAAACTTTACTCCTAAAGCTTTTTCAGCTTTTATGGCTTCTTTCTTGTGTTTTTCTCAAGACAAAGACGTTGGTTAGTTTCAGTGATAATCTGATTGATACGACCAAATGTCAAATCTGTTTTAGAAAACCCATGCATTGCTTTTTATATTCACTCGCAAAGTATGATGGATAAGATTCCACATATCTTAGCTTCATTGTAGAATTGAAAGGCATACCTGAGTTATAGAGCAACTTTTGCATATAGCACTGGTACTCATGGACTTTTGACATGTCACAGAGTTATGCTCGCAAGAATTCAGTAGTGCTCAACCTCTTTTCATCTTCTACAGTGCCAATGCATTCAGAAATTATGGCGGCTGTGAGATTGGTAGTTCCACCACCAACTTGATCAGCTCCTTCACCTTGATCATTAATAATGGTATCTTTCATTGGTTCAGGGATAGCATCCCACCATTCTTTAAGAATGCCTATAAATCATATTAGCAATAATACTAGCTATATTTTTATCATGCTTTCCAAACTGAAGAACTTGTGTATTGGCCCAACCAATCATACCATGTATCATTTCTCTGATTTCATTAGAGGATTTGCATTCAACCTTGTAGAAATTAGGCTGGAAGTTATGAGTTCGCATGGTAGCATGCGAGAGGAGGTGCGAGAGCTTTCTCCTTCTTCCATGAAGCTTTAATTGCTTCTTACGTGAGCCGCGCCATACCAATTTTTGTCTCTTTCAGCCTTCTTGTTGAAAGGAGATTTCATAAGCGCAACTTGAGCCCATGTAATGGCTTTAGACCAATCAGGGTTAGTACCTTGAGAGCTCGAAGATATCTTTTGCTTTTGTTTGATTTGTGAGCTTTCTAACTTATTTACAACACTAGTAAGAGCAGGAAAATTCTGCTCAAGCTCATAAACGAAAAAGCACAAATCATTTACCTTATTATTGATGATCTAAATACATTTAATAACCTTTTCTCGCCTTTAGAAACAACATGAATAGATTCTTGAATATGTGATATAAGTTTTGCTTGACTTTGATCGGAACTTGCTTTATAGATTAGTAGACAGATGTTGCACATTAGAGGATAGACTATCTTCTTTCTTATTTAATAATAATACAACAGAATGAATATCTCCTTGTTGATGAAGCTCAATAGCCTTCAGTGTATCTTGCATTCGTTTGAGCTTTTCATTCTGAGAGAGAACTTGATCATGAATGACCTTAGTAGCTTTGTTGTTCCAATTTAACATTTTGGCAGACTCAGACTGCTCTATCTTAGAATCTAGCTGACGCTGGTACCAATACTGTCGGCGTTGTTGCCGATCTTCTGTATAGACTTCAAAATCTTTGGCGAAAGGGAAGTCTGTATTGTCGGCTTGAGAGGAAGTTGCCTCTTTTGAATCCATAGAGACTTTTGCTCTTCTGAGCACAGATTTGGCTTGTAAAAGAGTCTGATGATAAGAGGACAGGAACAACTATTCATGCTTATATGCGGGCCATTCTTTGGAATATATTTCTGCTTTGGACTAAAACTGGCAGTGTTCACACCATAGACAATCGGTGTTGGGATCATGCACAAGAGATGGATGGCTACATGGAGGAATTTCTCGTTCAGGACTTTTCTCTCTTTCTGATATAAATGACTGAGTGGAAGAAGAGGTGGATAATCTAGGTTTTACAGAACTAGATTTTCTAAAGGAGATGGTAGCCTTGCCCTTATCTTCAATGACTTTAGAGGCAGATTGGACAGATGAAGTGGCTGCAGAAACACACTTAGTAGAGATTGTCCATTCACGAGGCACTCTAATTTTATCCCAACTGACAACTTCTGGCTCAATCTTCTGAGCTGTCAGGCTAGCATGCATAACAACACTGCTTCCTTTAGAAGGACCATGCTTAGTGGCAGGATGTGCGGTATTAGTCAATCTAAAAATAATTCTGTAAAAAATAGCAAGAGGGGAAGACCCTGGCTTCATATTGAGACCCGTGGTTTGCAAGTGGAGCTTAAGAACTTGATCTAACAAATTATCAGTTTGAATGGACACGGGATAATTAGGAAACACATTAAAGTGTATCGGTCCATTACTGAGACTTGTCTGTAGAGCAGCTAACAGACAGTCTTTGAAGCTCTCATGGCGGGTATCCAATAAACAACACAAAACTAAAGCATTTAGATCAAGTTCTTAAGCTCCACTTGCAAACCACGGGTCTCATATGAAGCCGGTCTTCCCTCTTTCTAATTTTTACGAATTATTTTTAGATTGACTAATACCGTACATCCCGCCACAAAGCATGGTCCTTCTAAAGGAAGCAAAGTGTTGTTATGCATGCTAGCTCCGACAACTCGTAAGATTGAGCTCGAAGTCAAATTGGGATAAAATCGAGTGCCTAGAGAATGGACAATTTCTACTAAGTGTGTCTCTGCAGCCACTTCATCTGTCCAATCTGCCTCTAAGGTCATTGAAGATAAAGGCAAGGCTACCATCTCATTTAGAAAATCTACTTACTGTAAAACCTGATTATTCACCTCTTCTTCTACCCGATCATTTATATCGAAAGAGAGAAAAGTCCCAATGAGAAATTCCTCCATGTAGCCATCCATCTCTTGTGCATGATCCCAACACCGATTGTCTATGGTGTGAACACTGCCAGGTTTTAGTCCAGCAGAAATATATTCCAAAGAATGGCCCACATATAAGCATGAATAGTTGTTCCCTGTCTTCCTATCATCGACTCTTTACAAGCCAAATCGGCTCAAAAGAGCAAAGGTTTCTATGGATTCAAAAGAGGCAACTTCCTCTCAAGCTGACAATATAGACTTCCCTTTCGCCAAAGATTTTGAAGTCTATACAGAAGATCGACAACAACGCCGACAAAGATCTTGTACAGCGTGGCCTAGATTCTAAGATAGAGCAACTGAGTCCGCTGCAATGCTAAACTGGACCAACAAAGCTACTAAGGTCATTCATGACCAAGTTCTCTCTCGAATGAAAAGCTCAAACAAATGCAAGATACAAAGGCTATTGAGCTTCATCAACAAGGAGATATTCATTCTGCTGTATTATTATTAAATAAGAAAGTAGATAGTCTATCCTCTAATGTGCAACATCTGTCTACTAATCTGCGGCAGCAGTTCTCGATCGTGTCAAGAATGTACTTACAATCATATATTCAAGAATCTATTCATGTTGTTTCTGAAGGAACTAAGAAAAAGGTTATTGGCAGTATTCAGACTATCAATAATAAGGTAAATGATTTGTGCTTTTCTGTTTATGAGCTTGAGCAGAATTTTCTTGCTCTTACTAGTGCTATAAATAAGTTAGAAAGCTCACAGTCAGACAAAAGCAGTATATCTTTGAGCTCTCAAGGTACTAACCCTGATTGGTCTAAAGCCATTACATGGGCTCAAGTTGCCGCTATGAAATCTCCTTTCAACAAGAAGGCTGAAAGAGACAAAAAAATTGGTATGGCGCGGCTCACAGAAGAAGCAACTGAAAGCTTCATGGAAGAAGGAGAAAGCTCTGCACCTCCTCTGCATGCTACCATGCGTACTCAAAACTTCCAGCCTAATTTTTATAAGGTTGAATGTAAATCCTCTAATGAAATCAGAGAAATGATACATGGTATGATTGGTTGGGCCAATACACAAGTTCTTCATTTGGAAAGCATGATAAAGATGTAGCTAGTACTATTACTAACGGATTTGTAGGCATTCTTAAAGAATGGTGGGATGCCATTCCTGAACCAATGAAAGACACCATTATTAATGGTGAAGGGCAAGGAGCTGATCAAGTTGGTGGTGGAACCGCCAATCTCACCGCCCGCCATAATTTCGAATGCATTGCACATCGTAGAAGATGAAAAGAGATTGAGCACTACTGAATTCTTGCGAGCACAACTCTGTGACATGTCCAAAGTCCATGAGTACCAGTGCTATATGCAAAAGTTGCTCTATAACTCAGGTATGCCTTTCAATTCTACAATGAAGCTAAGATATGTGGAATCTTATCCATCATACTTTGCGAGTGAATACAAAAAAGTAATGCATGGGTTTTCTGAAACAGATTTGACATTTGGTCGTATCAATCAGATTATCAATGAAACTAACCAATGTCTTTGTCTTGAGAAAAACATAAGAAAGAAGCCATAAAAGCTGAAAAAGCTTTAGGAGTAAAGTTCTATAAACTTCAAGTTAATAATCAGTTTGGTTGTCCTACTCCTACTTTCTCTAAGCATAAGAAGCTCAAGAAAAGATTCAAAGGTAAGACACAAAGCAGTATGGATTGCATGTCTAAATCTTCTGCTAAGCCCGAATCTTATGGTAAGCCCGAAGAAAGTTCTTCAGAAGAAAGAAGTATTTCCCTAAGTCTAAATCTATTGAATGTTTTATTTGCAAGGGAAATCACTATAGTAGAGATTGTCCACAAAAAGGACAGAAGGCCAAGTCAAAGGCCAAAGTAAATTTTGTACAGAACATCTTCTTGATGAAGATGATTATATTCTCATATCGATGCGAAAGCTTATGAATCGATATTGAATTTATAGAACTAACTATTGCAAATGCTAATCAACTTACGAGTCTTCTTCGATAATGTTTATTCGCACTGGCGATGAAGGTTATGATTCTTTGCCATCCTTTACCGCAATATGATAAGGAGCTCATATGAACATCCGTTCATTCCTCCTAGCTCCATAGTTCTCAAACAAAAGTTGGAGCACTTTCAAGCAAGATCTCGTTGTTTGTCCTCCTCATATGGTGCATCGCCATTATTCTCTTCAGTCCCAGCTCTATGACTTGAAGAATCGATTGGATGCCAAAATCCAACAAGAAAAGGCTGAAGACTTACGTCTTGCCCAACGCACGCTGGTCTCCTCCGATCCTTCTCCGGATCCCTATCATTTTTCTCTTTCCCCCGGTAGAGGTCATGGACAAAGAAATTCTACACGAGATCATCCTTCTTCTAGTTTTGGACGCGGTCGTGGATTCGCCCTAGACATTTCCCGTTCTTATTTCCATAAGAAGAAGAAGAACATTCGGTTCCAGCTCCAGATTCTCACTCTTGTACCACTGCACACTGTCTCCACTCCATCTCCGCTCCAGAACATTCGAAGAAGAATTTGGAGACAACACCGTTATCTCTTCTAGAGCGAGCTATACAAAAAGCTACTGAAGAATTCCAAGCTCTGCTCCAAGAAGAAGAGTTGGCTTCTAGCCCTGAGACAACAGAAGAAGCCATTGATAGGCTTATCATGGAAAAAGCCTATGATCAGTATGAAGCAGAACACGAAGCAGAGGTAAGTACAGTTAAAACCTCCTGCAATCCTTTCTGTAGAATTCAACTTTGTATCCCAAACATAAAGCCTTACTCTCTAGATGCTATGATAGACACAGCGCTGAAATTAGTCTCTGTTAAAAGCTAATGTTATCCCTAGAGACCGTGGGATCCCGAGCCATTACAAATAAGTTTTGATTCTAAGAAAGTGTTCTCCCATTGTTCTGCCTATATTCATGTACAGTTAGGGCAAATGCAGACTACCTTTAAAGTCCATGAGTTTGATCTTCTCGTATTATTATGATATGTTGCTTGGTTCAGATAATCTGAATAATTGTATGCCCTATACCATTAGCCAAGATGAGATCCGTTTTCCCCAAGGATCCATCCCAAGACTCCAATCTTACCGGCCTATTGTGCCCTCTCGCACCTAAGCCCCAAAAGGCCACCAATTTAGATTGGTTACATAAGTCTATTTCTATGAATACCTCTCAAGTATTGATACTCTCATCGATAAAATCAAACCGATTGCACTTCTAATAATCCCCATGCATTCGTCCATCGGAAAAAACATTTTTGTCAGAACTAGATTTTCAAACTACCACTTCTCCAAAATTCAAGGCTCATCATATAGGAATGCCTCCCTCTAGAGAAAATTGAATGTCAAGCAGAAATTGATAATCTGCTAAAAGGAGGATTCATACAGCCTTCTAAGTCTCCATGGTCATGCCCTGCATTTTATGTAAACAAGAGAAGTGAACAAGTCAGAGGAAAGAAAATATTAGTGGTAAATTATAAACCACTTAATAAATACATACTGCTTGTTCAACATCCTATTCCAAGTAGAGATGATTTTTGGCCCGAATTAATGGCGAGTGAAGTTTACAAGAAGTTTGATTTAAAATCGGAGTTTTTGGCAAATCTTCTTGAATAAAGAAGATACATATAAAACTGCTTTCAGTATTCCAGGTGGCCAATATGAATGGAAGGTCTGCCATTCGGTCTCAAGACTGCACCATCTATTTTTCAAAAAAATATGGATCAAATTTTTGGTCACTTAAGTAAATTTCTAATTGTGTATATTGATGATATTCTAGATCTTCTCTCAGAATACAAAGGATCATCTGGAGCACCTTGAACAGTTTTATCAAACTGTGTATGCCAATGGACTTTGTCTCAGTCCAACTAAAATGGAAACATTTAAAGATTCAGTTCAGTTTCTTGGCATAACTCTCAAAGATGGAGCCATCCTGATGCAAGAACATATAATTTCAAAGATAAGTTTGTTTCTTGACGAGATTACTGATAAAACACAACTTCGAAGATTTCTAGGTTGTGTTAACTATATTGCAGGATTCTACAAGAATGTTGTTGCCGACAGACTGTTATTAAATAAAAGACTTTGCTCAAATGCTCCAGCATGGAACTCGCATGACAAAGGTTGTTCAAAGAATAAAACAGAGTTGCCACACACTTCCTTCTCTATCTCTTCCTAGTACTGGGTTTAAGATTGTTGAGACAAATGCTTCTGAAGAATCTTGGGGAGCAATCCTCAAAGAGAAAATGGAGAATGGTACTGAAAAAATATGTAGGTATGCTTCGGGTCCTTTAAAGGTCCTGAACTTAAATACCATTCTAGCCATAAGGAAATTCTTGCTGCCAAAAAAGGTATTTAAGCTTTCCTGTTCTTTTTACAACACGAAAAGTTTTTACTCGTAATAGATTTACAGATTTTAAAGGCAGATTATATAAAGGCGATCCTACCAATAAGACAACTTATGGTCGTCTTCAGAGATGGGCTCAATGGTTTGATGGATATGAGTTTGATGTTGAACACATCTCTGTAAAAACAATCCTCTCGCTAACTTTTCCAAAGAGAGAGTTAGTATCAACTAAAACTGTGAATGTCACTCAGGTATTACATGAATTTGTAGAACCAATATGGAATACTTCCACTTGTACAAATTATTTGAGGTCTCTAGAAAGATGCGATAATCAGATGTCATGTGAAGCTCAACACATACTTCTCTCTCGAGGAATAATTTTTGTATCTCCTTATCAGACCTCTGAAGTCGCCTGTAGATTTGTGGATCCTGAGATCCCTACAACAGAATTCCATTCTCGGCATGAGCCTATGGTATTCTGTACACTTCAATGGCAATGGCGACCTAGATATGTGGAGCCACTAGCTAATGACATTCTAGTTGAAGGAAGGCATTTACGAAAACTAGTTCCAAGACCACACACGTTATGGAGGTTCGAGTTTTCCAGACTATGGCCTAAAGGAGATCACCCCGACAAATGATGCATGGAACCGTCCCAAGATCCCCGGTGATAGCGATATATTGCAAACCATTTTAAATATTTCTTATCCAAATTCTGCCTACTAAAATTTCTGATAGTCCTTTAATTAATGTCCTGCAGATATCTGTGTCGTAAACATTCGATTAATTGTAAGATTCCATGGTATGTTAAACAATGTTATTATGTCGTGACTAATCCATCATGCAGGACACCATCCCTAATCCTAACGGACAACTATGGCACAAAATCTACATCCATCACACCATGAATGTACCTCCTCCAGCGCCTGGACACTTTTTGAGGATTCTGACCAAAGATCTATTCCCCACCGTAAGATATCTTCAAAGAGATACTGATGGATCCGAGAAACTTATCTCGCCTATGGTACGAGCGTAATACACGGATATTTTCTTCACATAACGACAAGAGGAATCTTCCAGCTCCTCTTATGATGACGCTAGCCCCAGTGTCCAATACAGCCCGTGAAGCTATGATGACAGGCTTGTTGTCATCATTTGTATAAAGAAGTGATTTGATATCACTTTATGTAAAGTTGTGGACCTCCCCACTTTCTAAAGGTGTTATGATGAGTGGCATGTACTCATCCATTCTTTTGAGTGGGAATCTTTTTGGTAACCCGCGTTACCGGTTCCCGGTCTTTCGGTTCTCCGTAATCCGGTGAAAAGCCTCTCTCTTTTCCTATATAAGGAGACGTAGAGACTCATTCACTACATCGAATTACTTTGGAGTTTAGTAGAGTCTCTAAAGTCTAGAGTGTTTTAATATTTGTAGTCTTTGTAAGAACTCTTTTGAAATGAAACAAGAATTGTAATGGAGTTATGCTCTTACATGAATAAAATTTGAGTTTAAGATCCTTGAGTAAACTTTCTCCAACTAGAGTCTATTTAATATCAGTTTTTTTTTTTGTCGCATTAGTGCCAAATCATTTCGTGAATGATTTTTAATATTTTAGTCTAATTTCTCGGTGTCTTTTAATTGTCTCTCGCGGTGAGTCAATATTAGTGTTCAATTATTTATAAATTTGTGTCTTTTAGTTTAGTTTATGTATCAAAGTATTGTTCAACTGCCACTTTAGAATTATATAGTCATATGATTTGATTGTAATTTCAATCAATTCTTTTAAATAGTGTATGTCTCTAGTTATTAAGTTAAAATATAATGATATTGTCATTAACAAGTTTGTTACATTTTTCATTGTAATGTCAATAGTTGTGTCTATAGTCAGAGTTAAAGTCATTATAAAAAGTAAAGTCTTATTGTCATGTTATGTCGTTGAAGTCAAGTATTGTTATTGTGAAATTCGTATTGTTAAAATTGTAAAAAGTCCATAAAATAAAATAAAAATTCCTTACAAATGCATTTTCGGTGTTACTTGACATCTAATAAAAATTACACATTGTGGGGAAGTTATACAAATATACCCAATGTGGAAACTGTTGAACTTCATATCCAAATCAAATGAGCTAGCGACATGAAACTAGAGGATGAAGTCACATGAGGTTGGAGGTCACCAATGACCTCTCGCCATCACCACCAATGACGGGCCACACCAAGTTGTGGTGACAATGTGTTTGTGAATTTGATTTCTACTATGATTTCAAAGTTATGGTTTCTGGTGTGCTTCATTTTCGATGTAGTGTGCAATATGATTTCAGAGTTTCGATTTGCGTGAATAAGTGGAAAGTTCACATTGAGGGGGGAACATGGTCTCAATGTTCCATTTCCTTTTCTTCATTTTTCATATTTGTATTCAATGAGCAGTAATTTCCTACATAATTCTCGATGTGAAAATATAGTGGAAAATATGAAAGCACAAGGAAAAACAACATCATGATATTTGGGTTGTTGGTTGTCCTATAAAACCATATGTATGTTTTGGGTTGTTGGTTGTCTTGTAAAACCATATGTATGTTTTGGGTTGTTGGTTGTCCTGTAAAACCATCCTTGCAGTTGTTGGTTGTCCTTTGAAAACCATCCTTGTTGAGGTTGTTGGCTATCCTGAAAAACCATCTAGATCATGAGCACACATGAGCGGAAAATGCGAAGGAAGTGCGATTGTTTTTCTCCCATGTTCGCACTAAGGGGGAATGTTAGGAAATTATATTATTAGCACTCACATTATTAATATTAGGTTAATTGTTATGTTTGTTATTATCTTTGTTTATATGTGAAGTTGTTAATAAACAACTCACGTATATAGGAAAATGTGAGATATTTGTGGGATGGGTAGTTCAAGCAGTTTCCTAGATTCTAGGGATGTAAAATCCTACATATATGGAGAGTTGTATGTTGTGTATGTATCCATAATGAATTAAATGGAAGATTATTATTCCATGAATAATATTGTTAAGTGTGATATTGTTGTGTAAATCTGCTCCTTCCGCTTTAGGGAAGAATGGGCATTGAATCCACGGGATACCATGGGTGTATTGTTGAACTAAAAACAAATCATTTGGGGTTGATATACATTTTTACACAACCCAATTTGAACGAAAGATAACGTAGGTAGCTAGAATTTCTATCCCAATATGAATTTGATATTAGTTACATCAAAGGAAAAGAAAATCAAGTGGCTAATGCGCTGAGTCGTAGGAAGCATATTTCCACAATTACAACCCTAGGAAATTAGTTTAAGGAAGAAGTTAAGAAATAACTTCAAGCTAATTCATATTATCAACATGTGAAAATTACATTAGAAATAGATCCGAATGATAAAATATACAAGGGTTTTAAGTTTGATAATGAAGGAATCTTACAATATGACAACAAAGTTTATGTACCCTTGGGTAATGATCTTAGAATGAAAGTCATGAAGGAATTTCATGATGCACCATATTCCAGGAATCCCGGAGTAACAAAGTTGTTGGCTGATGTTAAACACTATTTTTGGAAAGGGATGAAGAAGGATATGATAAATTATGTTGCACATTGTCTAGAGTGCCAACATGTAAAGGTAGAACACTTACATCCCACAGGTTTGTTGTATCCTCACAATATTCCATAGTATAAATGACAGGTAATCAACATGGATTTTGTGCAAGGATTGTCATTATCCAAAAATAAACATGACATGATTTTGGTAGTAGTGGATAAACTGACCAAAGTAGCTCATTTCATACCGGGAAATCTTAAGGATGATTCCCCAATACTTGCAAAATGGTTTTTGCATGATATCTTTTGATTGCATAGAATTCTAGAACTAATCATTTCAGACAGGGATCTTAGAATGACCTCTTGGTTTCGGCAAACTTTAAACTCTACGTTGGGAACAAAATTGAACTTTAGTTCAACCTACCATCTTGAAACAGATGGAAAAATAGAAAGAGTTAACTAGGTTATGGAAGATATGCTCATAATGTATTGCATGGATCAACAATACAAATGGGAGGAATATCTACCATTGGTTGAATTTGCCTATAATAACATTTACCTCTCTTCGTTGAAACTGTCTCCATTTGGAGTGTTGCATGAAAAAAGTGTAGAACTCCTATTAGTTGGGATAACACGAGAGGACAAAGAGGCGATGGGTCAAGAAATGTTGACTGAAATGGAAGATCAAATTAAGCTCATTCGTGAGCGATTGAAGGAAGTTGTTGATAGGCAAAAAAACTATGTTGATTCGAAAACAATTAACATAAAATATGAACAAGGAGACAATGCCTTTTTGAAGGTAAAACCCAAAAAGAGATTTATTTCATTTGGCAAGGTTTTCAAGTTATCACCTAGATATGTGAGACCCTTTGAAGTCCTAGAAGTTATAAGTCCGGTGGCTTACAGATTAGATTTACCTCCCACATTGTCCATGATGCATAATGTTTTTCATATATCTTTGCTTAAAAATACATGTTTATGATACATCACATATTATTAATTAGAACTTATTATAGGTTCAAGAATAATAGGAAAATAGGTTTTAGAGGGTAAGAACTAAAGTTAAATCTCTAATGGGGAAAGTGGTTAGAGGGAGAGAGCTAAAACTAAAGCTTTGTCAATAGTAAAAGAGGTTAGTGATTGAGAAGCCTAAAGCAAGGGACTATATTCATTCTTCCCCTACTCTTGTGATTATTACAAAAATATATACGAAGAAAAATGTCATTAGATTAATGACTCGCTCATGGTGGTTATTTTGAGATGACTAGAATATATGAAAAAACCCACAAAATTAATAAATACGTGATTCAATTGTAATTGGATCAATCCCACAATGTTAATAATTGTTAGATAAAGGTTTATTAAGCGCACTACACTCTCAAAGAAAGAGGTTAGAGAGTGAGAACTAAAGCTAAAGCTTTGCCAATGGGGAAAGAGACTAGTGATTTAGAGGCCTAAGGTAGTGGATTATTTTCACAGTTCAAGATACTATTAGTTGAGAAATTTAAGGCGGTAGATTATATTCATAGTTCTTCTCTATTACTAACAAACATTACTCCCACTTATATGTTAAGTGGGTCCCCTTGTCTTGTGATTATTACAAAAAAGATGAGGAAAATGCCATTAGGTTAATGACTATTCGTGGAAGTTATTTTGACCCCACAAAATTATTAAATATGTGATTGGGTTAATCCCATATCGGTAAAAATTTAGCACTTGAGAAGCCTAAAGCAAGTGAATTATATTCACCCTTCCTCCCTATAAATAAATGTGTATGATGCTTATATATTAAGTGAGTCCCTAGTCTCATGATTATTATGAAAAATACATGAGGAAAAATATTATTAAATTAAGGAATATTCATGATTATCATTTTGAATTGATTAGAACACAAATAAAAATCTCACAAATTAATAAATAATTCATCGAATCTTTTCCTACAATCAAGGTCCATGTCAATGGTAAATGATTGTTTAAACATAAGAAAAATCATCCATTGATGATTTCATCACTTCTTTGAATAGAAACCCATGCACATAATTTGAAAATAGTTCTCGCCATCATGGGTATCGAAGTTCCCAATGGTTGTGGCTGCGGTAGTTGTTTTATAATTGAAAAATTTAAAATGTATTTTTGTTTGTAATTTTTTTCTATCTATCGTTCAAAGATTTTTTATTTTTAGCTCCATACTTGAGCTTGTTATTGTAATTTGTGATTAGTTATTGAGGAAGAGACATTGTTAGTGTAGGATATTTATTTTCCCTGTATTTGTTGATTTACTTGGAGCTTTCCTACACTCATGAGATATGCTTGCCTAGTTGTAGCAGCTTAAGTTGAGTTAGCCTACTAGTTGTGTGAAGTCAACTATACTTCTAAATATCGATTAGTGCGAGTTTTTCCCACCGATCTAGGAGGAGGTTTCAAATTCATCACCTATATGTACTTGACTTGCATCAGTCTATCTTATGGAGCATTGAGTTCATTTGTTGTCGGTCTTGCCTTGTGAGTTTTGATCATATTGCATCTAATTGTTAGTTATTTCGATTTCTGCAATTGCTCGTGCATTCGTTTTTCATTAGAGATCCAGAAACTCTAATATGGTATCAGAGTGATTCTGGTGATACGTTTGCCATTACTAAGTTATTTGTAGTTTTCGAATACTTCGTTTGTGAAACTAATAGTTCATGTGCAAATAGATCTGACTCCGTCTTGGTTCTTTACGGTTGTGATTTTTGGTGTTTTCTTGATCGATAAATTGAGGGTTTACAAATTTTGGGGTTCCAAAATCATGAAATTTGTGTTTTTGCGGGGACCTTTCAAGGAGCTTTCAGGTAGTAAAGGGGCATTTTTGCTATTAGAGGGACATTTTGTGCATCTAAAGCCACATATCTGCTCTTCCAATGCACTTTCAACTATTCTGAAGACATTTTTTTTGTTCTAAGGGCGTTTTGTTGTTACGAGGGCATTTTTACTTGCTTGGAGTCACGTTTTTGGCTCATTTGCGAGACACTGGATACATCCTTGCCCAACAAAACAGTGTTGGAGGGTTAATAAAAGCTTAGGGAGGGCATTTTTAACATGTGCACTCTTTTTTTGGATTGAAATATGCAAAAATGCCTCAAACATCCAAAAACGCCTCTACATGGTCTAAATCTGCTTGCGGTGTGTTGAAATCTGCTATAAATCTTCAATTTGGTCTTATTCAACCTTCAAATATTTGTATTGACCTGCATATGACTGATTTTTGGTATATGGTGGCCCCAAGCAACAACAACAAAAGATAACATATTTTTTAGGTTTTCTTAAACCTAGATTTGCTCCTCAAATCCAATGGTTTCTCTTTGTGGCCCCCACCACTCAAGGTAAAGGTGGAATGCTTATTTTAAATCTAAAATTTGACCGTATTATTTCATAATATTAGCATTTCATGCTTTTGAAAAATAGTCAATTTGAGAAGAAATTGCATTTAAAAGGAATTAAGTGGTTTTAAAAACTTGTATCTTCCCGATGAAGACGAAGGGTGAGGCCCGGGTTGGCAGGAGGCCAATTCCCCCTCACAAATTAAACCATTGTGTTCTTCATTATTTTTTGGTTCCAATGAGTATACACATGACCCCCTTTCCCCTCATTTCTAGCATTTTTAAAATCAGTTTGCAAAATTTTAATTAAATAAGCCATTATTTACGGAAATTGAATTTGTTATAACTTTTGATCGTAGCTTGGATTTGAGAACTGTTTTGGTCAAAAGTGCATGTTTTCTCATGATCTACATGATGGCTTCATTTATTTTTGTAAACAAACTACTTTATAAAGTTCCACTTTTTGGGGGTTCTTGTAAAGCTCACTAGGGAATTGTACTTTTCACACTAATTTATAAAGTGCCATTTAGGATAATTTTGGGGTTTATCTGCATTATGGAGTTTTGCTTTCACCTTTCTATTATTAATATTGACTTTGGGAACTTTCTATCTTGGAAGGAAGGCATTATCAATCATTGCACTATGCACGATTTTTGCCCTACCTCCATGGTCTTGTTCCTGAGCCTGATGAGCCTCTACAAAAGTATGAGTGGTTTAAAAAAATGATGAGGTCTATGGCCTTCTTGGTCTTACTGTTTCTAGGGATACATTGCATTTTTTCGAGCACACTGAGTGCCCTTTCACTGCCTGGACCATTATTCGACAATTGTATGACGATCTTGTTTCACCATCTGAGAGCGACGCTTCCTGGACCACTCTAGTGCCTCCATAGATTCTCCCCCTTATCACATCCCTTTCATTGTTGAGTGTTCCTCTAGCACATGTTGCTACTCATGAGTCCCATGTTGACCATTCACCACAAGATCTTGCTATTGAGCACACTCTCCCCACAATTGCCTCCACAAAGCTCATTGTCACCCATGTTCATGCTTCCATTCAACCTCCAGAACAATGTTCTATTGGAGAAATTTCCTCTGAGACCGATACGACCATTGCCTATTGTGCTCCATTGCATGTTGATTTCTCAGTTGATGACATTCCACATACATCGGTTGTTACCTTTGAGTGCAACATTGCTTCATCTTGGACTTTCAGTAGCTCTTCACAATAGTCTTATCCTCCTAATTCATGTTGTGATGTTAATACATTCTTGTCATACATTGCTCTCATTGAGAAACCCCATTGGGATGAGTATCTTCCCGACCTAAGTTGTCTATTTGTAAATTCCACTTGTGTTGCATTATAAGAATATGCTTCGATTTGGCCATCACACATTCTGGAGGACCTATTCATATCTCTCGTTGGGAGTGCCCACCTTGGGGAATTTGTCACTTCCATTATTTTAGATATGTTTCACGATCCATCTCTTCTTGTGGATCCCTTTGTGATGGTTATTGGGCCCCCACCATCTTCTTTCGCTGACATGTATACTGCAGTGGCATTACCATTGTCTTTTGTGTACATGTTTTTCAGAAGCCTAGTCCGCAGTGGCATTTCTTGTGACATGTATACTCTAGTGGCATTACAATGGCATTAATAGATGCGAGATTAGAGTATTGCAGGCTTATTCTTCCTTTGTGGAGTGGGCCGACTTTCAGTGCTCCTTTTCTCTTCTTCCCAAGGGCATGAACATTTTTCGGTGCAGATGGATTCTCTTTAGTTTTTTATGCAAATGACCACATCATCGAAATTCTTCTTAGGGGACCTTCTTTTCCTCACTTCTTTCTCTCTCTACTATGGGGGATGATCATTGTACGTGGGTACTTCATCAGGTCAAGTTACTAGAACCCACTTCTTCTTCTCCAGTTTTCTTGAGTGAGTTTCATGTCTTTTTTTTTTGGGGAGTTTTTCCACTAGTTTTTCTCCTTTTACTCTCTTTCTTATGAGAGATTACATTGTACATGGGTACCTCATCGTGATTGTTGCCGTGACTCACTTTCCTTTTCACTACCCACCTAAGCTGTGCTTATGGGGGGTGTTAGTGTAGGATATTTATTTTCCTTGTATTTGTTTATTTACTTAGAGCTTTCCTACACTCATGGGATATGCTTACTTAGTTGTAGCAATTATGTTGAGTTAGCCTACTAGTTGTGAGGAGTCAACTATACTTATAGTATCAGTTAGTGAGAGTTTTTCCCCACTGATCTAGGAGGAGGTTGCACATTCACCACTTATATGTACTTGAATTGCATCAATCTATCTTATGGAGCATTGAGTTGATTTGGTGTCGTTCTTACCTTATGATTTTTTGATCATATTGCATCTTATTGTTAGTTATTTCAATTTATGTAATTGCTTGTGCATTCATCTTTCATCGAGATCCGAAACTCTAATAGGCACATCCTACCTTTTTCTAGTGTTTTCATCCACAATGATCCTCTCTATGGTAAACTGTGTCATTAGGGTGATGTGTTTTCTATAGCTCTTGGTCCTTTTCATTGTTTCATATTACATTAAAATGTTAATTCATCACAACTATATGTCAAGATTATCTCATAAGCAAAGTGTTAGGGGAACTAAATAATTATTTGATTTAGTCAAACAACTTGGCATTAGTGTTGGTAAAGTTCCATTAGAATTTCCAAGGAAATTATAGATAATGCCTATTGTTTTGTTTTTGATATGAGGAATCATTACATTTTACATTCTTAAGCACAACCTCCCAACATTGGTAATTATTAGCCTGAAGTGAGGAAGGGACCCCAAGGTGCACAAGTTTCACACTGCCTTTGTACAGTTGGAGCCTAGGTTTCATACTACCTTCGTACAACTAGTGCACACTTAGGGACATTGGTAGGACTACTCCATAAGCATGCAAGGACTTTGGTCAGATTAATCCTCACGCTCGGACATGTCAATGGGGTTTGAACCTTGGACCTCCTCTTAGTAAATGCCCAAACTTTACCAATCAACCAAGACCCCATTGGAAAAGGGTTTTGGTAAACCTTGGTGAGAGTTGAACTGGAGACGTATCACCGGATCATTAGCCTAAATCTATGCCTCACGACACGCCTTCATCACCGATTTGGCTATCCTCCACCCTTATAGATTATGCCTATTGTTAAAACAAATGTTGCATGCTTGATCAATCATAATATAGGGATGTAGAGACTTCAAACCTTACTAAAGTTTCCTTCGCCTAAATAAGGAAATGGAGCTACAAAAATATATGAACATTAGGATTGTGTGGAGAATATTTATTAAATTGATTTCCAAGTCAAAGGCTATTTTCCACATTATAACAAGAGGGAAAAGAAAAGGAATCAACACCCACAATAAAAACAAAATAAAAAGACAAATATTCAACATGTTATTCTTTTGTGTAATATTGATAAATGGATTATGATGAAATTGTGAAACAAATATCCACCTACTATAAACTAGGCTAAACAATGTATGCAAAACATTAATTAAAAGTATAATTAATTATTATAATTTTAGAGGTAGGTAAATACATATAGTTTTTAAGTGTATATTGAATAATGTGAGATTTAGTCACATACATTATAATAAAAAATCAATAGTGATAGGAACTTAACCCAAAAATTTGACAATGATTTGAGAAGATTACTAGGAGAGTGAGTGATATTCTTGAGACTATGAGTGATGTTCATGGTATATGACAAAGAAATTAAAAATTATTTGACAAGTGCACTCATATGGTATGTAGATCACCCAAGATATCATTCTATTTTCACGTTACAACACTTGTAACTTGTAAAACAATTTTTTTGCCTTTACCCTAGAATGGCAATAATTTTTGAAACTTAAGGGAGAAAATAAATTGTTTGGAGTATGAGCTAAGGGTCGATCGAATTTATTAAGCGCCATTTATTTATCAAGCCCCTAAACAATGAACAATATCAAAATAACACATTGCATAATTGAAAACAATACCAATAACATATTATTCAACAATGATAAATATTCTAATGATTGCTTGATCTCTTTAGATTGCATGTGAATGCTTGATAAATTATTTTTAAACGTTTAGTGTGCTTATTGTTAAATGAACTATAATGCTTGTATATCTATTGACAAATCAAACTCAAATTAGGACCCCTTTAGGCCAAAACTAATATCAAACCATGGAAAAGAGAAAAAGGTAGAATGAATGGAGCTAGTGCACTCTAGCCACAAAACGACACTAGAGAACATTGAGATGACTTAAACATACATGAGTAAAAATCTAACAAAATTAATAATCTAATTAGATTTCTCATGAAATCTTTCAACTCGACATAAATATGTGATTGGATTAAATTTCACATTGGTGGCAATTGTGAGACAAAGGTGAGAATCTTTGCCAATAGGGAAAGATGAATGAGGTTAAGAAGCTTAAAGTGGTGGATTGTATTCCCTGTTCATCCCCTAATAAATGCATGCTTGTGTGCGAAGTGGGTCGCTCCCCTACGTGATGAAAATGACCACTCATGTTGGTCACATACATGATCACCATCTTGAGATGACTTAATATGATAAATCATTGGGTTGTCGTTGGGTTAATCCCATGTTAGTAATAATTGTGATACAAGGGTGATTTATAAGGATTTGCATGTTGTCAAGATAAAACTTTGCCAACGGGGAAAGATGTTGGTTGTTGAGAAGTATAAAGTCAGTGGGTTATATCCGTGGTTCTTCCCCTACTAATAAATGCTTGAAGTGTTTATATGCTAAGTAGGTGCCATAGTCTTGTGATTATTACCAAAAATTAGGTTAATGACTTCTCATGGTGGTCATTTTGAGATGACTTAAACATATAGGAATAAAAACTCCACAAAATTAATAAATATGGAACGAGTTGATCCCAGATTGGTTTAATACTTGTGAGATAGGGGTTATATCAAGGCATTATACTCTCCAAAAAAATTCCTAATGGGGAAAGAGGTTAGAGGGTGAGAGCTAAAGTTAAAACATTTCCAATGGGGAAAGATGCTAACAATTGAGAACCCTAATCGGTGGATTATATTTACCTTTTCACTCCCTTACTAACAAATGTTTATGGTGCTTATATGTTAAGTGGGTCCTCTAGGCTTATGATTATTACCAAAAATAAATGAGGAAAAATTTCATTAGATTAATGATTACTTATAGTGGTCATTTTTGAGATAACTCAAACACGTACAAATAAAAATCCTACAATTTTTTATAATTACGTGAGTGGGTTGAAATTGAGTTAATTCCGCATTGGTAATAATTGTGAGATAATGTTACTAGTAACACACTACACTCACCAAAACATTTCTAATTGGAAAGAGGTTAGAGGTTGAGAACTAAAGTTAAAACTTCGTCAATGGGGAAAGAGACTTGTGTTTGAGAAGCTTAAAGCAACGAATTATATTCACAGCTTCTCCCCACCACTAACAAATGCTTATGGTGCTAAGTGGGTCCCCTAGTCTTGCAATTTTATCAAAAGCATATGATAATGGTTACTCATGGTAGTCATTTTAAGATGACTTAAACACACAAATAAAACAATGCAAGAATTAGTAAAAAGTGATTGGGTTAATACCACATTAGTAACAATTGCAAGACAATGGTTATTATTAAGGCATTACACACTCCAAAGGCTTTTATAAAGGAAAATAGGTTCTAAAGGGTAAGAACTAAAGTTAAAGCTCTAACGGGAAAAGTGGTTAGAGGGAGAGGACTAAAGCTAAAACTTTGCCAATGACGAAAGAGGTTAGTGATTGAGAAGCCTAAAACAATGGAATATATTCATTCTTCCTTCCCATCCATACTTATGACGCTTATATACAAAGTGCCCCCCAACCTCCCCTTGCCCCAGTGTTGTGATTATTACAAAAAATACGAGAACAAAAAGTCATTGCACTAATGACTACTCCTAATGGTTATTTTGAGATGACTAGAACACATGAAAAAAACTCACAAAATTAATAAATACGTGATTGGGTTGTAATTGACTTAATCCCACAATATTAATAATTGTTAGATAAAGGTTTATTTAGGGCACTACACTCTCTAGAAAGAGGTTAAAGAGTAAGAACTAAAGCTAAAACTTTGCTAATGGTGAAAGAGACTAGTGATTGAGAAGCCCTAAGGTAGTGGATTATTTTCACACTTCAAGATAGTAGTAGTTAAGAAGTCTAAGGTAGTAGATTATATTCATAATTTCTCTCTATTACTAACAAACGCTTCTCCCCACTTATATGTCAAGTGTGTCCCCTTGTCTTGTGATTATTACCAAAAATATGAGGAAAATGCCATTAGGTTAATGATTACTCATGGTACTTATTTTGAGATGTTTTAAACACAAGTAAATGACCCCCACAAAATAAATATGTGATTGAGTTAATCCCATATTGCTAATAATTTAGCACTTGAGAAGCCTAAAGCAATGGATTATATTCACCCTTCCCCCTAAAAATTAATGTGTATGATGCTTATATATTAAGTGAGTCCCCTAGTCTCATGATTGTTACCAAAAATACACGAGGAAACATAGTATTACATTAATTAATATTAATTATCATTTTGAATTGATTAGAACACATAAATAAAAATCTCACAAAATTAGTAAATACGTGATTGAATTGTAATTGAATCAATCCTAAATTAATAATAATTGTAAAATTAAGGTTATTATTAAGACACTACACTCTTAAAGAGTTCAAGGATGAGAACTAAAGCTAAAATAGGAAAAAAGAACAAATATTGAAAAGCCTAAAATAAATTGTATTAGGAATTCGTATTTACATGTTTATTTCAAAAATATATAATTTATAATATAAGAACAAGGGTGATTAGAAAAACAATAATGAAATAATTTTTATAATTAATTTTTTTAACGAAGTTCCTCATTTTCTTGAAAACACAAATTCTCATTTGAGAATTACCTATTGAGGCCTTTGAGAGACATAACATTAAAAGTATGGGAACTTTCGTAAAATTGTAAAAAGACACGATTAGGTTCATATGAACTTTGTTTTTTATAATGAAACATATTTTAAATATTTAAACATGCCACAAAATTACAAGGGCAATCAAATATATAAAATTAGCATATGGAGAAAACCATATGCTAAGCGTATATTTAATTAATTCCCAATCTACAGAAACACCCATGTAAATCATCAGCAATTAGTCGTATAAAGGTTCCGTTTATTAAGGAGAACCCGCCGCCCCCTTAAATATATTAAAGGGTATACAAGACTAGAAGGGCGGCGGCGGACCGGGGGCCCCGGCGGCAGTGGCGGCGGCGGCGGCGGCGGCCCTCCGAAGAAGCCTCCACAGAGCGCCTCCAGCAGCCAGCAGCAACATATCAACGATAAGCTGCGAATTCACATTAACACCAGTAGAAAACATTAAACCCTAAACCCTGAACCATACCCATAGTTCGGATTGATTATTAAACACACAAAAAAAAAAACGATTTTGCTTACCATTGTACGATACAGTCTCCAAAACCCTCGCGCGGAGGCGGCGCAGCAGGGGGCCAGCAAGGGTGTTGCCAGACCTGGAGGAGGAACGGGAGCGGGCCAGGGAGTAGTAGGAGGAGGAGGAGGAACAGGAGCGGGCCATGGAGCAGGAGGAGGAGGAGGAACGGGTGCGGGCCAGGCAGCAGGAGGAGGAGGCCAGGGAGCTGGAGGGCTGAATGGAGGTGGAGGAGGACCAGGACCAGGACCGGGGGCCGAACGGCCCTCCAGGACCCGGACCCGGTGATCCTGGGCCTGGGCCTGGGCCTGGACCTGGACCGCCTTCAAAGAAGCCTGGATCTCCTGGTCTCATGTTTTCTCTGCTCTAACACACATTTTAGCCGAGTCTTTTGTAAGGGTATGTTGCTCCTCTGGAACTCTCTGGATATTAGTGCCTTTGAGGTGCAACCACTCTTCTTTTCCATCTACCAGTCTTAAACGGCAAAGCAGTCATAATACTCAGACTGGATTCTGTTGGAGAATATCCCAGATGGGAAAGTGAGTCCTCGTAGGTAGTCGTTGGTTGCTAGTTTTTTCTAGGTGGGGCGATTGTTTTGCACTCGGGTTATGGGACTTGAACTTTAGACCTTTCCCCATCACTCGAGTAGGTGGAAAATCTAACATTCCACTTCCATCTTCAAAAGTGGTGTGGGTGTGCTGCCTAGAGGTTATAGGGGTGTGTCTTGTGTTAGAGCTTTATATGACTGTGTAAATCTCGTTTTTTTCTTCTTAACAATAAATATTTGGGTAAGTAGGTAACCCCTTCTAACCCACTTTTATAAACACCATAAACTTCTCACTTTTCAATCATGTATCTCATACACTCATACATAATTAAAAAAGAAGAAGTAAAAGTAAAACTTAATCATATAAATCATCACAATTCAAATTTGTTCCAGCTTGGATCGTCTCTATGTTTTAGAAACCAAAGAAGGTCTTCGGATATGTTTTGACCTCATTGAAACAAAATTGGTAGAAGTAAAAGTCGTAAAGAGGTTCTAACGTGCCCTGAACATCTTGGGACCACAAACATGCAAAAAAAAAATCACAAGCAAAGAAAAATGAGATGGTTGCAAATGTGCGTGGAAGTTGCACGTGTCATGACTATTGTACATGTTAGTGGTAATTGCGTAAGTGTTAGTAGCGCTTGCACATGTGATGTGACAATTGTATAGGTTTTAATGGTGGGTTGGCTTGTGTCAATTGTAGTTGGACATGAGTTAGTGGTGGTTTCAATCATCTCAAACACAAAAAAAGAGTAATAATAGTAATTAGAGTCTCTTCACTTCATTGGAATAAGGATCTCATGTTTGACTTGTATGCTTACTCATTTTAATAAGTAGACCCTTATGGGGTTAAGGGAATCATTCGATTCATTTAAATAACTTAGAAGCAAAGCAAACCCGACAAAGAATTATGAGGTAGAAAAAGAATGCACAACTAAGGTTGATGAGGATAACAATCAAGTATGTTTAAGAAGTAACTAATTCATGTAGATTGTAAAGCTTTATACAAGTATTAATGTATGTTGATATGTTATTTCTATACTCAAAGACTAAAGACGAAAATACACTTGTAAATATGCAAAGAGGATATAAAAATGATGAAGCATAATTTCAAACTCCTAAAGTCTTATTTAAATATGAGTATTCAAAACATTTGTTTCCTTGCTTCTATTTCATGCAACGACTTTCCTATCTCAAATATTCAACAAAGTATAAGAATAATCTCAATACCATTACAAGCATAATACTTGTTAATAATAACAATTATAAGTTGAATGCATTCTAACACCTTAGTCTTGCACACTATTGATTTTGTTGAAATGAGAAGTCATATGTTTAGTAGTTGAGGCAATTTCAAGCAATAATTGTAGCATTCTATGTGGATTCTCACATAACCTTATACATTATCTGTGTTTTGGTTGTTGAGGCAAGACTATTATGTTAGTTGTTTGTTGTTTTACTGCACTAATTATACCCTTAACTTCAATATTAGGGTGGAAAGTATTTAGCACTTGATTGAGCCTATAGATACATAAATTTGTCAATGACAACATTGGCTTCATCTCTAAATTAGGACATGTGTGCACATTTAATGTTTAATTTCATATCATTAGTCCCGTGCATGACTTGCTATCCTCATTCCCACTATTGAGTTTCTCACGTAACTAGTTACATCGATCCATAATAGTATATTCCTCCTTGGCATCATTCCTAGAAGTTTATGAAAATCTCAACACTTACATGAACAAGATTTTTCATCTGGGACTGCATCGTCCAACGGTTTGGTTTGAACTAAAGGTTTCATTATTAACCACCCAACGGTCACATTCTCAATTTGATATCTTTTTATGGGTCGAGTGTTTACCTCATGGGCCACCTTGATGTGAAATTATATCTATGAATCCCTATATAAGAAAGTATAATGCACTCATTTAATTACCTAATACTTTCAAATAGACCCATTACAAGTATCATTATTATAAAATTCCAAGCTCTCCCAAATATCTAAAAATCAACATCACGCCTACGAGTAACCCCTACATAGGTATGCAACACACTCAAACAAGTTATATATTTATGTTTCCCAAGCTAGAGATTATCCAAACCAAGCCACAAGTAGCACGCCAAGCCATTTTTACATTATCAAGTTTCATCCATATAGATATAACATGCTAGGTGGAGAGCTACATGTGGTTTTAGGTCTCTTTGAAGTATAGCCAATGTAAGAGGAATACAAATTGTACTTCAAGCTAGCCATTAACTTGTTTGTAGGGTCTCCTACTTGTGATTATAGCTAGAAGCTATTTCATATCAAAGATGGTTTCACACATGTGCGACACCTAGGGTTTTTTAAAAGCATATTTTAGAGGTTTGCATAGCCACATAAAGTTTTAGAGCTCCAACACCTATCGGTATGGAATAGTCAAACATGTATAGAAATGCTAAAAAGAGTTTGACAGCCCATACATAACTAGTGGTTTTGTCCCTTTCTCACCGTACACTACTGCAATTAGAAATGAAGCATCAGTAGAACATTTCTAGGTTTCTCCTCACTATGTATCACCTAGATTATCTTTTGAATCAACTAAGTGGCCATTCTAACCTTAGTTGCACTCTTACTTGCTTATCGATGCTTATGATTATAACCATTGTAGACACTCAAATTTGGTAATTGACACTCTGGCACCCCTTGAATGTAACCCGGTGATCTAGGGCCCGGGCCTGGACCTAGACTTGGACCGCCTTCAAAGAAGCATGGATCTCCTGGTATCATGTTTTCTCTGCTCTAACACATATTTTCTAGAGTCTTTTGTAACTATATTTTGCCCATGTAGAGTTCTCTGGATATTGCCTTTGAGGTGCAACTACTCTTCTTTTCCATCTACCGCCATGGTCACCTTAAATGCAGAGTAGTCATAATACTCAGACTGGATTTTGTCGAGGATACTAATGTCATCTGACAATATCGCAAAGTGACTCTCGTAGTCATCACCGGGCGATAGTTTTTTTAGGTGGGGTGATTGTTTTTAAATATGACTCTAGTTATGGTACTTAAAGTCGAGACCTTTCCCCGCCACTCGAGTAGTACCAAAATCTAATATTCCACTTCCACCTTTAGAAGTGGCATGGGTGCATCGCCAAGAGGTTATAGAGGCGTGTGTTGTGTTAGAGCTCTATAACATCGGGTAAATATAGTTCCACAATCATCATTTCCTCTTATCTAGAAACCCCTTCCAATCTACTTTTATAAACACTATAAACTTCTTACTTTTCAACCATGTATCTCATACATATTAAAAAAAAAACTAAAAGTAAAAATTCATCTTATAAATCATCACAATTCAAGCTTGTTCCAATTGGATCGTCTTTATGTTTTTGAAACCAAAGAAGATCTTGAGATATGATTTGACCTCATTGAAAAAAAAATTGGTAGAAGTAAAAGTCACATAGAGGTTCTAACGTGACCCAAACATCTTGGGACTATAAACACGTAAAAAGATCAATCATAAGAAAAGAAAAATGAGATGGTTGCAAAATGTGTGTGGAAGTTTCATGTGTTGTGACTATAATACATGTTAGTGGCAATTGCATGAGTTAGTAGCACTTGAGCATTTGCTATTACAATTGTACATGTTTTAATGATGGTTTGGCATGTGTAAGTTGTAGTTGACATGAGTTAGTGGTGGTTTCAATAATCTCAAACACACAAAAAAGGAGTAATAATATATATTAGAGTCTCTTCACTTCATTGGAATAAGGATCTCATGTTTGAATCATATGCTCATTCCTTTTCATAAGTAGATCTTTATGGGGTTAAGAGAATCATTCAATTCATTTAGATTGCTTAAAGCTAAAAGAAAACCCAAAAGAGAATTATGAGGTAGAAAATAATGCACAACAAAGATTACCGAGGATAACAATCAAGTATGTTGAAGAAGTAAATAATTCGAGGTAGATTGTAAAGCTTTATACTAGAAATTAGAGTCTCTTCACTTCATTGGAATAATGATCTCATGTTTAACTCATATGCTCATTCCTTTTCATAAGTAGACCCTTATTGGGTTGAGAGAATCATTCGATTCATTTAGACAACTTAAAAGCAAAGTAAACCCAATAGAGAATTATGAGGTAGAAAAAGAATGCACAACTAAGATTGTCGGGGATAACAATCAAGTATGTTGAAGAAATAATTAATTCATGCTAAGTTGTAAAGCTTTACACAAGTATTAAGGCATGCAGATATGTTATTTCTATACTCAAAGACTAAAGACAAAAATAAGCTTGTAGATATGCAAAGAAGAGATAAAAATGATGAAGCATACTTTCAAACTCCTAGAGTCTCATTTAAATATAAGTATTCAAAACATTTGTTTTCTCTTGCTTTATTTCATGCAACTACTTTCCTATCTCAAACATTCAACAAAGTATAAGAATCGACTAATCATATAAAGCATAATACTTGTTGATAATAACAATTATAAGTTGAATTTATTCTATCACCTTGGTCTTTGCACACTAGTATTTTTGTTGAAATGAGAAGTCACATGTTTAGTAGTTGAGGTAATTTCAAAAATAATTTTATCACCATGTGGTTTCTCACATAGCCTTATAAATTGTTTGTGTTTTTGTTGTTGAGGAAAGACTATTATTTTAGGTGTTGGTTGTTTTGCTTACGCACTAATTGTACCCTTAAATTCAATCTTAGGTCAAAAGTATTTATCACTTGATTGAGCTTATAGAAACATAATTTTGGCAATAACAACATTGGCTTCATCCGTAAATCATGACGTGTGTGCACATTCCATGTTTAATTTCCTATCATTAGTCCCATGTATGACTTGTTATGATCCTCATTCCCACTACTCGATTGCTCACAAAACTACTTACATTGGTCCATTGCAAAGATATTTCCTCCTTGGCATCATTCCTAGAATTTTACGGAATCCCAACATCTACATGAAAAAAATTGTTCATATGGGACCGAACCGTCCAACGATTTGGTTCAAAACTAAAGGTTTCATTATCAACCACCCAATGATCAATTTCTCAATTTGATATATTTCTATGGGTCAGTACTTTCCTCATGGGTTAGAATTAATGTGAAATTATACCTATGAACCCCTATATAAGCAAGTCTAATGCACTCATTTAATTTTATAATAATTTCAAATACACCCATTACAAGTATCATTCCTACGTAACTCCAAGATCTCCCAAATTTATAAAAATTAACATCACGCTCTAGAGTAACCCCTACATGAGTATGCAACACACTCAGACAAGTTATAGGTTCATGTTTCCCAAGCTAGAGATCATCCAAGCCAAGCCATGAGCCATTTTTGCATTATCAAGTTTCATCCATATAGATATCACATGTTAGGTGGAGAGCTACATGTGGTTTTAGGCCTCTTCGAAGTATTGACAACGTAGGAGGCCTACAGACGCACTTCAAGATGGCCATGAACTTGTTTATAGGCTCTCTTACTTGTGATTATGGCTTGAAGCTATTTCATATCAAATAGATGGTTTCACACATGTGTGACACCCAAGTTTTTTAGTAAAGCATATTTTGGAGGTTTTCACAGACACAAAGTTTTAGAGCTCCAACACCTCCCAATATGGAGTAGTCAACTGTGTATAGAAATGCTAGAAAGATTTTGAAATTTCCATACATAACTAACATTTTTTCTTTTCTCAATGTACACTACAAAAATTAGAAATGAAGAATTTGTAGAACATTTCCAACCTTCTTCTCACTATGTATCGCTCCGTATCATCTTTTGAATTGAATAAGTGGTCATTTTAACCTTAATTGCACTCTTACTTGCTTAGCGGATGCTTGTGATTGTAACCATTGCAGACACTCAAATTTGGTAATTGGCACTTTGACAACCCTTAATTTGAAAATGCACTCTTGCTATGATAAATACAAGTTCTTCACTCCCACTTAGCACTTTCTTAGGTATATTGTTTATCTCATTTATCCTTGCACACTAACATGTTGACATATTATGCTCAAAATCCACAAAGTGAAACATCGATTGACAAGTTCTAAACTTAATTTTGCATGTTTTTTTTGGAATCACAATCATTGAGAGGGGGTGAATCAATGTGCATTAAAAATTTCATTCACTTATATATTGACATCCATTAACCATTCAATTTAACTTAGTCATTATGAATCATCAAGACAACATAACCATTAAACACATACAAAAGGAGTACAAGAACACATGGACACCAGATTTAAGTGGGAAACCCTTGTAAAAAGAAAACCCACTGATAAATGAAATGAAAACTATCCTATAAAAAAATATAAATTTAGTGAAGCACCAACTCCATAAGGAGCACCAACCCCTAAGTTTAGTGAGGCACTAACCCCACAAGGAACACCAACCCCTAGATTTAGAAAACACCAACTTGCATGGAGGCACCAAACCCCTAGATGACTCAACACCAACTCAGCCACCTAAATATGTTTTTCACCTTCAGAATATTTCTACAACAACAAGATGATGACTCTTCATTAGCTCTTCCTTCTTCTCTCTTTCTCAAAACTACCTTCTAGGCTTCTTCACACAATAGGCTTCTTTACCAAGTTGATTAGGTCATTTGACCTTGAACATCATATGCTCGCCACATGTTAGATCTATATGAAAAATTATCCATCCTTTCTTTGATGGACACATAGAACTTCTTCACCTCTATATTCTTTCCTCTTACTCCCTCTACTTCATTCTCTCTAAAGACAAGCAAAGGTCTCATGAAATTTATTATATACATGAATTAAGAATCATACAGATCTATATCGTCCATCATGGGTCATAGAAAATAATAACAACATGAAATCATCATGAAAGCATCATACAATAACCACACTAGGTCGACAATAGCATGCTATGACCATACATCTTCATTAGGACTCATAGAGGCCTAATTACACTCAAACACCTCCTTCGCCAAGACTTAGTCCTCTTGGCCTATATGGCCTTCACCAAACATCAAGAACACTTAGACATGTTGTATAAGCCCACTATATGCCTTCTACATGCTTCTTCAATTCTTCTGCACCATCGATCATACCATGAAGGCACCCATTAGGACCAGCTATCCTCATTAGGTTTGTGATCTACAAAACCATGATGCTCATGATGTTTCTTGTTAATTCCCTTCTATTTAGATACAATTTAGATCTTAGTCTCTATTTTCCACTATCCTCATTTACACCCAAAGTTTCTTCATCATCTTCTATGCACCTTTATGTATCTATTTTATAGAAATTTAACTATCTTAGTTGAGAGTGGAGGAGGGATGGAAATGACATTGACACATCATCCGTTGATCTTTTTTTAGCTATTTGGATTTTTTGAGTGGGAAAACTTAAACCTTCTTAGTTGAAACTAAAACTTACATCCCTTTCATTAGAAGGATTGATTAATGATTCTTCAGATTGAATTTTACTCACACGAGTTCATGGATCCATTTGAAACTTGTATAACATGTTATTTTTAGTACTATTGATGCAAGAGCATCCTTCATGATGCTTGAAGAACATGAAAAACTTTGAATAAGCCTTTTTAAGGCATGAACATCATGTTCAAGGTGTTAGTCAAGTTTCCCTACAAATTTTCAAGTTTGAGAAGTTTGAAATTGTGATGTAAAAGCTCTTTACTATAAGAGTAAAAGAGTAAAAATAGGTGTCTTAGTTGTGTATGAAAAATTTCTTGTGAGTGTGATACGTTGGGAAGAAGTTATACAAATCTTGGAAGTCGGGCAGTGATCCATTCATGACTGTCCCTAAGTTGGAAAACTAATCTCTTTGAATTGTGCATGCATGGTTGAGAGAAATTCTCACCTAATGTAGGAGTTTAGACTAAAAATAAGATATACAATAGCTAAGTCAAGTTAGTTGAGGAGGATGAGGTCGAGCTCCATCAGAGGAGAAGAGTAAGAGTAAAGAATTGTATAGAGGTGTTGGTTGATATTGGAAAGATGTGTGCAACAAATGTGATGAAATGGTGTTGTATGATAGGTTTGGATATGGATAAAAGTTAATTTTAAATAATTGAACCTCATATATCTTAAATTTATCCTTCCCTGCATGTATTTCAATGTTTTACAATATGAGGATGCATGATCCTTAAACAAGCAATTCTGTTTTCTTGGTTCTTAACTAATACTCTGTTTTGAGAAGCTAAGACTCTATAAGGTGTATAAGACTGTAATTATCTTTTCCATGGAATTTATATGAATTTAATTTAGGTTGAGCACGTGAAGGCAAGTGATGGACATGATATTCAATATTTTAAAGGTTGATTAGCATGATATTTGGCATCGTGCATGCAAGATAATCTCAAGTAGAGTAGGATCGTGACAAAGGGCTGTGATAGTGCATGACAATAATTAATGAACTTGAGGTGTGTGACACCCTTAATCATATATCTTATATTGATGTATATAGCCGACTTGTGGCTATCATAAATTCTTATCATTATGTATCTCTTTCATATATGTTATATTTTCATTAGTGGGTCGGCCTTGGTGTTGGCCATAGATAGAATAATATATATAGGGGTTAGTAGGTAGTAGTTAATCATCATATTTAGAATTTGAGTCTTATTGTTTGGTTTGGAGGTTTCCCCTCTCGAAGTGGATAAGCTATTCTACTTGCACATTGAGATCATTTATCTGAAATATTGTGTTCATTGGTGTTATATCACGCTAATAATCGTATTTATACAAGTAATTCCATTACAAGGTATTTATGGGATGCATGAGATGGATGAGACTATCAAAAGAATTGTGTTGATAAATATTTAATCAAATGGAAATATTCTCTTAGTTAAGAATGTTCAATTTGGAATGTTGATGAGCGAGGGTTTCAAGAACACCTTGTTCTAATGTGGAAGAAAGGAGGATTTTGAATGGTAACTACAAATTATTCATGATTCCTCTTTGTTGGTAACTCAAAACCTTGAGAAAGTCAAAAATACCTTGACACCAAATTTTATGCCTTGAAACTAAAGACTCCTTAGTTTATAAGCATTTTCATCCTCTCAAACTTGCACAAGTAAACACAAACAAGGTTTGAATGCAAATGTCAATTGAGATGGTATATTTGGACATAGAGTCTAAAATTTGGAACAAGTAGACTAGACCATGTTCCCTATTAGATTATTGAAGAATTTTAGGTTTTCCTTGGGTAGATAGAAAGATATTCATGACATTCATGAAAGGATAGTGTCATACAATCACCGGCCTTCAATTGGGTGACATGTATGTAGAACTCGGTGTAAACCAGAGGGAATTGAGTTTTGAAATTTTATATTTTCATATATAACAAAAAGGGTATCCTAAACTACTCTTAAATTCCACAGAAGGTGAGGGAATCAAATTTTAGACCTAACTTTGTATCTTGACAGGACTACAAGCAATATAAGACAAGGTATGTCGATAAGAGAAGAGATCTTATACATGATCAAGGAAAAATGGCTTTGACACTCCAATATAGTGATTTCAATGGACCTTATTAGGTGTGGAAGCCCTAATATACCCTTTCCCCATTATGAGTATACTTCCTTACTTACTGTAGGACATGGTAATGCCTAGGAAGATACATGTTTTTGAATGTATTTTGTAGAAAGAAGATCAAATATTGAGAATAAACACATAGATTAAGGATAGAAAAGAAGATAAATTATGAATGTATGGTATACTCAAACATGGAGTTTGATCCACATTTATTGATCAAGTCATGGAATGATCAAGAGTGAGGATAGAGTTCCCACCTCTTATGTATAACCCGGGGTATAAGGAATAAATTGAGTAAGACCAAGATATGGACGAGTAATAAGAGAGTAAAGACATACATAGGAGATGAAGTCACGTTAAATAATTAACAAAAGGATAGAAGTCTATAATCTACATTTAGGTCTCATATTTTATATACAAGGCCTTCTTCATGATATTCTCTAGTCAAGAGAGGAGTGCAAGATAGAGGACTGTGGGTTATAATTAAAAATTTCATGCCTAGAGGTTATTGAGTTGAGCTAAGAAAGGCACCATTTTTATATCAGAGTGGGGATGAGAAGAAGTTTTTGAATTCATATTTGTTACTAATGATGAAATGTCGAATGGTACAATGCAGACCACATGTGCTTGTATGAAGAGACTACAAGTAGTCAAGGCCTAGAGTGGCTAAAGGAAGGAAGTGTGGCAAAGAAGAAGCCCAAGAGCAAGTTAAGCTCAAGAAGAAGTAAAGAGACCAAGGTGGAATAAACTTGGTTGAGACAAGTGAATAGACCAATAGAATGTCAAGACCGAGATATTAAATAAATATAACAACCAATGTTTACACATATATTATAAACAACTTTATAAACATGAAATAAAGTAAAGAACACCATAACATAGTGACACATAGAATTTAACGTGGAAAACCCCTAAATGGGTAAAAACCATGGAAGAATAATCCACTATAGAGAAACTTTTACAATTACCATCCCAAAGTAACTCCCTCCTCACTTCTACTCCATGTTTTCACCAGGATTAACCTTCATATTCCACACACTGGAATATTATTTGATTGATTTGATTTCAATTCAATATATCTTGAATATGACCTAAGGTCATATTTAAATAACCCGAAGGGTTATAACCTTATTAAGTGACATGGAACACCTCCTCAATTTAATTAGTTGATTAATTAATTTAACCAACCCCTAATATAAAGTTTATATTTAAATAATTTGAATATAGTTTATTGTATATTATTTAAATATAAACTATATATTAATGATGCACTTAATATTATAGTTATAACATATACTAGGTGTAAACGACCTAAGTGATGAATAAAAGGATCAACCAACCAAGTTGGAAAAGACTTGGTGAAGATCTATTGAAATGGAGAAATTGAGAAGAGTGAAATGGAGAAATTGGGAGATTTCACATGAGAAGAAGAGATATAATCTCGTATGAAGAGATAAACGAGATAAGAGAGAGAATAGAGGAGTTGGGGTCTATGATTGAGACCATGATGATCCAAGAAGTTGGATGGAGGATAAGAAAGAAGGTGAAGTGGCCAATTGAGCTACTGATGGAGAAGAAGAGGAGGAAAGAGTTGATTTCCTTGGAGAGAGAAAAGAAGAAAGGTACTCATAGAGAGAATGAAGAATGAGTTACCTTGTGAAGAAGTGAAAAGAGTTCTCATTGTGGAGAACATGAAGAAAGAGGTTTCTAAAGAGGCATTTGAAAAGAAATCATGAAGAGAGACACTCACAATTATGTTTTGGTGTATTGCTTTGATTTCTAACTCTTTATTTCAGTTTGTACATACAAGTGTAAAGGATGACCTAAAGAAAATCAAGGACATGACCTTGATACAAGTAAGAAATGGATCAAATAAGGAAATTGTGAAGAGAGATGAAGTGATAAATGAACTTGTGATAGTTCATGATGAAGAAGTGCATTCTAAAGCACCTACAAGTGAAGAAGATGCTAATAGGGCACTGCTGTAAGCAAGTGAAAAGAATGAGTCAGAATCATAATTCTATGTCGCACATTGGGAGATGAAATAGAACATGTACATCAAAAGGAAGACTGTTATTAAGTGAAGAAGTCTTGAACAAAGGTATGACCATGCAAAGATAATGATGAGACGGTAAAAATACATACAAAATTTGATTCTTATCATACATATGACAAATAAATTGCAAAGAGCCAATTCATACAAGAAAGTACATATAGACAGAGGTTTTCAAGATGAATTTAGCTTCTAAATCTGATATTTCTAATGCCTCTAAGAATTTAAATGCAAATGCATAGGTTATGAAGGGGATAAATGAGGTAAAACTAAAAAAATTGACTTATAATCATGGCTACATAGTCCCTAAATGGCTTAAGAAACAAGATTCTAAGGTGAAAACTCAAGTTTGGGTAGCTAAGAATGTAAGAAATGATGGAGATACACCTCAAGAAGATGCAAATGATAGTGATGGGCATGAGAAGATGATAATGGAACCAAGAATCCTATGGAAGAAGGTTAAAGCAAGATCAAACAAACAGGAGAGTGAAGGTGAAATGACAAGCAAACAAGAAGCATTCAAGAGGCATGAGAGGTATACAAGAGAAATGAAAGGTAAAGAAGTTGTTTATGATGATTTAAATGATGATTATTGTGAATATGCCTATGATGTAATGTCTCCAATCAGTTTAAGTAATGAATTATGGATTGAGATACCTATGATGACTAATATGCAGTAGGGTGAAGGTTCTAAGTTGGCAAGCAAACATCATTGCTATGATCAAGTGATGGTAAAGAATGAATGTACATTGAGTGAAGATGATTCATACCTCTTGAATGAAGCCAATGACCACTTCTTGAGACAAGAAGAAGTGGTGGAGGAAAACAAAGACTTAGTTCCTAAATATGATGAAGACAATGATGAAATAGATGATATAACATTACATGAAGATTTGAAAAGGATATAGGAGCTTCTAAATCCTTCTAAGTGTTGGGGTTAGCACAAGGTTGTATATATAATATATCAGATCTAAGCATACATGCAGTAATAAAAGTGGATATTCTACTAGAAGAAATATATAAAACAAGATATATAAATCAACACTGATTTAATGTGGTTCACCCAAAGGTGTGGGCTACATCCACCAAGAAACAATCCAATCTATTATACAAAGCTTTCGAGAAGGCATACAATGAAGATTTAAAATCTTCCACACCTCTCACAATGTACAATAATTTCTTCCTCTCAATATTTTCATTCTTCTCCAAGAATTCTATATCTCACAATTATTTTCACAATAATAATTAACTATCTCAAATCCCCTTTTCTTCTAAACCCTATCTTTCTTGCTTATATAGGCATATAAAAACTTAGGACACTTAGCCATGCAATTACAATCAATATATCTTATTTAATACTAAAATTGATCTGATTCCCGTGAGTTAAATAAAACACTCAAACATAGGTAACCGACATGTTAGCCTAACCTATGACCGATGTCGGTCATAGGTGACCGATGTCGGTCCCTTCATAAATGATGTTGGTTATTGTTTTTCCAACTATTTTAATATAACATGCTAAACTGAAGTAATTGAGCTCCACAACTCAACAATCTCCCACTTAGAGATAAATTACTGCACTATACCTGTACAACGTCATTCTTATATCCTTTCCTTAGCTTTGTTTCTTCCTCTTCAAGTCTCAAACTTGAAGACCAACATAAGTGAAGTGTAGCTCCAACTTCTCTTTTGTTAATGGCTTCGTTAGAATATCTGAATGGTTTTCAGTCGTATGAATATTCTCCAATTTTAGCTGCCCATCCTCCAATACATGCCGTATGAAGTGATACCTCAATTGAATGTGTTTCATTCTAAAATGAAACACGGAGTTCTTTTCCGAATGAATTGCACTCTGACTGTCACTAAAAAATTTACAATCATCTCGCTCCTTTCCCAACTCTTCCATGAAACAACTAATCCATATCATTTCTCTCTGCTAGCCTTTGAGGCAGTAGCATACTCCGCTGCCTATGTAGTAGACAAAGCCACAACCTTCGCAATCTTGATATCCAAATGCTCGCCATCCCACCTACTATGAAAATGTATCTAGTAGTGCTCCTTCTACCATCCAGATCTCCAAATATCCGAATCAACATAGCCATATAAAGAAATATTCAAACCTCTATAACACAAAATGCATGCTATATGTCCCTCTCAAAACCCGAGTATCAATTAGACTAATTTCCAATGCTATTTACTTGGATTGGCCATAAATCTACTCACAACTCCCACTTTTCCCATGCAATGTATGTAGTCTGGTAAAACCATAACATACATGAGAATCCCAACTGGCTGAAGCATATGATACTTATGTCATGTATTTAACCTTCTCATGTGATGAAGGACACCGATCTTTGCTTAATTTGAAGTGTCAAGCCATAGGTGTACTTACAGGTTTTGAATTCCACATTTTAAACCTTTCTAACACTTTGTAGATATAATCCTCCTGGGAAAAATACAATTTCTTGTTCTTCATGTCTTTGTGTATTTGCATGCCAATGATTATTTTTGTAGCTCCTAAATCCTTCATAGAAAATGTATGAGCTAGCTTTCCTTTAAGCTCACCAATGTCCTACAAACTAGACCCTGTAATAAGCATATCATCCAAATACAATAAAAAAATAATATAGCTCCCATTTTCAAGCTTCTTGAAATAAACACAATGATAAGATTCACATCTTAAGTATCCATGCTCATGTATGAAACTATCAAACCTCACGTACCATTTCTTGTTAGCTTTCTTGAACCCATATAGGCTCTTTTTCAACTTGCACACTAATTTCTCCTTACCCTTGACTTCATACCCAAGTGGTTGCTGCATATAAATCTATTCATCTAAATCACCAGAAGGAAAGCTATCTTCACATCTAGTTTCTCTAAATGCAAATCATGTACTAACTATACTCAATATAGTACATATGAAAGTCATTTTAATAGCATGAGAAAATATTTTACCAAAGTCAATACCTAGTTTATGTGCAAATCCCTTTACTACAAGCCTTGTCTTGTACCTTTTCATCCACCCTCTTCTTCCTTGATACTATAAACCCACTTGTTTTGCAATGTCCTCTTACCTGCTGGAAACTTAACCAAATCCCAAGTCTGGTTTTGTTCCAAGGAGTCCATCTCCTCATCCATGCCATGCTCCCACCGAATATGGGTCTCAACCTATATTACTTCTTCAAAATTTCTGGTTCACCATTATCAATCAATAATAAATAAGATAAAGAAGGTGTAAATATTTCTAGAGGTTTACTTACCCTTTGTGACCTTCTCACAGAAGTTTGGGGTACCAGAGGCTCATCTGGACCTCCTAGACATTTGTTTCCAATTCTGACAATGACCAATATCGGTCACTTGTAATCGATGGTGGTTTGGATCTTCTAGAATCGACATCGTTCAACCGATCGATTCCGGTCGGGGTTAACCGACACCGGTTACTATGTGATCTCATAGGTATGAATTTTAAATATGATATTTCATTTTCATTCACAAACTTCTCAACCGATTCGTCCTTGGGTATCAAAATTTGATCCTGTACATTGTATTTTCATTCCATTCAATGTCATGAATCCTATTAATTTTATAATTCTCTAAATCCCAAAAATGAAATCTGAAATCACCAAATCCATAACCAATAAAAATGCATCGCTTGGATTTTGGATCCAACTTTTTCTATTTTAAGAAAAACTTATGAACTAAAAAAACTTAAGAAAAGAAAGATCTACCTCTTTTCTCGGTCCAAGATTCCTATGGTATTCCTCCATCTAGTGAACTTAAAGGTCCATAGTTAATCAAATAAACTCTTTGTATACACTAATTCTTCCCAAAATTACAAAGTGGCAATCCAACATGTATCCTCATACTTCTAGCACATTCCATGATTATCCTGTTCATTATGTCTCGTAACACCATTCTCTTTTGGTGTTCTTGTAACTGTTCTTTGTATATGCATTCCATTCACTGAACAATAATCATTGAAAGCCTTGCTACAATATTCACCACTATTTTTAGGTCTAAGGCAATTTAACTGTGAATTTGATTCATTCTCAACAAGGGCTTTCCATCTTTTAAAAGTCTCAAAAACATCAGATTTATGTTTAATACAATAAACCCATACCTTTCTTGTAGCATCATCAATGAAAGTAACATAATACTGGGATCCAATACGAGAAGTTACAGGTTGGTCCCCACACATTTAAGTGTACAAACTCCAATTTCTGCTCCTTTTTAGTTTCCCCAACTTTGATAAATCTCACTCTCTTTTACTTTCTAAAGACACAATGCTCATAGAAATCAAGATCTAAATCTTTCAAATTTGATAACTTACCCTTAGCCTTTAAGATTTGCATTCCTTTTTGAATCATATAGTCCAACCGATTATGCCACATGTATGCATCTCAATCAATTAGATAACACGAAAAAAGGAATCAGTAACATAGGTAGATAAATATAACGTTCCTACCTTATTGCCTCTTGCCACAACAAATACACCCTTGGTGACTTTCCAAGAGTTTGTTGTGAATGTAACCATGCAACTAAATTCACCTAGTTTCTGCAAGTGCGTAAATAAGATTCCTCTT
Source organism: Taxus wallichiana var. yunnanensis (assembly GCA_018340775.1). Lineage (NCBI taxonomy): Eukaryota > Viridiplantae > Streptophyta > Pinopsida > Cupressales > Taxaceae > Taxus > Taxus wallichiana. Next base: position 315,467,918 of record CM031234.1, on the reverse strand, counting down.
GAGGCTTGACACATTTCTCGCATCTTTCAATACCCATGTATTTCCATTCTGTAATTTTAGATGAACTTCCCCTTTACTAGTAATACAACAAGGTTCATCATCACCCAAATAAACATGGCCAAAATTTCCCGGACATAATTTCTAAATAACCCTTATTAGGGCCGCATGCATGGAAAGAAGCTCTTGAATCTAAAACCCATGATTCTATTCTATTATCCAAAGTAAGAATAAGAGCATCTTGCATTACCTTTGCTATAATATTTTCCTCTTTAATTTTTGTCTGGGTATTGGTTCTCTTTATCCTTTGACCAAAAATATTTCTTTGCATGTCATTTTCTTTCCACAATTCCAACAGGTAATTCCCTTACCTCTGGATTTAGATATGTCATTCCTTGAATTTGATTTCCCATTATTCTTACTCTTGGATCTCTCCTTCTGCCTACCTCTGCTTTCTACATTCAAAGCATTCCTAGATGATGATTCCTCTGTACTTTTCCTATGAATTTCTTCATTCAAGATTATACTAACCACATCATCAAACTTAAAAATATTATTAGCAGATGTTGTATTACTAACAACCATTACCAAGTTATCCCAACTATCAGGAAAAGAACATAAGAATAAGAGTGCTTTCACTTCATCATCAAACAAAATATCAACCGATTTTAACTGATTTACAATAGATCGGAAATCATTCAAATGACTAGATGTAGATCCACCTTCATGCATCTTAGAACTAAATAGTTTCTTCATCAAATAAACTTTATTTGAAGCACTAGGTTTTTCATATAAATTAGCAAGAGATTTCATTAACTCTACCGTAGATGTCACTTCTGTAATATTGGAAGCCACTGAGATCTTTGTCTAGTTCAATCTTATAGATCCCAAAGCCTTTCACATCAAGAATCGTCCATTATTCATCACCAACTTCGTAGGTCTAGAATTTTAATCCAATGATAAGTACATATCTCTTTAATATAGATAATCCTCAATCTGCATCTTCCATAATTGATAATTTCATCTCACAAACTTCTCTACCATGTATTTGTTTTCTTTTGCCATTGCCGTAGCTCCCATTCAATCGAAAACCCTCTCGTGAGTAAATATGTCAACACATAAAACCCTCAAACAAAGCTATGATACCAGGTTGTTGGGGTTAACATAAGGTTGTATAGATAATATATCGATCGAAGCATACATGCAATAAAAGTGGATATTCTACTAGAAAAATATAAAAATAAGAGATATAAATCAACACCAAATTTAATGTGGTTTGCCTAGTGTGGGCTACATCCACTAAGAAACAAGCCAATCTATTATCCAAAGCTTTCAGAAGACATACAATGAAGATTTACAATCTTCCACACCTCTCACGATGTACAATACTTTCTTTCTCTCAAACTTTTCCTTCTTCTCCAAGAATTCTCTCTCTCACAATTATTTTCACAATAATCATTAACTCCTCTTGAATCCTTTCTTCTAAACCCTAGCTTTCATGATTATATAGGCATATACAAACTTAGGGCACTTAGCCATGCAATTACAATCAATAGATCTGCTTTAATACTAAAATTATATCTAATTCCCGTGAGTTAAATAAAACAATCACACACAAGTAACCGACACTGGTTAGCCCTAACCGATGCCGATTCCTACTTGCCTGATCGATGCCGGTCATAGGTGACTGATGTCGGTCCCTTCATAACCGATGCCGCCATTCGGGTCTTCTAGAAAGTTTAATATAACATGCTAAACCAAGTAACTCGAGCTCCACAACTCAACACTAATGAGTTTTATGTAAGTTAAAATCAGACCGAGAGCATCATTGATCAACTAGAGAATAAGTTAAGACATGAGAAAAACATGATGATGATGGCATATTTGAATAAGGTCAATGAAGAAACAAAATAAAATGAAGAGAACCAACAACATGAAGGCACTCAAAGGGCTGCATGGGCCCAAGTTTTTGTATCTAATATTTCCTTTGTTGTTGTTAATATAGGTTTGGAAGATATTAAGATGAATCGAGTACATAATTCAATGAGAGAACTTATAGAACAAGAAGAAACTAAAGATATAGAATACATGAATGATGATGAGGCATGGGCATGGACTTTTGAAAGTGATAAAGAGGTAAGAAGGAGCATATACGAGAAGAGAGAGAGAAATAAGAAGATGAGGGACAAAGACTATATCAAGTAAATCCAAACACTGATGCTTCAAGGAAGACCTTGGGATCCATGCATACAAAGATGATTAGAGAATGATGAAGACACTACATTTGAAATGGAGTTCAAATATTAAAATAGGCATCTTAGGTGTGTATGAAAAATTTCTTGTGAGTGTGCTACGCTGGTAAGAAGTTGAAAAAATCTTGAAAGTCGTTTCATCCATTCATAACTGTCCCTAAGTTGGGACACCAATCTCCTTGAATTGTGCATGCATGGTTGAGAGAAAATGTCACATAATGTAGGAGTTTAGACTAAAAATAAGATATATAATAGTTAATTCAAGTTAGTTGAGGAGGATGAGGTCAAGCTCCATCATAGGAGAAGAGTAGGAGTAAAAATTGTATGGAGGTGTTGATATTGGAAAGATGTGTGCAACAAAATGTGATGAAATGGTGTTGTATGACAATTTTGGATAAGGATAAAAGTTGATTTGAATTCCTTGAACCTCATAGATCTAAAATTTCTCCTTCTATGCATGTATTTCAATGTTTTACATTATGAGGATGCATGATCCTTAAGCAAACAAATTTGTTTTCTTGGTTCTTAACTAATCCTTTGTTTTGAGAAGATAAGACTCTATAAGGTGTAAAAGACTGTAATTATCTTTTCCATGAAATTTATATGATATTCATTTAGGTTGAGCATGTGAAGGTAAGTGATGGACCTGTTATTCAATATTTTAACGGTTGATTAACATGATATTCATCCTCGCATGCAAGATAATTTCAAGTAGAGTAGACCGTGACAATGCATGACAATAATTGATGAACTTGAGGTATTTGTGGGATGCACGAGACGAATGAGACCATCAAAATAATTGTGTTGATAAGTATTTAATAAATTTGTAATCTTCTCTTAGCTAAGAATGTCTAATTTGGAACATGGTGATAAGCGAGGGTTTCAAGAACACCCTATTCTAATGTGGAAGAAAAGATGATTTTGAATGGTAACTACAAATTCCTCATGATTCCTTTTTCCCAGTAACTCGAAACCTTGAGAAAGTCAAAACAAACATTGACACCAAATTTTATGCCTTAAAACTAAAGACTCCTTAGTTTATAAGAATTTTCATCCTCTCGGACTTGCACGTGTAAACAAAGTTAGGGTTTGAATGCAAATGTCAATTGAGATGATATATTTAGACCTATAGTCTAAAATTTAGAACAAGTAGCCTAGACCATGTTATCTATTAGATTAATGAAGAATTTTAGGTTTTCCTTGGGTAGATAGAAATATATTCATAATAGTCATGAAAGGATAAAGTCACATAATCACCTAAACCTAATCGGGTGACATGCATGTAGAACGGGGTGTAAACCCTAGGGATTTGATTTTTGAAATTTTGTATACTCCTATATAATGAATAATGGTATCTATTATGTTGTGGAGCCTATTTTTATGTGTGAAAGTGTTGAAGACTGTACACTAAGAGTAATATACACTTCCCACAATGTCTCACGCCGGGGTTCCTGAGCGCACCCCCGAAATGTTTTTTTTGGCCTTGAAACAAAACGTGCCCGATATACCGGGAAATGTGATTTTTCTTATACGGGCGGGATTTTTGACCCATAAATTTATGGGATGGTTTTGGCCCATGGTTTTGATACCCATGATTTTGTAAAACTGCTTAAGCATTTGTCTACTTATGTGGTTTTTATATATGGTAGAATTAATGTAACATTACGTATGTGTTTTTAATTCAGTGTTAATTCTATAGAGTTCGTTGAGCATAGCTCCAAATAGATCTAGGGATTGTATTGAGAGAGCGGTGGCTTGTAATAAAATTTGAGCAAGTGATTCTTGGTGGACGTAGCCCAAATTAGGCGAACCACGTTAAATCGTCTCTTTGTGTTGTTCTTTTATTATTCCGCACTTTTATTTCAGATCTATAATATTTTCTGCATATTAGTTTCTACTGTTGTAATTATGTGAGGGATTATTCCACATATTTTATCCCTTATTTCCTAACAATTGGTATCAGAGTCTGGTTTGGTTTGCTTTGAAGTGTTGAATCACAGGGAAATTTTTAGCTTGAGTGGGAGCTATGGTAGATGATGAAAGATCAAGGGTTGATAAATTCAACGGGCACAATTTCAGTCTTTGGAAGATGCAGATGGAAGATTACTTTTATTAGAAGGATATTTATATTCCATTGTCTGAGAAGGTGAACATATCCTCAAGCATGAAAAATGTGGAATGGATTTCTTGGATAGAAGGCACTTGCATGCAGATTGTGTCTTGCATCTTCGGATTATTTAATGTTTCAAAGGAAAAGACTACAAAAGAACTGATGGATGCATTAGGGAAGTTGTATGAAAAACCCTTTGCCTCTAACAAGATATTTTTAATGAAAAATTTGTTTAATATGAAGATGTCTGAGAATGGTTCGGTAGTAGAGCATTTAAATAATTTTAATACGGTTGTAAATATGCTAGCTTTAGTTACAATAGAATTTGATGAATACGTTAGGGCTTTATTAATTCTGTGCTCTTTACCTGAGAGTTAGAATAGCCTGGTAATGATAGTAAGTAACTCGGTTCCAAATAACTCAAAGTTGAAGTTTGAGGATGTTGTAAGGGTGATTCTAAGTGAGGAAATGCAAAGAAAAAGCTCTGGATAATCTTCTACTTCAGGGAATGCTTTGACAATGGAAACTAGAGGGAGACAAAAGAATAGAGGAAGCCATGGAAAATTGAAAGATCGGGCAAAGGTCAAAATCCAAAAGCAAGATGGTATGCTGGCATTGTGGAAAGTCCGGAGATGTAAAAAAGGACTATTATGAGCTTTGGGACAAGAAGAAACAACATGAAGAAAAAAAGGAGGAAAATGTGGCAACGGGTAATGTATGTCAGGATGCTTTGATTCTTTCTTTGCACAATATTGTTGAATCTTGGGTTTTAGATTCAGGGGCTTCTTTCCATGCTACTCCACATAGGCATTATTTTGTTGATTATGTTTAAGAGGATTTTGGGCATGTTTTTCTTGGTGATGATGATCCTTGCAGTATAGTTGGAAAAGGATCTGTTTGGGTTAAGATGCTGAATGAGAATGCATGGCTATTGAAGGGTGTCAAACATGTGCCTACTTTAAAACAAAATCTGATATTAGCGGGCCAGTTAGGAAGTGATGGTTGTACTATGATATTTACAACAGACTCTTGGAAGGTTGCAGGGCGCTCTTATGGTGGCAAGAGGTAAGAAGGTTGGAACCTTGTATTTAATCACTTATAGCACTAATGTTTGTAATCTTGTGGCTTCAAAAGTAGATAAAACATTGTGGCACTATAGGCTCAAACATAAGAGCCAAAAGGGCATGGAGATCATAAAGAAGGATTTTCCCGGATATACAAAAACATGTTTGAAGTTCTATGAGGAATGTATATATGGGAAACATAACCAAGTAAGGTTTTTGTGCCCTTCAGAATGGAACAAAGCAAAAAGGAGATACTTCAGACTACAAGCCATCCCATTTGTGCTTGTTGGTGGTGTCTTAGTTAAAAAGGATATCAATAATGTTCTATTGAGGTGCATTGGGACATGCCAAATTGAGAGAGTGTTACATGAGTTCCATGATGGAGAAGTAGGAGGCCACTTTGCTCCTCGAGTAACAACTCTCAAGATTATGAAAGCTGGTTATTATTGGCCTACGGTGTTTAGGGACTGCTACTCATGGATCAAGAAGTGCAAGAAGTGTGCATTCTTCACAGGAAAGAAAAGTTAAGCAAAGACCGCCCCTTCACCCAATTTATGTGGATCAATCATTCACGCAATGGGGACTAGACTTCATTGGGGTGACTAACCCAAATTCAAGCTAGGGCCACAAGTGGATACTTACAACAATATATTATTTCACCAAGTGGACTGAAGCGGTGGCTCTTAAGGAAGCAAATGAATCTAACATCTTGGATTTCTATGAAGGAATAGCCACCAGGTTTGGAGTCCCTGCCACTATTATATCAGATAATGCATTGGCATTCCTTGGTACAAGGATCACTGATGGGCGGTCAAGAATGATGTGTACCTCAAAGATTTCATCAAACTATTACCCTCAAGGTAATGGCCAAGCAGAGTCCATAAATAAGAACCTATTAAGAATTATCAGAATGAATCTTGATGAAAATCAGAGAACTTGGCATACAAAGCTCAAATCAGCTCTATGGGCTGATAGGATCACATCCAAAAGATCCATAGGTAACTCCCCATACAAGCTTGTATATGGAAAAGAGGCAGTACTACCCGTATCATTGGAGTTTCCCACTTTAGAGCTCATGAAACAATTAGAGCTAGCCGAGTTTGAACCCATGGAAATCAGGTATGCAGAGCTAATGGAAGTAGGAGAAGCAAGAGAGCATGTAATGCAGAGCATGGAAAAGGATCAAACATTGATCAAGAAGAACTTTGATAAGAAAGCAAGAACAAGGACCTTTCAAGAAGGGGACTTAGTTCTAAAATGGGATGTAGATCGGGAAAAGCTAGGAAAGCATTCCAAATTTGATGCCATTTGGAGTGGCCCCTACATGATCACAGGGTGTAAAAGCAGCAATGCCTTCCAGCTGGCTAAATTGGATGGCGAAGAATTACAGATCCTAGTGAACGAGATCTATCTCAAACATTGCTACTGAAAAGGAGAATTCCACCCTTGTAAATATTAGCATAGAATTTTAATTTCCTAAGTGCGTATGCACATTGTCTTCTGTAGCATAGGTTTTGTTTCCCTAAGTGTTATGGCACATGTTTTTGTTGCTCCAGTTTGTGTCATTATACGCTTTGATACGCCTTTAGGTGAAAGCCCTAGGTCAAAACAATGTTCTACTCTCATGAATCTCATCTTCATGATTTTCTTTATAATTTGAGAGTGCAGACAACAAGGCAGGTTTAGGGTCGGCAAACACAAGCAGTCGGGCTCATGGTCTCAAGGATAAGAGTAATGTAAAGTTATTATTCATGACTTCACGCCCAATAGATATGATAAGGCAACTGATCTCTTCATCTAGCAAGAAGATGCCCATGCGAGTCGCCAAATTGTTATCTCAATTTTGCTTCCAACAAAATTGATCAAACACGACCCTGCAAGCAGGAAGAAATCCAAGGAATGGCTCCATCGCACGAAATCCAATAAACAAAGCTTGCAGATGGGCTCTAAAATGGAGGAGTAGGGTTGAGGAAGGAGGTAAATAGTGTCAAAGAAAACTAGAGACCCAAAGGAAAATAAATGGAGAAAACTTGAAGTTTTCGGGCTCTGCGAATGATTCAAAACGAGCCCAAAATTGGCTAAGTATAGCAGAATTAGCGAAGCCTCCACATGCCTCATTGATGCATCTCCAAATATTAAACTCAAAAATCAGTCTCCAAACAAGCACGGAGCTTCCACGTGTCCCAGGCCCGAAAAGGGATAGAGCTGCCGTTGAAAATTCCAAACAAGTGGAAGGAACCATGTGTCAGCTCGGTGCAATTTCAAGATGGGAGCCCAAGGCGGAGATTCAAACTTGCGCCAGCCCTCCACGTGGCCAGGGGTCAATAGAGGTCAAATCTAAAAGCGGGCCCAAATTGGTTAAGTATAAGAGTGCAGGCGGAAGGTGCCACGTGTCTTAACGATGCACATTCAAAGGCGCGGCCCAAAGCGGAGACTCAAAGGAGCGTAAGGCTTCCACGTGTCATCCCGACACATCTTCAAAGATAAATCTAAAAGTGGGTCCTTAGATAAGCACTAGCTTCCACGTGTCCCAGTCGTCGACGAGAGGACAAATTCGACAGTTGAAAATTCAAGATGGAGCAGAATCAGTGGAAGGTACCATTTGTCAGCCCAGTCGCAACTCCAAAGGGTAAAACTCAAGGGGTAGACTCAAATGAGCGTTGAGCATCCACGTGTCGCAGTCGATATACGGCCCGCCAAGTAAAAGGACTTAGTTAAAAACAAAAAGGAACAAAAAAGCCACGGAAGAAGCCATGTGTCAGCAATGTAACTTCAAAAGTAAAATCCAAAGCAGTCCCCAAACGTGCGCCAACCCTCCAAGTGGCCATATTCAAAGTCAAAGCGGGAGGCGGGTCTCCGGGAGTAATTTTAACTTTTTGGCTTCATTTCCAAGAGATATAAAGTATAAAAATGAGTTGTGCCTCCGCCAATGTCCGAGAAGCCACATGTCGTGCCTATATTGAACGCAGATCGGCGAGGCCTTGGAGTGATTTTTACCCAAATGAAAATGCGGACCAGCGGACCCGAAGATGATTTTTTGAAAAAAAGGTATTGCGGGGCTACAAGGAAAATTTTGTGTTTTTGTATTTTTGTGCCAAAAGGAGGGACAAAGTGAATTTCAGGCCTGCGGACCCATTCTGCTAACTGTTTTTCACCATTTTTTTACGAACCCAACTCAAACTGTCAAATGGACATATCTTTTGACCCAAAGGTCACGAAATTCAACAAATTTGGCACCATTGGAAAGGTCTCGACCTCGTCTACGCCATGGGAACTTGAAACTTTAATGTTGGCAAAGTTAGGTGGGTAAAAAATGGGAAAAAATCTTTGTGCCAGTAATACGTGATCCGATGGCTCCAACAAACAGATCAAATTGGATTTGATCCGCCATTCTTCTTTCTTCAATGCGCTGAGAAGACATAGAGTGGTAGAATCGAAAATTGTGGGCGGATTTGCGAGCCATTGATGGCTGGTAATCGAGTTTCAAATTAGTTTTCCCACCTCTTTCTCCTTCTTCTCTCTGTGTTGAATCTATAAAAGAAGGATGAGGCTCATTGTAAAGGGTTGGACATTTCATTTTGCACTCTCCCTTCTTCCCTTGTCTATAAGCAAATTTGTGGAGTTTCCAAACCTCCCATTTGATTTGTAATGCCGATGTTTTTCCTCTTAACCACTGTAATGCACTGTATCGAATTTTGGAGCAATAATATATGTCTGTGGATGATTCTTGACCCTCTCATGTGTTTATTGTTGCCTTCTGATCTCTCATTGTAGTTTGGTTATCTGTGCATGGCATTTGCATTGCAATGGTCTGTGTTAGCTTGCAAAACGAGTGTTTAACATTCCTTTGGTGCATCACCTCATTAGCTTAGGTTTATATTTTTGTATCTTCTCAACCCTGTCTCCTTGGTAAGATAGAGTAGTTTTAGAATAGATCCTCTGTAATTTATTTGTGTGCACCTAAATAGAGGAATATGAACTGGCCTTAATCCGAAGAGCTCTCTCAACTTGCAAGGTCACACACCTTGAGGGTTGCTCCATGTTGTGTAATCACACTGATGGTCTCAACTCATCTAGTTGCAGGAACTCATGGGTGTTGTGATTTTGCACTAACAGCTTACATGAAATGATAAAGCATAACCAACAAGTACATCTCATTATATTGTTCTTAGAAGAAAAATGGAAAAGAGAATCATTACAGGATGCAAGAGAGGCTTTAAGCCTTCATTTTTCTAATTATTTTATGAAGTGTGCATGTATAGTTTGATGAAGTGTTTTGAATGATATTGTAAAAATACAAGAATACATTTTCATCAATGTAAGTGCCATTGAAAAATAAAATAGCTCAAAATGATCTGTTATCCCAAATTTTCCCCCTTGCAAATTTGGACAAGACAACTCCTGCACATAAGGAAATTATGAAGGAAACAAATCAAACCCGCAAGCTCACATTCTAGGATGAAAAACAGGTTACAGGTGGGCTCGAAATGAAGGAGCAGTGTCGCAGAAGCTAGGAGCAAGAAGGGGAAGAAACGACGAAGATTCGAAGCCCTCGGGCTTGAAATCATTCAGGAAAGAATCCAGAATCAACTAAGTATGGAAGATCCAATAGAGGGAACCACATGTCCTAATGACGCTCCTCCAAAGGTGAATCCAAAAAGAGAAGCTCAAACAAGCGCCGCATCTCCACGTGTCTCAGGATGAAATAGAGGCAGGGGCAAATGGTCAAGCAGAGTCAAAAGGCAGAGCTTCGGGGCCGCGGGGGTTTTTTGAGTTTTACGTTTCGCGAAGGGGGAAAAGGTAAATTACGGACCCGCAAACCTAATTTTTTCTCTAATCTGGCTGCCACGTGTCCCATCTCAAAAGGGGGACCCATTTTTAAACTGTTTTCCCCATCCATTCGGATCTGATACAAACTTTGAAAGGCCATATCTTTTGATCCAGAGCTCCATTTTTGATGTTCTTGGTACCAATGGAAAGATCTGAAGATTCTCTTCATCATGGAGTCTTCAATTTTGGATTTTGGTGAAGATTTGGGGGAGAAATTTACAAAACATGTTTTGGCGTGGAAAAGACAAAAAACCAGTTCCAACCACTAGATTTAATGAAGTATGGGTCATTTTCTTTGGTCTGCAAAGTAGATACATGGAAATATGAGATTTTGCATCGATCCCATCAACAAATGAAGAATTAAAACACATTTTGAAAAGTGGTTGGAGAAAATCCCACATTTTTTCCCTTTCCTTCTCGCATTTTTCTATATAATGTAACAGAGGCATCATTTTTCAAGGGTTGTTCATTCTTCTTCCCTGCCCCCCTCTCTCTTTCTTCTCCAGGGTCGAATGTGGAGTTTAATCCTCCTCCCTTGGCTTTATAATGGCATTTTCCTACCTCTTTCCCGTTAATGGTGTACTGTGTGAACTCCTGGAGCAATAAAATCTGTTTCGTGATGCGTTTTGTACATCCTTTGCTCATTTTTTTGTCTCTTCTCGCCTCTCACCATTGCAAGGTATACTTTGCATATCTTTGATGTCCATTGCAAGTTTAGGGATTTGCGTTTAAGGGGTTTGAAATGGTGTTCTATGTGAAATTTATCCTTGGTCTGTGATGCATCTGTCCATCCTCTCCATTTCTCACCTCTCTCCATTTCAGTGCTTGGGTTTGTGATTAGCAGCCCATTTTCTCGATGCTATCACCTTTGTAGTGTAGGATTTCTTTATTTTCATGCTCTCTCTCTCTCTCCTTGGTCCCTTGGAATTTTTAGATCAGAGTAGATAGTTGGATTTCCTTCCTTAGGAGTAGTTTAATGCTAGGATTAGGAAGAGGAACCGGCCTTCTCTGGAGGGTCATTCCCATTTACAAGTCCCACATCTTGGGAATGATCCAATGTTATCCAATCACACCAAATGAGTCTTCCTAGAAAAGAAAATTTTTAGAGCTCATTTGGGGTGCTATGATTTCGCACTAACAAGATCATCATATAAGTTACAACCATGCAAGCAAAAGATATCAAAGTTTGATCAAATTACAGTTAAGTGCAAAGTATCTATCAAAGTACAAATTACAAGTTACAAGTCATAAAGATCATCTGATTGATAAATCTCGAAATGAATTATGCAATAAGCATCAATCAAGCATTAATGGAGTTGTGATTATAATGAGATCTGGATAACTTTTCAAGAAATAACAAGTTGAAGTAGAGTATCAAGCATCAAGACAATCATATAAAGTTCTAGGTTCAATTATGACATTCATGAAAATAAGTTTCCAGCTACAAACAAGTGGTTACATCATCATTGCAAAGGTACAAGAATGAGCAACAACCACCATCAAGCTTTCATCACAGGTTCTTTACTTCATAGAAGAAGAGGTTGAACCAAGCCCAAATACCAACAATGCAAGATTTAGATGATCAAAGCAACTCAAGAAAGAACTCACTTGCACTTTCTGGTTTCCAAATGAGAAGTATAGCTACAGAGTAATAGAGCTAATGAAACTATTAACTTGATGGAGCAGAAAATAATCATTAAATGCAAATATTGAAGAGATCAATTACATGAAACCAAGGAATGATGCAAGTCCCACAGGATCAAAGAAAGCTACAACAACCAGAAAAGCATTACAATTTCATAATACAAGATGAGATTCAAGAAGCTACTCTTAGCAAAAGAGTTCATCATAGAATGAAGCATCAAAAGTTATATGCGATCATTTCAGTTTCAACATGTACTCTAGGTAAATCATTTCAATGCCAAATATGAACACACTCTATCAAAAGAAACAATCAAGCATGAACTGAATTAATGAAACTTCAACAAGCTCATCATCATAACCTCTGAGCACATGAGCGTAATAAAGACAAGGATAAGATGCAACTACAGAGATCAATACTATCAAATTTGAGGTTAGAAGGAACCAATCACTTGTGAGGCAATATATTTTGAATCCTTCTCGAATACTACTTTCCAAAGCAGACTAAGGGGTCACAAAAGAATGCAACAGAGTGCAAGTGTCAATAAGGGACTGAGTGTTTATTACAAAAATTAGCATAGCATAAGAAGAGATCCATTGAGCAAAATGACAGAGTATGAAAGCACTCAGAATCATGGCCATTGGCCATGTTAACCCAGAAACAAGAATAAAGAGCTAAATAGGAAAAACATGACTGCCATAATAGTAGGTCACATGACTTAATTGGAAAAGGCATTCAAAATTGGAGTTCACAACGAGCTTACAGAAATGAGAAACTACATCTACTTCCACTAGAGCAAATAAAATTGAAGCAGAAATCAAATTTTCTTTTCAAAAAGCATGGATCTAAATAGTAAAGATGTGGGTTTGAAATTTCAAGCCTTCCCGAGCTTCAAACCATATCAAATGGCGCACAAAGTGTTAAAATAAAAGCACGACCAAAAAAATGATAACAACATAGCTCAAGAAGGGAGGGATACCCAGTTAAAATAAGTTTTCGAACTCGAAGGTTCTACAATAAAGGCGAGAATTTAAAGAGACTCCATACCTTTTGAAAAGTGACCAAGCTTCAAATAAGAGCTCTAGGATTCAAATATATAGCTATGGTTGGCACACAAAAACTCAACCAGCTCGAATCCAAAGCAAAAGTGCACAAGAACCGAGCTCAGAGATAAATTGCATGAAACCAAGGAATAATGCGGAGAGCCCGAAACAACTAATACCAGCAACCACCTTCACCAAATCATGCTCCAAGCTCAAAACAATCAAGAATGGAAGCAATTTTCAAGACCAAAGCTTCACAATAAAGACAAATTCATAGAGGAACCGAGCTCGAGGGTGCAACAATGGAGGCCACGAACCAAAAATCTTGCACAAAGCTCAAATTAAGAGCAAAAGGCTCTACAAAGACTGAATATCCAACCTCATAGAGCATCGTAGTAACTAGAAAATGCATAGATTCGAGCTCAAGAGGATCAACTATGGTGGCCTAAAGAAAATTCACTGTGGCTTCGCCTCCGTAACAAATATTGCGTATGAAAAGATCATTTTAGGTTACAAGTAAACACATCCGCCAACTCAACCTAACACAAACCTAACTCGACTCGAGTAAAAATATTGATAGTTCAAATGATCTCTCGTACACATAGAATGATTGAGAATGTAAACCACATGGGCCATTCTACTAGAGTAAGCTTTAATGGTGCATGATCAAATCAATACAAAATCAAATGGCCGGATTTAGTCCTACGATCAATGTAACCTGAAATCAATGCAAACTCCATAATCAGATAATCGATGATTTAGATTGCATAGTACCTTAATCAATAGTCATAGATCAATAATCAATTTAATGTGATCCAAGTTACCATGGTAAAGCGCCGAAGCCAGTGTAGATCGATGGTACACAGATCAAAGGTCCTCATGAAACGCCATCAACACAACCACATTGTCGAACTCAACCCGAGTTAAGTGATGCCACCGACATATTAAAGGGTCGAGCCTTGTGAGGAGGGGACCAAATGATTAAATCAAATATTTAGGTTTCAACTTTAGTCACCATGCAAATAATAATCAAAGGTTGCCAAACATTATGATATATGCCATGATTATTCAAAAGGAGGTCAAACTATATTATATGCGAACAAGCAATATACCATTAGAAGGGTCCCGTGACCTTGCAAAAGGTGAAATGATTATTCAAAACCTGAAAACCATATTCATATGGTAATGATAAACCAAAATTCAAGGTATGACTACATTACATGCTATGCAATAATCAAAGGAGTGCCAACCAAATAGTTAAGGGTCTTAAACCTTAATTTTCACAAGGTCCATGTAGATAACAAAAGGGCTCGAATATTGCCAAGTCCAAAGTGTTATATGCCCATGATTAGAGGGGTGTTTTGCGTGTGAAGGAGTTAACATAAACCTTTTGTTTATTATTATCCTTGATTATTATTGTCAACTTTTGCAAAAGGATGAAGTATTGCTTTTTCATGTGGCCTCTAGAGCTAGAAGACAAAACATCATGATCAACATGTGGACAAGGAGGAAAATGAAAAAATAACTCTTGCATGGATGTCACATCAGAGCTCATAAAGATTATTTTGAAGTCCTAATTACCTTATTTTTCACAAAATAAAGGTATTATTTTCTTGCACATCCATACAGGTGGTCCCCACAGAGAGGTTGAATAATTGTGCTAAGTATTGGAGATCAAAAGCATTATTTTTGCTCACACAGGGATATATTATTTTGCATTTGCATCCAAGGGGGCAAGTGGATCAAATTACAAGTGTCACATCAAGGAAGAAGACAAAGATTGCATGCACATTGGAGGAGACTTACACAACAAGCAAAGACTATTATTAGCCAAATTATTCATCTTACTTTGTTAAAAATAGATCAATCAACTGCAGTTTGACTGGGATGTATTTTTGTAATCAAGGCTATTAATGCCTCATTGTATTAGCATGTTTATTTTATTCCTTTATTTATTCATGATAAAGGATAAAAATAAGATGCATGGGTGAGTACAATTTTTAGCCTATTTTTAGGATGGGATGGGTGAATAATTTTTGCTATATATTGTGTGTAATTACAAAGCATAGGGAGGAATTTTTGGACATAGGAGTGCTGAAGCAGATTTTTCCATTTTTCCCTTTGAATGAGAATTGATTTCTACCTTTCCAATTATTTGCAGTGGTGTGTATATCTTATTATTTCTTGTGAATGTCAAATTCCCTGATTAATCATCTTACCTTGCTGCAAATTTAGTAATTTCTACATAATATTAGTGTGCATGTTTTCTTGATGTATTGTTATGATTCATTCCCTCAACACACCAAGTGTTTTTCCTTAATATTCTGCTGAAAACTATTGGTTTGTGCATTTAGAATCCATTCTCAAATTAATTGTGCATGTACTCAGTCAAAGCCCTCAACAAGTTTGGTGTATCACCCCGTTTTCAATTCATTTATAGTCATCTTTTTACCCTCAAAACCCCTAAAAATTAGTTTAGGATACATAAAAAAGGAACCGACCTTGATATCGGAGACTCACCTCAACAATAGGTATACCCACAGACTGAGGTGTTTCCATTGTATCTACGAAAGAGAGAGATCCAAAGCAAGCTTAGAACACCTGCAGTCATCTCTCTACAAGGTGCACTTTCAAGAGATAACAATTTTTCGCATGCCTAGTGGGACAACGAATAAGATATGTAGGAAAATTACATCAATTTACAACAAAATAAAAGTCACTTTTCTGAACAACAAGCTGCAACAATTTATTCTAAAGATCAAAAGATTTATTTGGTGACTTTGTAAAGCAATTTCAGACCAGTTTTGTAGCATGTTCCATGCCTAAAGTGACTATGAGATCATCGGTAAGAGGAATTCCTTTTGATTTTATTTCTTTACCTTTGAATTCTGCAAGAAGAAGAAGAGTTGGTAATACCTTACCTTATAATAGGCTTGGTTTTGACAACCCTCCTAATCTTCCTTCACCACGTATTAATCTCTTTGTTCAAATTCTCGGTTATTCCAATGGCTATTCAACCACCTAGGAATTTTGTAACCTTTACTAATGGAAACCCTTTAGTAATTCTAGTTTATCATGATATTCCCAATGCTGCCATAAAAATTTTACCTACATTCACTGGTGAAAATCAGATTACTCCCACAGAGCACATCAAATATGTTGCAACCCTTTGTGTTGTCCATAACATAACTCATGAAGATGTAGCCTTAAGACTTCTAGTTGCATCCTTTAAAGGGCAAGCCTTGCAATGGTATAGAACCTTAGAAATTGGGAGCATAAGAACTTGGGATGAGTTAGGAGAAAAATTACTTAAGCAATTTCAAGATCATTATGATCATTTATCCCTCATAGAGCAACTATCCACAATTAAAAGAGCCCCTCATGAATTTATGGCCAGTTTTAATATCATAGGATTATGGCCGCTTTAATATCACAAGATTATGGCTAGTTGATATCATCAACACTTTCCTAGCTGGTAGGTTCTTGTCCTCATCTAGGATATTGTCGGGATCTTCAAATGGAGGAGATGGAGTTGTTCCACTATCTTTAGAAATTTGATACAACTCATTCTTGACAGATTTTAGGTCGATATTGAACAATAGGGGAAATCTTTAACCATGAAGATAGAGCCTATTGGCGTGAAGAGAATCTCATCACAGATTAGATGAACCTTTTTAAAGTAGATGTAACTTTGGTCAAGCAATATTTCGACCATCATGATTCTCTTTTTCCTTGTCAATGAAACCAAATTTGTTTTACTCTCGCGGGGAAACCACCCGGCCAAAGCAACTTCCGGTAATTTTAACCTACGTATAATTTTAATTGTTTTGTTATTCCTGTTGAAAAATTTATTATTAGATGGTGAGTTGTATTATAGGGGAAGCAAATTCCCGTGAAAGTGGCCTCACGCCGAAAAATTTATCGGATCGACTAAAAATCTTTAAAACCGTGCAAAACTATTACTTTCGTGAACCTTAATGGGGGGCATAAAACATCAAATTTTAATTTAATGATTATCTACTCATGAGCGGTAAATATGTTTTCCAGTCTCCCAAAATTTAACTTTTGGTGGAGGTTCTCTTCAATTCTTTGCACACTCTAAAATTATATTTCATCGCATCCACTTTTGAAGATGCCTTGGCTGGAAAGTTTCAAATTCCGATGGCTCCAATGTTTGTTGTCTTAACTTTGCAGGTTGCCAGATTTTAGATATTTTTCTATAGTATTAAATATTTACTATCCTATATATTCATCTCTGACTCAATGTTCCACTGATTTTTCCAATACAGTTTACTCGACAATTATTTTCAGATGTGTTCTCTCACATACAAATTCATTGGTGCACCGATCATAGTATAAGAGAGGGTGCTATGTCACATCCGCATGAATGGTGCTACGCGCGGGGCATATGTTGTCTCTTAAGACTTACGTGTCTTACTTTGCTAACTGTCAAACAATTTTAAAATAGTATTTTTCCCTCGAGATCTTTTTCTCTGATTGGTAAAGAAACCCTACACGACTCGCTCCCAAGGTTTGGATGATTCCTGGACTCCTCCAATCTGTGCCACCAAGATTGATTGCGTCAAACATGTCATAGATGAGCAAAAGAGGTGAATAAATTGGCTATTTCTTTTTCTCACCTAGACTTTAGTCCTCTGTACCCTCGAGCAGCTGAAATATTTTTGCAAACATACGAAGAAACACAGGACCGCGTGATGTATCTCACCTTTGTGGGACTGCTCAAATAGCTCAACCCATCTAAGGCATGAACATCCCTTCCGGTGCTTTTTACATAGATATTTTTAAATATTTAATGGCGGAGCCAAAACGAAGGTGGTGGATATGGGAAGAGGATTGGTAGAAGAGTAGAAACAAGCTTAAGAATGACATCTCGACAAGATGCAACCAACGGTCGTCCAATCTAAGCAGTTCAAATTTGGTATCATATGTTACTGAAATTAATGTTTACATTATAGTTTGGGTGGTTAGTTAATATTTAATAGTAATATTGTTATAAACAATATTACGATATAGGTTGTTGAGATATATTGTTATAACAATATATCATCGGTTGTTTGTTAGATTGAGGTGAGATATTGGTGGAGATTCCATCTCCCTAATTATAGGAAATCCTTTTCCTATATATTTGTAATCATCTCCGAATGTTTTGATATAGCAATAATAATTATTATATTGTTTTGTGAGTTCATTCTGAACCAAATTCAAGATTTGGTATCAGAGCAGGGTATAACCATGTTCATTATGTTGTTCTAATTAGTGTGAAGGGGCGGCTGTACATCTCCATTGCCCCTATGGATGGTGATTTTACGTTGAGAAAATTCTCTACTTAGCATTGTTCAAGACCTGTACGTACCTGCAGATCTAAGGCATGTGCAAAAATTGAGTAGACATAATGAACTATTATAGGAAGTATTTCTGCATCCACATCCGTATATACTGTAGTGTTGTTTCCTCTGATATTTTTAGGAAAATTAGAACACTGGTGGTGCATATGTCTGAGTGAATATGAATGGTCTTCATTAATAACCACGTGGATGCCATTTTTGGTGACATAATTAATAGTTGCGTTCAAATTCATTAACATTCAGTGTTTTGGGCATTGCAAGGATAAATAGTGCATTTCACCAAGCAGTAGAATAACTTTCAAGTGAAGAATACGATTGATAGCCCATATTAATCAACATCTGTTATATCTAGTAACCAGTTGTGAGTTTTATCTTGCTTTGTTCACTGAGATTGCCACGTTTCATTTTTTCAATACTGTGTTTTGATCCATTCTGGATTATATCGAGCTCATTAGATCTGAACGATAGACAAACTCTCACATTTGAAAAGTTTAAGACGAGTATCATTTGGCAAGAATGGCGTAGTCGTTGTCAATCTGAGCATCTCAATAGTCAAGGAAAGGAAATAGTCAGAATACCAGTTCGTGTTGACATCTGAGTGGTCACAGACCTGTATTCATTTTGGATCTGCCTCCTCGTTGTTCACATTCTCTTCCGCTTCACATTTTCAAAAACATTTGTTGCATTGGATTCAAGACATCTCCTAGGCCGTGTTCGACACTTCTTCAGTCAAGCTTGTTCGCAGTAACCTCTGCTCACTCGGGAAAGAGTCGGGCTCGACGTGCTTCAAACAATGACGAGGTGAATATCAAAATAAGGTTTTTGCATATATGAGTTATTAAATCGATCAGTGTTGTTTGTATACATTCGGTAGGTCTTTCAAAATTAATAAACATTTCTTTTGTTCAAAGTCTTATAGTTTATATAGTATTTTTTTATAAGTCGGTGATATATTTTTAATTTTTTGTTATAACACAAATAAAATTTGTCTATAGATCCATATAGGTTTTTGGTTAATACTTTGTTTAGTCTTTGGGTTGTCCTCTTAGTTAATTTTGTGTCATCTAAGTTGTGCTAGTTATTGTGAGTCAAGTCCATTATCAAGTTTATGTCAAGTTTTTGTGGGTCTATTGTTAAAAAGTCAAATAGTCAAATATTGTAATGATTATCCATAGAGTCAAACAAAAGTCATTTGTCTATGTCGTTAAATTCAGCAGTCTTATGAATGTCAAAAATAAAATGAGTCAAGAATCTAGAGTATTTTTATGTTGAGTCCTTCAATTGTCAATTAGTGTTTAGAGTCATTATCTAAAGTCATCAAAAGTTGTGTCATTGTTAAAAAAATGTCCTAAAAATAAATAAAAAAATTGCCATGCGGATGCATTTTCGGTGTTACCCGACATTCGAAAAATAAAGTGTTTCACATTGTGGGAGGGAATAATAAGCTCAATGTGGAAACAAATGTGCTTCATATTTACATCTTGTTGAGTTAGCAACATAATAATGGAGGACAAAGGCATCGGAGGCTGGAGGACAACCAACGACCTCTCGTCAATCACCAACGACGGGGCCACACGAAGCTATGGTGGCATTTTGTGGTGCGAGTTTGCTTTTAGTTGTGTGCTTCAACATGAGTACTTGTTTTTCATTTTGATTTCAGTTGTGTGGTGTGGATTTCAGTTTTCATATTTTCAGTGTGGTGTGAAAAATAAGAACAGAGGTTCATTCTTGTTCACATGTATATGTGAGTATTCCTACATAATTCCCCAATGTAATAACATAGTGAAGAAAAAATAACACAGTGAAATGCAACATCATGAGTCTTGAAGAGGTTGAACAGTTAGATGTGTTCTTGTTCATACCTAGGTTTGTGGTTAGCCTCTGGAAAACCATTGAAGGTTGTTCAGATGTGTTCCTACTTGAGTTCCCACATTGCTAGGTCAGATGTGTTCCCTAGAGTGACTGGTTGATAAGCAGATGATTCTTGAGCATGTTCCCATCCTCATTGGTCAGATGTGTTCCTGACAACACATGGTTGATAATAAGTTGATGTGTTCCTCTTTTACCTTCAGTTTGAGTGTTGTTCCAAGATCATGAGCAAACATGGGCGGTAGGCTTCAGAGAAAGTGTGAAAGTTCGTTTGTTACCATGTAAAATTGAGGTGAGTTATTATTAGAGATTCCATCTCCTAATTATAGGAAATGCTTTTCCTATATATTTGTAATCATCTCTAAATGTTTTGATACATTAACAATAATTATTATATTGTTTTGTGAGTTCATTCTGAACCAAATTCAAGATTTACTCCCGACCTTTGCCAAAATAGGAGTTTGAAACAGGGTGCGGACATGTGCTAAATCATTATGCAGAAGGGAATTTTGTCATATGTTTTAGTTGCACGTGCCCTAATAGGTATGTATGCAAAATGTGGAAGCATGTGAATTGTTTGACAAAATGCCTGAAATATGGACACAATGATTGCAGGATATGCAACAAATGGGTTTGTTGAAAAGACCTTTGAAACTTTCTGCCAAATGTGATTGGTAAGTGTAAAGCCAATCTCCACACAATCGCTAGTGTCCTCCAAGGCTCTGTCGAAATGGGAGCTTCAGAGCATGGCATGGAAAACATTAAAGTATGATAGGACCAGATTTTTTTCAAATGTACAATTGCACGTTCGTTGTGTTTACTTTGTGCCTCTAGCACATAGGAATATGGGCTTAGGATGATTAACAACGGATCTTTTTGAGCTGGATCCTCAAAATGCTACAACATATGTTCTTTTGTCAAACATCTATGCAGAAGTGCATAGGTGGGGTGAAGCTCATACTTTAAGAAGATTGTTGAAGGATAGAGGAATTTAAAACATTCTGAGATGTAGTTGGATTAAAGGCTATAAAAAAGTGAATGCTTTTGTGTAGGAAATAGATCACGCCCATAGACATAGGATATCCATGCGAAGTTGGTGAGCTTTAGAGCAGGGCATGGACATCCATCGAAGCATAATGAAAGTAGGTTTTTGGCAAATGTAGTTGCAAGTGCATTACTAGACATATGCAAAATTCGGAAGCATACACAATATATGTCAACTTTTCGACGAAGTGCCTTTGAGAGATGTGGTCTCCTGGAATTCCATGATTGTAGTATATGCACAAAATGGAATTTTCATGGATGCTATCAAACTCTTTTAAGTGATGAAGGATAGAGGAATTAAAATGATGCCTAGATGTAATTAGATTAAATGACATAAAATGGTGCATGCTTGTTGTCGAGGAGATAACCCACACCCACAAACAAAGGAGATCTATGCAAAGATGGAGAAAATGTCTTGGGAGATGAAGGAAGCAAGATATTTTTAAAATTTAGAACATGTATGTCTCAAGTGCGACACTACAACCAAATTTACCTCCAAGATTGCTTCACGACAAATTAGTGTGAGAAATGCAAATAGGCTCCATCATTTTTTAAAAACACAATTTCTGTTTTATTAACATGCAAGCACGCAGGTTTGATGGATGAGAGTTGAAAACACTTCAAAGGCATGAGCGCTTCTTACATAATTAGGCCTAGAATTGATCATTACGTCTGCATGGTTGACATTTTTGGCCATGTTAGCTACATGCCAACCAAACCTTTAGTGGTTATGTGGATATGTTTGCTTGGTGCATATAAAGCACATATAAATATTGTCTTGACAGGTGATGGTAGTAGGATATTTTTAAAATTTAAAACATGTATTGAGTGATGTGGGAAAAGAGGCACAAGAATTATTTTACCACCATAGTGAGAAGTTGGCAGCTACATTTGGATTGTTAAACATACCCCCTAGAACAATTATTATATTTGTGAAGAACCTTATGTATGTGTTGACTATCATACTACAACCAATTTTATCTCCAAGATTGTTGCAAGACAAAATGGTGTGAGAGATGCAAATAGGATCCA
Organism: Taxus wallichiana var. yunnanensis; assembly: GCA_018340775.1. Taxonomy (NCBI): domain Eukaryota; kingdom Viridiplantae; phylum Streptophyta; class Pinopsida; order Cupressales; family Taxaceae; genus Taxus; species Taxus wallichiana. Next base: position 315,445,669 of record CM031234.1, on the reverse strand, counting down.
TCCTTTAAAAAAGAACAATGTTCTTGTCGAGATTATTGGTAATGCTATGTAAACTAATCTGTAGGCATAACATTGAACTACTTCTAGGAAATATTTGCAATGGGGTCTATTGAAAACGCCTTTGATTCTAAAAAATGCATCCAATAGGGATAAACCCAAACTCCACAATTGTTGTCAACATCCTCCCAACATTTTTCAAAAAGAAAGATTTAGAACAGGACATGGACATCCCTACTAGATACAGGTTTACAAAATTGCTAGTTTAATATATGCAATGTACCATATTTTCCGGTATTTATCCAAGTTTTTCACCGATCGTCTTTTTATTATAATTGAAATGAACCGCATGAAAATTGCTACCTTAACACACACACACACACACACACACACACACACACACACACACACACACACACACACACACACACACACACACACACACACACACAATTATATTACTAACTTACCATTAATAAGATATAACTGAAATGGAATGCAATTTTTATATATAATAATGCCCAAGAGTAACAATATTAACAGATTAATAGAACTGCAATGTAATCAAAGTTCAATCACACACACACACACACACACACCCACACCCACACCCAAATTACTAACTTACCATTAATAAGATATGATTGAAATGGAATGCAATTTTTATATATAATAATGCCCAAGAGTAACAATATGCCCAAGAGTAACAATATTAACAGATTAATAGAACTGCAATGTAATCAAAGTTCAATGTCACGCACATGCACACGCACACACATATTACTAACTTACCATTAATAAGATATGATTGAAATGGAATACAATTTTTATATATAATAATGCCCAAGAGTAACAATATTAACAGATTAATAGAACTGCAATGTAATCAAAGTTCAATCACACACACACACACACACACCCCACACCCACACCCAAATTACTAACTTACCATTAATAAGATATGATTGAAATGGAATGCAATTTTTATATATAATAATGCCCAAGAGTAACAATATGCCCAAGAGTAACAATATTAACAGATTAATAGAACTGCAATGTAATCAAAGTTCAATCTGTCACGCACACGCACACGCACACACATATTACTAACTTACCATTAATAAGATATGATTGAAATGGAATACAATTTTTATATATAATAATGCCCAAGAGTAACAATATTAACAGATTAACAGAACTGCAATGTAATCAAAGTTCAATCTGTAAAGGTGGTCAGTTTATTGAGCATAATTCTGCATCAACAAAGAACTATCAAACTTAAGCAGAATTCTTTCACGATCCAAAACAATGCAAGACAATTCCGGCTCCGTTTATTAAGGCGAATCCGCCGCTCAGTCAAAATGCAATGTGATTAGAAGGGCGATCCATCCGGTCCCGGCGGCGGCGGCTCGCCGTTGCCGTCTCCGCAGCACACATCGAGCAGCCAGCAGCAGCATATCAACGATAAGCTACAAATTCAGGTTCACCATGGATAAATATCAAACACCAAACCATATGGTATTGAAAGATGATTTCTGGGATTAATTGTGTCAAAAATTTGATCTATACATTTTGATACTGCTGTGATTTTCGTCATCTTCTTAACAAATCAGCATAATTTTTTTATGATGAATCACATACAACAATTTTAATTAGGTCGATCAGAATTAGGTCAATCTAAGAAATCACCATTCTAATTTCATGGACTGTAAAAACATCAAAACTCTCACATAAAATAATTATTAAACACAAAAGGAAAACTCGCTGTTGCTCACCATTGTGTGATACAGTCACCGCAGTCGCCTCCCGGCGGCGGTGGCACATCAGGAGGACCCAGGAAGGGAGCTGCAGGACCTGGAGGGCCGAAGGGCGCTCCAGGAGCAGGTGATCCTGGGCCTGGGCCGCCTTGAAAGTAGCCTGGTTCTCCTGGTCTCATATTGATATTTTCTCTATTCTAGCACTCATTTTGCCGAGTCTTTTGTAACGGTTTTTGTGCCTTTGGAGCCCTCTGGACATTGCCTTTTCGAGGTGAACTACTATTCTTTTCAATCTACTAGTCTATACCCTTGTTTTTAATGCAGAGGAGTTATTATATTCAGAGTGGATTTTGTTGAGGAGTTATTATATTCAGGGTGGATTTTATTGAGGATATTAAAGCCATCAGTCATCACACAACATCCCAGATGGGAAAGTGATAGGAAAATCTAAACATCCCACTTTCGTAATCCAAGAATGATTGACATTTAGGTAAGAATGATGCCAAACGGTGCTGGATTTTGACGTTCAATGTTACATGTCACAATAATTTTCCTTGACGGTCTAAAAAATTATATGGATGTCATTTGACATTCAAAATATAATATGCACGTCAAATATTTTTTTATAATAACTATTATAAAATACAAAAATTGAGTGCAATTTTACATTCACAAGATTGAAACAATAAATTTATATGACTTTCTAAAATTAAATTAAAATAAATAATTATAAAATGAGTGCAGGTTCTCAAATTTCACATTTATTGCAATAACTGTAGTTTCCAATCTTTATTTGTAAAAAATCAAACAAATAACAATAAAACAAACAATTACAAATCAAAAATCAATAGAAAAAGCTAAACAAAATATCAAATCAAACTAAAAAAGGAAATCAAACAAAATTAATTGAAAATCAAAATTAATAGATGTTTCTAATTCATAATCATTAATAAGATATTAAGACTTTATTATTTTTATTTTCTTTATATATGAAAATTTCTATTTTTATTGTATTTTTCATGAATCTATTTTTTTTTTTAATATTTAATTTAGTAACTTTCTTAATATTATATATATGGACGGTTAAATTTGTAATATACATGTCATTTTGACATTTAAATTATATTTTTGCATGTCAATCATGACGGTCATATTTTAAAAGTGGTTGTATTTTGACATCTAAAATGACTAAAAATGTCCAAACACCTTGCAAAATCCAAGCTCGATGCCAAACACACAAGCCCATCAGAAAACAAAGTGCATACACAAGCATTCATAAGACTCTTTGGCAAAGGGCTTCTAATTAAAAATGACCCACACACCTCGGGGCCATAGACACTTAAATAAAGAATAATCATAATCATATACAAGCAAAATGAAAAGTTATTGGTTTTGTTTTATACATTGTTTTAAAATGAAAAGGTATTTTTTTGCCAAACCTCAAGGTCTTCTATTCAAGAGGCGAAGTTTCAATGTTTTTGTCCTAATTTTTTGTGGCTTCTAGATCGGCTCAAAGACTACTAATGGAAATGGATATCCTATGGAGAGTGATTTAAATTCTTAGGCATTCCATTTACTTTTGACTCTTCTTCATCCGATTTGTCGTGGTATGTGATTGACCGAGTGAAAAATAAAATGTCCTATTTGATACCCAAGCCCCTATCACTTGCAGGAACATTTTAAGTGTGCGCCAAAATCTTGGCTATCATCCACATCTATTATTCTTTTTGTTGGGTGCCTTCTAAACCCCGTAACTAAAATCTCTCCACATTATTTAGTAATTATATATGGGCCAATTCCAAACAAGTTCGAGGTTTTCACCGAGTTGCTTGAAATGTGAGTTGTTAACCACAAAACTAAGGTCTCATGGGCATTATTGACATCCATTAGAATATCATGGCTCTTTGCGCCAAATAGGTTGTGTGTGCGGTGGATGGTTAGGAAGATTGGAAACTCCTTTTATGTCATTGTCTATCGCCCGGTGTCCCTTTTCGCAAGCCATGCTAGAAGAATATTAGATTCTTGACACACTTGATGATACAAAATGGATCTAGAAATACCTAATTCTATGTATTATCCTTATTTAAGTTTCATACATATCCTCAACATGTTCATTGTTTTGAAAAATGGTCAAGTCGATGATGGTGATTCGTACACATTCGAATGACAAAAGAAGCCATTTCTTATTCTCGTTATATGTGATGACTATATGGAGGTTACTGGAACCATCACGATGGTTGTGGGACCGCCGCTCTTCATAGAGTAGCGGTTACGCAACCGTCACGGTGGTTAGGTAACCACCACCTGTAGGCACTGGCAATCGTGTAACCACCGCAACAATTGCTCAACCGCCCTGCAGACATCGAGAGGTTATGCACCCGACGATGCCAAAATGAGGAATCCAAATAGTTGCAAATGTTTTGACTTCTCAAATTGGTTCGTTTCACCTTTCAATTTATCCTTGGGAAGAGAAACTATAAATACGTGCACATGTACTCATTCAAGCAAGTGATTTGGAGTGAATTCAAGCGTGAGAAAAGGAGGAAGTCGGAATTGTTCTTGTTTTGTTCATGACAACAGAGTTATTTCTTGTTGAGGATTGTAAGCAAGTAATGCAAGTAGAAGGAGCTTGAATCCTTCTTGAAGGTCATATTTTGACAGTGAACTTGTATTGTATTGGAGATTTACATAGTGAAGGGAAGCAATTGCTTACCCAACTAGAGTTTTTCCCACATTGGGTTTCTCCAAGATAAAACTCTTGTCTCCTTATCTCTTGTCTCTTCATTTCAATATTGTTATGAGTGTTTCTTGCATAATATACTATCCTAATAAGAAATCTAGCAATTTTTCATTCATTATCACTAAAATAGGATCTATTTATTGTTTAAAAGAGGCAGTTTACTTAATCAGATTGGTATCAAAGCAATTAAGATCAAATGTTTTTGTGTGGTTTAATTTGTGTTGACATTTTTAGTTAGATGCCCCTCACCCGGAAGGGTAGTGAAAGTGGTGAAGGTATCCTCATTCATTTGAAGTAGATATTTCCACCAAGAAGTGGAAGCAAGGAATTCAAGCATGGTTCATAGCGGAGATGCATGTGAGACTAAAGAAGAACATTTCTACAAGTTGGAGGTAGATGTGGCAAGTCTGTCCAAAGATGTGGGAAGTATTTCCTTGTCTATGGGGAAGTTGGAGTCCATCATGATTATGGAGAAGCTTGGTGTTCCAAAAGAGGCACTAGGAGACCATAAAGAAGACACTCATGAGTATGAGGAAGAGCAACCTCGTGCCAACCTTACTCCTCCATTCAAAGTGGAGGCAAAGATAGAGATTTAACCTTATGATGGGGACGTGAATTCCCGTAAAGCTAGAACATTGGATGGCTTAACTTGAGGTATATTTTAGTTTTCATCAAATCAATGAAAGTCAACAAATTTCGTTTGTAAGGTTAAAATTAACCAATCATGTTTTAACTTGGTTTGAAAGATATGTTCATACTTTGGTTGTTAAGAAGCTTCCTCTTATTTCTAAGTGGGATGAATTTAAGAAGCTAATAAAAAAGAAATTCTATCATATTTGTTATGAGGAAGAGAGGTCCATGTATTGGAAATATCTCAAGTAGAAGCAAGGCTAAAATGTGTAAGAGTACCCCGTGAGTTCTGGAAAAAGTTTGTCTAGATGGAAAAAGATGTAGCAAACCAAGAAATTTTGATGAAGTACATCGGTGGACTCCATAGCCACTTGAGGAGACCAATTCTCTTGGCCAAGCCGATGAATGTAGATGAGGCTTGTTCTCAATCTCACTATCTAGAGATGGACAAGAAGAAGAGTTCATCTACCTCTCAACATGCTTCAAACAAACAAGGTGACACCAAGAAAAAGGAGAAAGGAAAAGGGAAAGGTAAGAAGAATGCTACTTCCATTTCTAAGAAGGATACTAAAGTTCATTGTGGTCCTTGTGATGTTGACACTCATTCCAAGGAAAAATGTTGGAAGCTCCACCTAAAATTACATCCCTTCAAGAATAAGAAGAATAAAAAGAAGGCCATGGCTGCCCTCCAAGGGGAGGAGATATTTTGTAGCGAAGAGGTGGATGAGATAATGTGTTGTACCTCTATTCGTAGAGAGGTATGTTTGGGTAGTAATAATGTTGTTCAAGAAAATGAACTTACTAAAATTTTTCATATAAAAATCCAAGTGAAGAAAACCAAAGTGGATGCTCTTTTTGATACTTGTTCTCAAGATAATTTGATAAGTAAGGAGTTAGTTGATAAGATGAAGTTAGAGACTTACAATCATCTGAATCTGTATTCATTGGGTTGGGTGAAGAAAGGCGTAGACATCAAGGTTACCAAACAATGCAAAATTATGTTTGGTATTGATAAGAAGTTCATTGATGAAACTACTTTGGATATTATTCCTCTTGATGTGTGTGGTGTAGTGTTTGGCAACCCATACTTGTATATCAGGGATGCCATCTTCATGAGAAGAGCCAACTAATACCGCTTGGTGAAGGATGGTAAGAACTACCTCATTTCAGCCTTTACAGAGACTTAAATAGTTCTCTCGGGAAGTGCCTCAAAAGATAAGAAATTTTTAATGCAAGTGGGAAATTTGCATTAATTATTTTGAGAGATATGCAAGAAGAGGAATTTGTTGCATCTAAAACCACTTGTAGCATGTTTACTAACAAAGAGAAGAAACAAATGAAAGAGTTGGTTCAACAATTCAAGGAAGTTTTCCAAGAGCCTATGAGGCTGCCTCCGGTCAGGCCAATTGAGCATGGGATATAGTTGTCACCCGATATTGTGCTTCCAAACTTGGGATTATACAGGTAGTCCTTAAAGGATGCCAATGAGGTAAAACAACATATACAATATTTGATTAAATAAGGTACAATCCTTCGTAGAACTTTTCCATGTGGTTCTCCTATTGTTTTAGTACCCAAAAATATGGTTCATGAAGGATATATGTTGATTATAGATAATTAAATGAAATAACCATAAAAAATAGGCACCCTCTTCCTTGAATTGATGATTTGTTGGATCAATTACAACATGCTAAATATTTTACTAAGCTTGATTTGAAATATGGGTATCACCAAGTTCGAATTAAGGAAGAGGACATCTGGAAAACAACATTCAAGACCGGAAAGGGTTATATAAATGGTTGGTCTTACCATTCAAGCTATGCAATGCACCAACTACCTTCATGAGGTTGCTGAATGAGGTAATGAGGCAATTTATTGATTCCTTTATCATTGTGTACTTGGATGACATTCTGGTTTCTAACAAAACTTTTGAGGAGCCTATCAACCCTTTTCATCAAGTTTTGTAAGTTCTAAAGGAGAATTGTCTAGTGTTGAATGAGAAGAAGTGTGAGTTTTCTCAACAATCACTTGTATTTTTGGGGCATGTGGTTGGAGATGGAGAGTTGAGGATTGATCTGGCTAAGATAGAGGTCATTCTGAATTGGCCTACACCATCTAGTTTGACTGAGACCAAGAGTTTTATTGGTGCAGTTCAGTATTTGAGAAAGTTCATCAAGAACTTCTCTTCCAGAACAATGCCTCTACATTCTATGATAGAAGGTGGTAAGGATTTTGATTGGGGTAAGAAACAACAAAATGCTTTTGAGTCATTTAAATATAAGATTAGTCATGCTCCAGTTTTGGAATTACCTAACTTGTAGCTTCCTTTCAAGTAGAAACCAATGCTAGTGACTATGCTATGGGAGTTGTCCTACTTCAAGGAGGTAGGCCCATATGTTATCATTTTGAATTGTTTCAGGGAGCCATTTTGAATTATTGTACATATGATAAGGAATTGTATGCTCTTGTGCAAGTGGTCAAGAAATGGAAACATTATCTGATGGGTAAAGAAACTATCATACACATGGATCACCAACCTCTTCAATATTTGTAGGCTCAAAATAAAATTCAACAAGCTAGACACTATAAGTGGATGGGTTTCTTGCAACAATTTCATTTTATTATAAAATATAAGAAAGGTGTGACTAACTAGTTAGCTGATATGTTATCTAGACCTCCTTTAATTTTAGCTATGGGAAATTTAACTCTTCTTGAACCTTTTTATGTGAAGCATATCAGAAAGTTATGAGAAGGATCTAGATTTTGGATAAATATTTCAATAAAAACCTCCAAACAAGATATTTTCACTTAGGGAGAATAGTACTTCCAGGATGAGTTGATGTACAATAATGAGAAACTTTGTGTGCCTAAGGGGGAAAGATTTCAGTTGATGAGGGAAGCACACACTTCTAAGGTGGTTGGTCACTTTGGTGTGATAAAGACTATTGCACATTTACAAATTTATGTTTATTGGCCAATCATGCAAGCAAAAGTGGCCAAATTTATCAGGGGTTGTGTTTTATGTAGTACAAGCAAGCCTAGTAATAGAAAGTTGGGTTTATATATGAAATTACCAGTTCCTTCACAGCCATGAGAGATTATCTCCATGGATTTTTTGGGTGTTTTTCTTACTTCTAAGAAAGGGTGTGATTATATTTTGTGGTAGTGGACTGATTCAAGTAAAATGTGTATTCTCATTCCTTATAGGAAGACCATTAAAGCCATTGATGCAATTGAGTTATTTTTTGCTAATGTGTGGGTTCATTTTGGTTTACCTAATTCTATTATGTCAGACAGGGACTCATGGTTCATAGGAAAGTTTTGTTCTACCTTGTGGGAAAATTTGGATATTAAGATAAAAAAGTACTCTTCTTTTTATCCATAAACGGATGGGAAAACTAAATTGGTAAACCATACCTTCGTTCGGATATTGAGAGGGTGAAATAGGAAACATCCTAAGACTTGGGATGAGAATTTAGTGTATATCCAACATTCTTATAACATGGAAATTCATGCTTCTACTAGTAAGACTCCTTTTGAAACATGTTTTGGTTATTTTCCTAAGAGTGCATTTGATGTTGTTTTGAGATTACCATGCATATACAACGTGTTGGTGCTCAGATTTGTTTCACCTCATTTGCCATTATTTTCCTCTGATCTGTTTGTTTTGAAAACTTCTACCTCCATTTAAAATGCTTTGAATTATTTACAAAATCCATTGTCATGTCCCTCCTTAAAGGAATCTCCGAGTTTGCCCTTTTTTGCCCTAATTTCTTCAAAATCCATGGGCCTTGCCGTTTTCCCTATCTTTCCCCAATCGTGGAAGCTTGAGAATGATCAATTTACATTTGTATGCCTTTGAAAATCCAAACCCATGGTCGAAAGATGCTCGAACAATGATTCACTTGGTTTTGTTCCAAAGATTTTCATCCTTATCGAAAAAATCAGGTTATGGGCATGAATGGTGAATTTATGTGTTTTTGACAGTCTGATGGGTGTCCTTTTCCCATTAAAATTATTCTTTAGCATTCGGTGGTCATGTGGCTTATTTTGGTTGGTTAGGGGACAACGGGCAAATGCTTTAACTTATCACTTTTTGCTTTTTGGCAAAAAGGAAAACTTGGTCCCATGGCTCTGCTCCATTCTAATTGGTTCTTTTGGTGCTTACGTGGCTTCTTCTAATTGGGTGGGGTGCGGTGGGTTTGTTTTTGAACTTGTTCCTTTTGGCTACTTTGGCAAAAAGTTTGAACTTGCCCATGACTCGCCTGTGCTCTAATTAAAGCAAATTTAAAGTGGCGGGAAAATTTCTTATTTGCGCCCCGAGGGTGTCCACATGTTCATTTTGATTTGATGCACTTGGCGGGCACTCCTAAACTTTGTGGAAATTTTTAACCCAAAATTTGTCCACGTGGAGGAATGGCGCTCATTTGAAGATTTGCTTTTTGGTTTGGCCTTGAATTGCGCCGGGAGGACACATGGAGGTTTCCGCTGCTTTTCCCAGAATTAGACAAATTTTTATGCACTGCAGTGCACATTTGGCGAAATAGGACACGTGGTGAGCCCACGCTCATCCAAGGTCTCAACTTTTGGGGACCATCTCAAGATGCACCATTATGACGCATGGGAGTTGGAAAAGTCAAAGGTCGGGAAGCGGACCATCGGGGCAACTTGGATTTTTTGCCCCTTGCTACTAAAAGGATTAAAGCATCAAAATGGCTTGCAGACCCGACAGAGAATAGTCAAAGTTTTTCCCGGTCAATGGTGGAGGTGCGGACTCCCAGGGGAAATTTGGAAAATTTTCCTTTTTGTGGAGAAAGGAGTTAAAAGCAAAGAAGGAAGCGTGTTTCTGCTGGGACCCACATCAGAGACTAGAAGCGGAAGGGTGGAGCTATGGGGGAAACTTGGAAATTTTTCCCTTTTCCAAAAGGGAGGTGAAATATCAGAATTTGGCCGTGGTTCCTTTGGGACCCACCTTAGGACACGTGTCAGGCTCATTTCTCAAGGGCAGAGGTGCGGAGCAAAATGGAATTTTTTTCCATTTTTCAAAAGGTTGTAAAAGTCAAAGGAACCCTTCGGGCCTGTTTTAAAATTGAATCTTCCACGTGGATGGCCCAAATTCAAAGTAGAGATCAACGAAGCATTGTGAGTCTAAATATGATTTTCCCCCATTTTTAATGAAATGCTCCTGGAAGTGCGAGTCTTCATGATTTCTTGGTATTTCCTACACACCAAGCAGGGAGGGGAGTAAATTTTGATATCTAAGTTTGGTGAGGGAGATCTGAGACATCTTTCACCATTAAAATGGTCTGACTATCGGCTCGATCTGATTTTCTATTTTTCTTCTCCCGAGCACACAAGGAACCAGATTTGATAGATTAGGGGTAGAAGTGGTTGGCGAATAGAAGGAAGAGTGATTTGTTAGAGGAAGGAGTTGAATGCGGGATATTTTCAAAGAGATCTGCCCCTTGAGCACCTGGTGACTTTTGTAGATCTGATTCTGGGAATCATGATCGTGATCATGACAAGCACTGGTGGCACTCAATGTCTAGATTTTTTGGGGGAAAAGGCTCTATTGTAAATGTTATAAATGGCACAAATTTATCGTGTAAATGGTTGGAGTGTGAGGGGTTAGGACTGATTTTCCTAATAGAAAAAAGGCTTGATAGAGCCCATCCCTTTTGAGAAGCTGATTGAGAAGCATGTATATCTCTTTTGTATTGAATTTGATCATGTCAAGGTGGTTGTGAGTGTACACCATTGACAAGCTCTGAGATTGTTCTAGAAACTTTCCCTTGCTGATAAATTTAATCAAACTCGAGTTATTCTGTGTGGATCTTATACAAAATGTGTGGCTTTACTTCTGAATGTCTCGTAAATAGTTGTTCTTGTTCCTATTGCAATCTTGTGTCAAAATCATGTCAATCACACAAGTCTCAATCCTTGTGATAGTTTAGTGGCATTTACAATTTCATTTCTCAGAAGAGATTTCATCTGGGAGTGAAATAAACGATTTAAAATCACTTTTCTCTCATCTGTTGACAGAGATTGTCTGTAAGCCTCTGGGTGTACCTCAGGCATGATTGGGCTCAGATCTTGATGTTTTGTTGGGTTTTCCAACTCGAGCCTTCATGTTAGAATCTCATATGTTGTATGAAAAAGTGCTAATCTAGGCCTCCATTGAAGCACATATTCTGGTTAAAGAAACATTTTAGCTGCTCTGTGGCATTCTGTTGGTTTAGTTTTCCATTTTTAAAATTTCTCAAAGATTAGGTATAATCAACTTTATCCTACTTCACCTCCCACCAAATTCACTCAAAACAACTAATCCTACCCATACTACCCCTATTTTTCATGTGTGTATACAAATGCACAAATTTTACTACCAAAACATGTAGAAATAATCAGGATTCCAAATGTCTTTAGTAGCTTGAACCTTGCCTAGAGAATATCTCCACTATCTAGAGTGACAACTCGTGAGAGTTAGATTTTGTTGCATTGATCATATTTTCTTCAAGGTCTCCTTAACAACTTCATTAGGAAGGATATCTCCATCTCCTCCATAAACAACAAGCTACAAAAGGGTTCTCTTACCTTGGTTGAAAGGCACAACCTAAAATAGTGAGGATAGATCAAATCCTCTTAAGGGTGCTATCCATTTCTCCACATCTGAGTGATTAAGGGCTAGTTAGATCCCATCCCCGGCTACAAAATGACTCATCATGATCTATCTGTCTCTAATCTTCCAGCTAAATTTGTGATGCTTCTCAGCTTCTGAAGGAAAATCAATTTGGGTACCAACACAACGAGAAAGTGGATTTAGAAGTCCACAAAGCTAAGAAGTTCATTGAGAAAATTTAGCAGATACACCTTTAGGTATAGGAGAGGTTGAAAGAGTTACATGACAAGTACAAAGTAAGGCATGATCAACACATAACTGAGCATTATTTCCTTGTTGGTGATAAGGTATGGTTGTACTTGAGAAAATAAAGGCTACAAGGTAAAGCTAAAAAACTCAAGCCTCTTCGATATGGACCATTTGAAATTATGGAACAAGAGGGTTAAAATGCATTTCGCTTGGATTTTCCTCCCTATATGAGAATATATCTAGTTGTGAATGTTGGGAATTTATGTCTTTGTGAACCCTCCCACGCCGGATCGGGAAGAAGAGGTATTGTTCTTTACCATCTATCAAGATATTTCTCTAGAAAATCAATTAGAATAGGAGGAAGATGTGGTATTGCACCAGAAAGAGAGCACAACACAACGAGGAGTGCAAGAAAGGTGGTTGATTGGGTTGAAATTTCAATTTCCTACCAAGGCCAAGTGGTATTCTAAAGAAGATGCGGGAAGAAATTTCCTCACCTCATCAGTCCTTGAAGATTTTAGGGACTTAAAAGCCTCAAATTAGGGAGGTACGATCAAAAATGGATCTAGAGATACCCAATTCTATGTATTATACTTATTGAAACTTGCAATACATATCCTCAAAGATGTTCATTGTTATGAAAAATGGTTAAGTCAAGATGATAATGATCCGACACACTATGAATGAAAAAAGAATACATTTCTTGTTCTGCTTTATGTGATGACTATGCGACGATTATGGAACCACTATGACAATTGTGAGATCAATTCTCTTCAGAGTAGTGGTTGCAAAATTTACATGGTGGTTGTCAGGTAACCGCCGCTTGTAGCACTAATGGTCGTGTAACCGCCACCTACGAAAAATGGTGGTTCTCGCACTCGACGACACCAAAATGAGGAATTTGAATAGTTGTAAATGTTTGGGCTTCTCAAATTGATTCGTTTCACCTTTCCTTTCATCCTTAGGTAGAGAAACTATAAATATGAGAACATTTACTCATTCAAGCAATTGCGTTTGGAGTGAATTAAAATGTGAGCAAAGGAAGAAGTTGGAATTGAAAACTGAGTTATTTTTTATTGAAGATTGTAAGCAAGTAATACAAGTAGAATAATCTTGAATCCTTTTAGAAGGTCATCTTTTGATAGTGAAATTTTATTGTATTGGAGATTTACATAGTGAAGGGAAATAATTGCTTACCTAGTTGGATTTTTTCCCACATTGGGTTTCTCTAGGAAAAAAATATTGTTTACTTATCTCTTGTCTCTTCATTTTAGTATTTTTATGAGTGATTCTTGTATAATATACTGTCCTAATAATAACTCTAGCAATTTCTCATTCATTATCACTAAAATAGGATATGTTTATTATTTAAAAGAGGTAGTGTACAAATTGCTTGATCATCACAATTCCATTTAAAATCGAGGGTCTTTTGTTGAAAAATTCATATGGACAGATTTCAATTCGGTTAAGCCTCACTTCAAGTGGATTGTCAATGGTTTTTGCAATGATATTTCTTTCAATGATCACAATCTTTGGTGGTCACCCATTTATTCCTCTACCTCCATCCTGTTGGTATCAAAGCTCTTTGATTGTTTTCAAATGGATTTCTTCTATTTATCACCCAATTTCTTCTCGAGATTGTCTTCATTATCTAGTTTTGTGAGAAATTTTCCATTTTGACTTTTTATTAGCCTTATATCATCAAAATTTAGGAGCTCGTGGACTGATGTGATGTTGCATAAGCTTTGTTAGTATCCAACACGGGCATGGTGGAAATATTAGTGTTAGAATTGTAACAACACTTTTTGAAGCTACTCTCTTGGGTTGTTCTAGATATCATATTATTATCCCCTTTTCTCTAGTGTTGTGTAAATTAAATTCTTGTTAGAATTATAATTTGTCTCCTCATACTTGCTTCCTCATATTAATAAAATTCGATTTACAAAGCTTGATCCTAAATTATCCCATTTCCTTTGGTTCCTTACATACTGAGGTCTAACCCTTGGAGAATGGTTGTGGCATTTCAACCTCTTTGTGCAATGTCCTTCATGTGCGTGTATTGATTACTTCAAAAAAACCTTTACATTTTTTCCCAAAGTCAATCAAATTGGAATTGGATCCATGAAATTATTAAATCTTTCTATCTAAGCCCTTTTCGCATTTGACATTTTTGTTGACCAAGCCTATTGGCCTACTTATATCGATTTTCTATGGATTTTTTTGTGTGTTATTTTTTTGTTTCATTTATGTAACTCTTGAAATCATGCTAGTTTTAGAAATATTAATTTTATTACAATACAATATTAATGAAAAATTGCTATAATATTTTTGTGTGTATACCGATACTTGAGCAAGATGAAAAGATCACATTCGAGTCTCAAAACTTACATGAGATTCTTTTCCATCAAGGGATTTCTCCATGAACTATGAGTTTGGTACCCCCGCATCAGCCTCCATAGGATATCCACCACCTCGACTCAAATGTCGTCACATCTACTCATGAATTTGGTAGTCCTCCTCTCTTCCTTGACGAGGTGATTGGAGTCCACTCCTTTCTACATAGGGAAAGTTGACTACAAGTTCCTCTCGGTGGTCATCACTGGTGTAGGGAAATGTATAGGTTGTTCCTATACCACCTATGTGGGGAGTCATTGTTTCCTTTGCTTATATTGGTAATTCTTAGACTTAAGATGGGGATGGGTGGGTGGTACCAAATCCTCCTTTTGATGTGCCTCTTATATGGGGCTTACCAAAGGATGATTCACCACCTCATCTCAATGTTGCTACTTCTTGTGCTTAGTTCTCTATGCTACTAAATTTCATAGCTATGTTTATGTAATTTTCCAAGCTACGTGTTTCACTGGATGTTCTCTGGATGCTTCTAGATATTTGGGACGTGCACACCTAGGTCGATACTTTTGTTTTATAATTTACATATACTTTATTATTTTTTTAATATGATATATTGATGAGTTCCAACAAAAAAATGGGTACATGTATAAATGGAATTTGTCCCTATGTTATGACTATTATACATGTTATTGGTAGTTGAACAAGTGTCATGAAAATGATTAATGTGTTGATAGAGGTTGTGCATGTGTTATCAGTTGTCTAGAAAATCTTAAAAATACAAGAAGAGTAATGATATAAAATAGTGTCTCTTTAGTTTTTTGTTGTTTGGGATCTCATGATCGAATCATATTCTCATTCCTTTGCATAAATATACCATTATAGGTTTAGGAAAATTGTTGAATTATTTAGATTACTTAGATTTGAATTTAGAATGGAGTCCTGAGGTATACTAAGAATACACAATTGATATTTTTGAGGATAACAATCAAGTATAGTGAACAAAAAGTCCACAATAGATCGCAAAACTATTTACAAGTATTAGGGTATCATTGATATATTATTGGTATCCTTGAAGGCCCAACAAGGAAATAATCTTATTAATATGTAAATAAGACAAAGAAGATGATGAAGTTTAACTTCAATCTTCTATATTTTTACCACATGGGGTTTTTACAAGGTAATTTCTTGAATCTTTCTCTCATTTCTATGTGTGGTCAATTCATTTGTTTTCTTACTTCTATTTCACACAATTACTTTATCATCTCAAACATGCAAGAAAGAATACAAAAACCAACTAGACATGATTACAACATAACAATTGTTAATAATAACAATCAAAATTCATTCTATCAATAAAATTTTATTTGAACAATTTAATCTTATGCGACCGCTATTTTTTTGGAATTGAGTCCGAGTTATATGTTAAGTCGTAATATCTATTGAGTATGAAACATGATATGAAATATATGAAGTGCACATACGTAAGTGGGTGCTTAGTTTCATAATCAAATGTTTGATGTAGAGAATAGCCATCAAGATGTAGGAAACACCCATTTCCAACATTTGAGTGTTGATTCAATATCATAGAACTTGGGAATAACATATGAAGAAACGTTAATCCATATTGGTGAATCTTGTAGTGGATTACCTAGTTGATTATATGAGAGATTTAAACTTAGTTAAACTTTTATACATCTCTATTTGCAACCTAAATAAATAAATAGGTGTTTGGTACTAGGATCTTTCCTTATTTATTAGAATGTGTAAGGTTGTACAAATTCTATATTTTAACTTATTGGATAAAAAGTAAAATATTAAAAATATAAATTTCAATAAAATGTATGATATATAAATGATATACAATTTCTTACAACATGAGGAGGGGATATTACTTAGTAGAGAGGTAAAGAGGTTATTTGGGTGTGTATAATGGATGTGTAGGCTAGTTGTAAACAATAAATCACACACTTTGGGTACATTTCTAGGTCCTAGTCACATAATACTATTCATATAATCTTCCTAAGTGACATCTATCTTTGGCCTTTTATCTATGTTTCATGCCTTCTTTCTGTCCTCCTACACCCTACAACCCAGTCAATATTGTACTACTTTATCTTTTATGACTCTGACACCAGGCGCTTAGCCAAGACGCTAGTGCCCAATTCCGCTCATCCCCTCCGGGTGCCCCAAACCTCTTTGTATCTTACTTTCTCCTTTTGGGCATCTTGTTTTCTTATGGGTTGGCCTTCCAGTTGTTAATTATGAAATTCAACCAAGGGAATCATATAAATATAAAGCTATGTGACCATAATAAAGGACCAAACTCTAAGAATCTACTATCACCACCTAAGGTTGCATCCAAAGGCATTCTAAGAGCATCAAAGCATCCATCTAACACTCACTCAAGGGACAAGGGACTGCATTTTTACATACATGCATAGGAGGGGAAGTTCATTTTTCCATCCACACATCTATTTACATTGCTACATCTAGCTATCACTCGCTATCAAGTGCATCTTACACAAGAGCTTCCTAGGGAATGATTTCTACACACACATGAGAACTACATGGAGTCTGAAATATAGTGCAATGCTCCGTTATAAGCTCACTTTGTTGGGTGATCGCCGGGGTCATTTTGACTCCCCATTTGAATCTTTTTATTTTTAGGATTTGATGTGTTTTGGGGTTTTGCAGGTTATATAGGCAAACTTAGCGGGCATAGTGCGACACACAAGTGACAAAAAGTGAAGGTTATTAACATTGGTGTGACACAAGAAAAATAAACTTCTAAGGCTTTGTGTAGTCATGAGCGCCCAACAAAGGTCTCCAAAAGTGCCCAAGTGCCTTGATCCACTCTAGGTGCCCCAATCCGGCATATTAGCTAGTAACACAATTTTTTTGAGCGCATTTGCAAAAGTTTCCTCCTCATGTTCAAGGGTTTTTCAATCCATAATACTTCGAGATTAATTACAAAATCAGTTAAGTAATCTATTCCCTCTCTTAAACTCAGGGTTTCAAATTCATTTAACTTATTGCTTAGGTCAAATTTGTACTTTAGTGTTTTATTTATTTCATGTGAATATAAAATTAGGGTTTTACAAATTCTACATTTTTAAAATCATTTGGTGAACCCGTCTCATTCGAATAC
The DNA here is from genome assembly GCA_018340775.1 of Taxus wallichiana var. yunnanensis. Taxonomy (NCBI): domain Eukaryota; kingdom Viridiplantae; phylum Streptophyta; class Pinopsida; order Cupressales; family Taxaceae; genus Taxus; species Taxus wallichiana. Next base: position 315,428,180 of record CM031234.1, on the reverse strand, counting down.
TCTTGGATCCTCATTTTATTTTTCTTTCATGGATTCTCAAATTTCTCAAGCTCCTCAAGTTCCCTTATATCAATTACTTTGAATGCACCCATATTGAAAAAATACTCTTCAAAAAGTTGTACACTCTATCTGCCTCCCTCTTGATACACCACCTGCTCAAGTCAATGCTATCTTTGATTGTCTTTCTGATGACTCTCTTGGTCCTAATTCCAATCAATCTATTTGCAAATCAATTCAAGATTTACATTCTTTATTTCAAGATAAATTTCAGGCTATGGAATCCATGATTACATCTCTTAAATATGAAATCCAACATCTTAAGGACACTTCTCGGCTCATGCTAGTTATTCTTCTCATCCTCATTCTATGTCTTCTACATGTGATCATATCATTGCAAAATATGAATGTCATCCATATTGTAATTATCATTGAATTAATGGACATAATGACAATGATTGTTATGCTCTTAAGCAACAAATTTGCCACCTTAAGAATTATGGTCTCATTTCATTTGCTACACAAAATGCTCCTACATGTTCATCTCCAATTACTACATCTCATTGGGTTCCTAAATATGATTCATCTATGTCTAATGAGCATCATGTCATCACTTCTAATGTTTCTTCTTCTCGTCACTTAAGCAATACCTATGCAATCCACTCAAATTAAGTAACCACCTCTCAAAATCAGTCTCACTCCTTCTCCTCTCAAGTCATCTACAACATTACCAAGTCAAACTACACAACTGCCTCTCAAAATCAGTCCACCATCTTCTCCTAACAAGTCTTATTTAGCATCAGGAATCCCACATAAGCTCCAAAAAATCATTTTTTTCAAAGAAAATACTCCTTATACTGATGGCCAAAACACATTTCAAACTCGCCCACCACGGCATGGTCCTACTTTTTCTTTAGCCTACCATTGTGCCGACTCTCTCTCTCTTATCACGACATAGATAATTCTCTCCCAAAATGACATGGTATCTCTCGCGCCACCACATAGATCTCCATCATTGGCGTAATTGGGGGCATCACACTTCTTCTCCCCCTCTTACCATTATCGGGGGTCTCACATTTCTATTATTACGCTTCGCACTTCACATCTAGTTTTTCTCATGCACCTTACACAACTTGATACTCAACCTATATCATCATTACCTTATGACGCACTCTTGTGCTATGGTTCACATTTGACTATTGAGGGAATACTACATCCATGAACCTCGCATCATACACACGACACATTTCATACTCGTGCATTTACGACACATATTTCTAGCATAACATTCTCAAGCATCATACTACCCTATGATGACACACTCTAGTTCCACGGTTCATACTGACTGCTCAGGGTATAAATCTGAAATGAACCTCACCATCTTTAACATTTACGCTCTATGATTTATCGATCTATTTTTCTAGTGCACACATTCAAACCATTTCCGATGACGCACTCTTATTATATGGTTAATTCTTCATCATTGCCGAGGGATCTTTTATAAATGAACCTCATCTCATACTCATCCACATCTGCTCGGGGCATGCTGAACTCATACCACATTCACATTGCATATATCATTCCATCTCACTCATTCACAACATACTACATATATTGGTTGCACATACTCTTGCTTGCTTATTTTAGTTACATGTACACTTTGTTTTAATGTTAAACAAATACTTCATATGTCATTAACTTTATCATATACACATGCACGTTCATTTTTTCTCTAGTCATGAATGTAGAATTCTTATAGATCCTTACATAGAACATGGTTGCTTGAACTATACCTCTTACCATTCCCACCAAGAACTCTGGGGGAATCTACTTTCATACACACTATAGGTGTTATCGTTTCGATTTATACTACTTCTTATTCTTACTAGTACACTACTCTATCGATATATACACGTCTCGACATACTTTTTATCTTTCTAACATGCTAACGGATGCTTTATGTGCAACATTTGCATTGCAAGAACTATTTGCTACTATGGTTATCCGATACTTTACTTGTTCTTGTCTTCTATTATATGTCATTTTTGCGGGCTATGCTCTATGACTTGTTTGTATGCTTTTTTCTACTTCACCCCCTGATTGTGTTGCGACATTGTGAACAATGTCCCATGATTGAAACTCACTTTTCATGGTCTACATTGTCTTCTGTCTTGCTAGCTTACAAATTGTGTTCTATATGCTTATTTATCTTAATTTTACTAACACATGTGTCTAACCACTATGTTTGCATGTGCCTTGGTTTATACCATGCACATTCCCTCCCCCTGCAGGGCATTAATTTTAGATCAATGTCCAATCCTCTCTTTTGGGACACATACTCCTAACGACATCATATGCACCCAAAACGAGGGGGGCATACATTGGGTTAAATAGTCACCCCATTCAACAGTTTAGAGCTTCGGTATAACACGCTTTAGTATAAAAACATCATATTCTACGATTACATAAATGGCCTAGAATCGACTTGGGTAATCAGCTTTAGCACATACGCCAACATCCAAATACAAACATGAGCATCTGGGTGATCTTGACCTTCTTGGGTTCCTATGACTAGGGGTAGTTACATAATTTTTCTTTGATCATCGTATTTTTCAACAATTTACACAACAGTTTTCACAACACAAGCACAGTCCTCCAAAGTGAGCGTAATGCATTCTATCTCCATTTTCTTCTCTTTCTACTTGGATCAAACTTGATTGAACTAGAACAAAGTAGGATCACACCATATGCAGTGGTGTATAAGTTTCGGATAAGTCAGGGTTGGAGAATAACACTAGACCTTTCTCCCCAACACTTCTTCTACCGTGGCATGAGATCACCTAAAAACTCACACTTGGCATGAGATCACCCAAAAAAATCACTCTTGGCATGAGATCTCCCAAAAAAATCACTCTTCACAAAATGAGCAGTTCAAGACATTTTTCTATCCTTTTCACTCATTATGGATTAGATGCACATGTTACTTTTTATATTTTTACATACTTTCACATACTTTTTACATACTTGGATCAAATTTTTCATATACACGACTTTGACTACTCTTTTACTCTTCTTTTATCAGTCCATCCTTATAAGAAGAAATAGTCTCAAGCAAAATACAATCATGACAACGGTAACATGTAAAACCCAACTTAACACATACGCTTTCACCCCTAGGGTCACTTCCTCTTTCCTATCTAGCTTCCACGCTTCATTTTTATCACTCCATGTTTTTTCTTGTCTCCTCGGCATGCTTTCGCCATCTATCTACATGGTTATTAGGTATGCATCTCTTATCTACTTTATGTTATCGAGTATTCACTCAACAACATAAAGTGGGGGAAAATGTAGACATGTTAGATGACACATTTTGGGTAAATTTCTAAGTCCTAGTCACATACTACTATTCATATGATTCCTATGTGAGAAAACTAACAATTAACAACTATATTTGGCATTTTTTCTTTGTTTTGTGTCTTCTTTCTCTTCACTCTTACACCCTATAACATAGTTGATAATTTATTGCTTTATCTTTTATGACATTGGAAACCAACACCCTTCTAGGATGCCAATGCCCAAGTGCCCTCATCCCCTCTGGGTGCCCCCGACCTCTTTGTATCTTACTCACTCCTTTTGGACATCTTGTTTCTTATGGGTCGGCCTTCCAGCTTGTTAATTTTGAAATTCAACCAAGGGAATAATATAAATATAAAGATATGTGACCATAATAAAGGACCAAGCACTAAACATCTACTATCACCACCTAAGGTTACATCCAAAGGAATTTTAAGAGCATCAAAACATCCATATAACATTCACTCAAGGGACAAGGGAATGCATTTTCTGCATACACACATAGGAGGGGAAGTTCATTTTTCCATCCACACATATATTTACATTGCTACATCTAGTTATCACCCACTATCAAGTGCATCTTGCACAAGAGATTTCTAGGACATGATTTCTACACACACAAATGAGAACTGCATGGAGTATGAAATGTAGTGTAACACTTGGTTGTAAGCTCACTCTATCGGGTGAGCACCGGGGTCAGTAAAACTCCCCATTTGCATCTTTTTCTTATTAGGATTTGACATGTTTTAGGGTTTTGCAGGAGATCATTTATTTTGTAGGTTATAGGTGAACTCCACGGGCATAGTGTGACACACAAGTGAAAAACAACAAAGGTTAGTGACATTGGTGTGATACAAGAAAAATCATTTTTTGAGGTTTTACACAATCAAGTGTGCCCAATAGAGGTCTCAAGTGCCCAAGCATGTTAGATCCATTCCAGTACAATGGTCTTGGCATATATGATAGTCACACAATTTTCAGTGCGGTTGTGACAATTTCCTCCTCATGTTCAAGGGTTTTCCAAATGTCATACTTTGGGATTAATTGGAAAATCAACTAAGTACTCTATTACGTCTCTTGCACTTAGGGTTTAAAATTCATTTATCTCATCTCTTGGGTCGATCTGGTGTTTTATTTATTACATGTGACTCTGCAATTAGGGTTTTACAATTCTACATTTTGTTAAATCACTAGTAAATAGTTGGAAGTTCTTTGTTTCTAAAACTATGTTCGCAAATAAAACATATATAGAACTATATAGACTCTACTAGGGTGTAGTATGGTCTAGTCTTGGGTTTTATAGTCTCAATCCAAAATATCCTAGATTTCTACAACTTTTAGTGTTTGTTCTAGCTTAGAAATATGTTTAGATATTTAATGTTATGGTTAATGTATGACACCTCACCGTAGAAACTGTGATAAATAAAAACCTAGCTACTTGTACTAGAACTTCATGAATATGATTAAATAAGAAAATGATAAATTACTGTGTGGTAGAGTTGGAATGAACCTTATGATCAACCCTTGCTAGACCAATCCAAATGCTTTGCACTACATTCCCTTACAAACATGCAAAAATTCCATGCGAGTTATCATAATGTATGTACAATTATGTATGCATATCCAAACCATCCCCTATTATTCCCTTGTGTCTCTTGACATAAAGAATAATACACACAACTATAGATAAAGTAGAATGTACCTTCCATAGTAGTTATATAATGTGTTGTGCTTTAGATACTAGATTGACTCCCTTTATCCTTTTTAACTTTGGAAACACTTTGTATTGACTTTCTCTTGGTATGACATGGCTCCAAGACCTTTTAAGGCTCGTGGATGGGGAAGCTAGTCTCTCGAACCTAATTAGAGTGCTTCACTCAGTAGTGGATACTCAAGTAAATATGTGCTACTAATTTAGGAAGATTTATGATATCCTTGAGTGATTTGGGAGTGTATTTATACAATGGGAGATATTGAGAATGAAAAGTGAATTTATTAGTGGATTAGACTTACTTATATAGGATTTTATTGGTTAATTATTGTATTAAGATTGACCTACTAGAAAATAAACAACCCAAATAAATATATAAAATTAAGAAACGATATGTAGGAGAGTAGAAGACATGATGGTATAGGTCATATTTGACTATAGTACAACTTAGTCCCAAACCATACAATTTTGGACAAGAAGTCCATGATGTTCATGTAGTATTCTAGGAAAGATTCCAGGAGTAATACACTACTCTAGATAAATGAAAATGAGTATATGAACAACTAAGAAATTTGTGTAGTTGAAAATGTTAGGAAAAAGAGAGAAGGATATATCAACCATGACTAGGATGTGTGTGTAATTCATAGTATACAAAATCAAACTTTTCATTACCAAAGGATAAGTATCAAAATTTATGTGTTTACATTTCCCCCTTCGAGTGTGAAATGAAAACTATAGACTTTAAGGAAAAGATACATGAGGGTGCATATGAACTTTGTCTTTTCTCGAAGTTGTTCTTGTATTGGTGTTGACACATTCCATGATGAAAATTATAACACAAAGTGTAGTAAATGACCACAAACCATATTCAATTGTAACTCAAATGTCAATATTTGATTTGTAACTTTGAAAATCGAATTAAGTAATATAGTACTGATAAAGAGACAAAGCATGTAAGGAATACATCTACTCAATTTTCCTAGGGATGGGATATCATATCTATCGTTCTTAGAGATTTATATTTGACTTGAGATGTTAAAGTATTGTGGGTGATCAGTCCCCAATTTTGCATAAGGAAAAAGCTGAAGTAGGTGAGGATTTGAGTGCACTTGACCCAACACCAAGAGGATAAGTACCATAGGAAGTTTTCTGCAAAGAATCCTAAAAATAAGAAATAACAATCTATATAGAGTATCTAGTCACTTTGATATCTTCCCATAAAATGGTGAAGAAGGAAGAAAAACCTATAGAGTATCCGTAAAACTCTAATATTTTCCTACCCCATAGACCATAACACTTGTAGATGGATCTAGACCTAAGAGTAAAATAACACAAATTTGAAAGGGAAATTATGTGTATCATTCCCCCATTGTGTGTTGTAATTGCTAAATATAATATATGGAAACCATGAATATAAAAGAGGAGAAAGAGGCCCATGCCCCCATACCCCATATTGGAAACTATGTCTAAGTCATGTAGTGTCAAAGAAGGAATGATGTATTCACACCCTTATATTTTATAGTGTAGTGAAGAAAATATTATTTGAACCATGTCATCTATCTCCAAATTTATACTAGAAACCTATCAATATCTATGTAAATATGTAGATTTTAAAATTTTGTGTAAATATTCTCTAAGAATGGAAACACCCATCCTGATGCATTTCATCTTTGGTGGATGGTCATGAAATTGTGTGTGAAATCTATTCATGTTTTATTCTAAGGATATGTGGATGGTTATGAAATTGTGTGAAATCTTTGGTGGATGGTTATGAAATTGTGTGAAATATAATCATGTTTTATTCTGTGCGTGTGTGTGTGCGTGCGCGTGTGCGCGTGTGCGTGCGTGCGTGCGTGTGCGTGTGTGTGTGTGTGCGTGTGCGTGTGCGTGCGTGCGCGTGCGTGTGCGGGGGTGTGCGGGGGTGTGCGTGTGCGTGCGTGTGCGTGCGTGTGTGTGCGCGTGTGTGCGCGTGCGCGTGTGCGTGTGTGCGTGTGTGCGTGTGTGCGTGTGCGTGCGTGTGCGTGTGCGTGCGTGTGTGTGTGTGTGTGTGTGTGTGTGTGTGTGTGTGTGTGTGTGTGTGTGTGTGTGTGTGTGTGTGTGTGTGTGTGTGTGTGTGTGTGTGTGTGTGTGTGTGTGTGTGTGATAAACCTCACTAAATTTCCCCTCTTTAAAATTTCCCCTCTTTAAAGTGTGTGAGATGCGCAAAGAGAGCACACACCTCAAATGAAATGATGTGTAGCCATGTAAAATATATGTGATAGTCTACATTGAATCACATGGAGGGCTAGCTTGGGTGGAAACTCTTGAGATCCTATTCCTATAAGGGGTTTACATGGTAGAAACCATGGTGTAAAAAAATAGCAAAGAGCATAAGAAACAAGAAACAATCATAAAATAAATCATGCATAGTAGTAAAAAGTGCAGAGACAACCAAAGATATAAGTAATATAATATACAAGTACACAAGTAATGTCACTTGTTAGTCTAAAATTATATATATATGTGACAAATAGAGATATAAAATCATAGTTTGTGGTGATAAAGTCTCCCAAAGTGGCCCCCCAGCCTCCTCAAGAATGTTTGGGATTAAAAACAAGGGGGCATCAACATCCCATAAATCACCATAATAGACAATTATAAAAGGCTTAGATCTAAAAACAAGGGACACAAGTATGTCACCCACATAACCAATATAAGAGGCTATAGAATCCAAAAACAAGGGACATAAAAATGTCACAAAATCAATCATAGTAAATTTCATAAGACACATACATAAAATAAAACATATAAGAAATCAAATAAATGAATACAATAACCCAAAGACACATAGAGAAATATAAGATAACATTGTATACAAAACCTATGTTATCAATGTTAATTAGAAAAATCATATACACAATATAAATAATTGAGCATAATGAGGAATTGAAAGTAATTGTACTAAAACAAAAGTGTGGGAGATACCCATAAAAGATCATAGTCAACTAGGAAGGGTCTAAGATGAAACTTATCACCGTGTATCAATCATGTATGTCTTACATCAAGATGAACATACCTTATGAATGCTTGAGTGTAAAAAAGTACAGAGATAAAAATATATTACCTATAAAATCGTATGACTTACAACATATGAAAAGTAACCAAATACAAAATTAAGTCACATGTAGGTCTTGATTTTGTGTATTTGCAAATCTTTAAATATTTTAGAAAATTTGTGATTATTTGAATGTTTTTGTAATATTGTGATTATTTAAATGTTTTTGCATTTTTGAAGTAGTTATATACATAGAGAGGGAAACACACAAGTCACCTTATGACCACATCATCGGGGGACAAACCCATAAATAAAATAGGTTTAGAACTCAAATAAGTTGTACATGTAATGGTAGTAGTAGAGACTTTGAGTGAATTGTGGACCCATGAAACAAAAGAGGCTCGAACCTCAAATGTTTCACATGTATAGTAGGATAAGGATGAACCTTAGGATGCCGAGGTTGTGTAATTTATGTAATATCCACATGACGAAAATATGATACCTATGTGAAATCATGTGAGGTATATATACCCACTATGGGTAGTATGCATAATAAGAGACCTAGAAGGATTCACGTAAGGGATAAAACCACTTGTTGGCAGAATAATTTTTCATGTTGAAAATTATTGAGTTTTCACCAATGGTACAGGGCTAATCCCATCCTCCTTGTGTATGGGGAGGATCCCATTATTGAATGTAAACTAACCTAAATCCATGGGATGGCCAATAGGCTGGGGATCACATAGGAACACTCCATTGAACTGTTACAAATGCTTATGCAAGATAAACATGAGGAATTTTCAGCGAAGAGAGGTAAAGGGAGTTGGGGAAATAAGGAGAGAAAGGGTTATTGTTGTGAGTACGCACTAGAAAATTTCACATACAATAACCATAGTAGGTCCATATTCAATTAGAAGAACACAAAAATGAAAACAATGATAAGACCAACAAATCATAGACATAGAATTCCATTGAATCATTTATCAAAGGCGCAAACACCTTTCTTGGTTTTACAAGATTATCATGTATGCAAAGTTGGAAAGAAGGGGTAGAGGAATATAAGAATTTTAGATTTTATTACTTGATATAGAAGTGGTAATCTCAACAACATTTATCTAATCAACAATTTCCAACCCCTTTTGGAATGGAGAAGCCATTCCAATTTACAACATTACAATATGTCTGTCATCTACCCCCACATGACCTTTCACCTATCCTCATCACTTATGACCTTTCATATTCCTAGAAGTGAGTCTTTTCTTTATTATTGGAAAAATACTCTTACAATGTTTAACTAAGGGTCACTTAAGTGAATAGGACAAAATAGCAAAAAGTAAATTCTTAGAGAGAGAGAGAGAGAGAGAGAGAGAGAGAGAGAGAGAGAGAGAGAGAGAGAGAGAGAGAGAGAGAGAGAGAGAGAGAGAGAGAGAGAGAGAGAGAGAGAGAGAGAGAGAGAGAGAGAGAGAGAGAGAGAGAGAGAGAGAGAGAGAGAGAGAGAGAGAGAGAGAGAGAGAGAGAGAGAGAGAGAGAGAGAGAGAGAGAGAGAGAGAGAGAGAGAGAGAGAGAGAGAGAGAGAGAGAGAGAGAGAGAGAGAGAGAGAGAGAGGAGAGAGAGAGAGAGAGAGAGAGAGAGAGAGAGAGAGAGAGAGAGAGAGAGAGAGAGAGAGAGAGAGAGAGAGAGAGAGAGAGAGAGAGAGAGAGAGAGAGAGAGAGAGAGAGAGAGAGAGAGAGAGAGAGAGAGAGAGAGAGAGAGAGAGAGAGAGAGAGAGAGAGAGAGAGAGAGAGAGAGAGAGAGAGAGAGAGAGAGAGAGACTTTGATCACTTGTTTAGCTGAATCACCGAGATTACATATACTTCCTTCTCGCTATGAGATACTCCAAAGTGTTAAATAAATGTTTGGAAGCACAATTTCCTTGTGATGGAAACATGATGGTTTTAATAGCATGAGTTAGGACATAAGGATCCCTTTCTTGCTTCATAGGATTTCACAATTTACCCCAATGATCACTAGAAACAACTCCATGATGTTCAATCCTCTTGATGCTTAAATTTCACTTACTGAATAGGCATTCATCACGTGGTGAAAGGATTACCTATGAGTGATTTGTTTTTGCATTTTTGAGATTTTTAGCAGTCCTAGAATTTCTGTCCAAGACAAAGGTCTTGGGATGGCCTTGGTATGTGGAGGCAATGGTTGAGGAAACAGACTTACAAGAAAGATCGGAGGAATAATGATCATGAGCTTAATGTCGGAGATCGAGTGGGGGTGTATCTAGTTCTAGGGTAGCTATAGCCTCCAATAGTGAGGGTGATGTATGATGTATAAAGAGGATCAAACCCATTATTTTGTAGTGTAAATTTTTTTGAAACACACACAAACATGATTATAGATTTTTTTATGATGTGTCTTTTGAGCTATATTGAGTTTTTTTACGTATGTGATGTGATATGATTTTGATATTTGTATAAGTGATGATAATAATAGTATAGATGTTGAAATGATGTCAGAAATGTGAGACAAACATATAGATATGCATGTATGTTGAATATAGATTGAACTATGTGATAGAGATATGTAATAAATAATTAATCATGTGTGAATAATCATATTATTAGAAGATAAACATGAAGACATATAGTATGAAAGGGATGTATAGCCTCTATTGAGAGAGAAGGCAATGATTATGCAAAAGTGACTTGACCGATGTAATATCATGAGTATAGGTGGTAAAAGATAATATTGAAGTGATAAAGCAGTAGCACTAGGAAAGTGTGAATCTAAAAAGGTGAGTGGCGGTCCTTTGGGACCCACGCCAGTGTGGGTCGAACAAGAAGTAGGGTGGATAGCTCATGCATAGTTAGAGGAGGTGGAGTGAAATGAAGTGGAGGCTTGCGTAAGGGTGGAGGATGTGCATGAGTATGTTTAGGAGGAGATGGTGATCAGGAAGGTGGTGTAATTGGTGGCAGAGAAGAATAAGAAGCACTAGGTGGGGTAGGAATAGAAGACATAAAAGCATACATAATAGTATGATCACTAAGCAATTCTTTTTCTAAAGCTATAAATTTAAAGCAAAGGAGAGTAAATGATTCACATGTATCATATAGTAATTTTTCTTTCAAAGGATGAATTAAGCCACGAAAAAATATTTTGAAAAAGTAAATGATGCATACAAGATTTGAAACGTAATAATAGATCCACTAGGAAAATGATGAAACCAATGAGAAGAAATATCAATAAGACTATTAGGAAAATATTTTATTAACAATCTATCATTAGAAAATGAAGCCATGGGTAGCCTAAAAGCCTTAAGATGCATATAAGGATTACATGTCCCATCAAAAAGTGAAAAATTAGGCATAGTAAAACCCTTAGGAACAATCAATTGTAAATATTCTTAGGAATAGGGTTTACCATGAAGGGAATTATTATTAGTACTAGCATAATAGGCCCTAATTTTAAGAGTAAGAGTATGTATCTTATTTTGCAAATCACCAACAACATGCATGAGAGAAAGAACTTCTTGGGGAGGAATAACATACACATTGAGGGGCTCATTAAGGGGTTGGATTTTTCCATTATAAGTAGCCATGGGGACACTATTAGGTTAGAAGTCAAATTTTGGATCAGAAGAGGATAACTAGTAGTAGGAATGGGAGGAGCATCAATAGGAAGGGAGGTTTGCACATATTTATCAACAAGATCAATCAAGGAGGAGGACAAACAACATGCATATTTTCTTTATCATCGTCATTTAGTACATTATCTTTAGAAACATCAAGAGTAGTAATACATGCATCATGACTAAAATCATATTATAACACATCATGAGAAGCAATAGGAACATTAACAATAGGAGGAGCCATACATGTAAGAGAAGAATAAAGATAGACCTCTTTAGGCACAATGGTCAATGGACAAGTATAAGGTGGAGGGGATGGGGAAGGATATGAAATAGGAAGATCAACCTCAACATGATTAGCCCCAAGGATTTGTGCATATGTAAGGGGAGGAGAAAAAAGAGGAGGAGGGCTAGGGCCATAGATAATAGAATTGACCAAATCAAGAGACTCGGGAGAAAGAGAAACATCATTAGCAAGGCCTTCTTCATCAAAAAAATTGACTAGATCCTCAACACATGTCTCATTAGTAGCAATAGACTCACTATCAAAATAAAAAACATTAACAACCTCTAGGGGGTAAAAATACAACATTGAGGCTCTTTTGTCCTCTTCACCTTATTTTCTGCTTTGTTAGTTTTCTTTGGTTTGGAGCTTTTCTTGTCTTCTTTTCACGACCTAGGTTGGATTCTCATCACTATGTGCCAAAATTTTCATACTTAGAAATCATGTATATAACAACATACTAGAGGCATAATGTAATAGTAATGAGTGCATATTTCAGTGACTATAACAAGGACCAATTGTCGATACCCTAGAATTGATGGACAAGTTAATGGTGATTCCCGAGAAAACCCTCTCAGTATAGTTAACAAAAGACGCAATACAATATTATTCTAAAGCTTGTTACTTTTTTAATTAAGTGGAATTATATTATCTGAATACTTATTCATCACATTCACCCTTGAAATATTCTCTCCTTGTTTTCTCCTTGATATGGAAAATATTTTAACCGAACTTCAAATATATGTTAAAATATCTTCCCAAAATTTTCACCTCTAAAAATAAAAAAATAAAACTATGTTGGAAATAACCAACCCTTTGTTAACCATAGAGAGGTCATCCTAACCATCTTTTCTCTTTTGGAGAAGTATGAGTCCCTTTCGCTACCATGAAAAGGAAATGCCCAACATATAAGTATAATTTAAATATAAATTTATACCAAAAATGATCTACATTTTAAATAAACAAGTCACATGCAACAATTATTTCAAGTATTTTATAGCTAAAATCACAAAAAGTCTAAATGGTTGTCAATTTTTACCCTCGATGCCCCACATTAATACGTTTCTCATATTTAGCTTTGCCATCTCTTATTCTTAACTTTTTGGAAAGTGTTACATATTTGGTGCTACATGGATATCTCATGAACCGTGCTTCATTATTAACTTTCTAAAATAATGCTAATATTGTGTTTGCATAAATTCAAACATAATCTCTCATCCCAAAAATATTCCAATGAATGGGCCCACTATACTTTGTATTATTGTTGATGTTAACTCCGCACACCCAAAAGCCTTGAAGAAATTAAAAATATGTTTATCATGCTTGGGTGCTTGTTTTTCAATTAAGAAATTGATGATTTATAATGTTCAAAGCTTACTCAACAGTTGGAGTGACATGATGCAACGCCTCTTCCCGCTCCTTCGTAACCTTATGCATTATGCAAAACAAAATATTGGCTTTTGGGGTCTTGACACCCTTGAGGTTGATTACATGTACAAAACCCACCTTCCATTAAACATTGGCGGTTTCCTTGCCCTCCTCTAAACTCCCACTTTAGTGCAGCTAGGAGGATGCTAGTGTAGGACTAGAAAGGTATGGATATAATTATGTTCATTTTCAAACAAGAGAAACATAGTTACCTACTTGATGAACACCCTCAAGAGTTCTTTTTTTAAAGGTCACATTTAGTGATTGTTTTTACCTTTATTTCAAAAATTAGTGCTACCTATAGCACCAAAAGAAATTTCAAAGCAATTTTTTGACATTTCATTTTTTCTTAGTTTTAAAATATTTAGTAAAAAATTCAAATATTATTTTTCTAATTTTTCTCATTTTTAAAATAAAATTTTAAGTATATATTTTGTATTTTAAAAAAAAAAGCAATATTTATTTTAGTTTATTTTAAAAATTAAATTTAAAACATAAAATTAAAAAAAAACTTAAAAAAATTCTAAAATAATATCTCTTAAAAATTAAAAATAAAATTAATATTTAAAATAAAACGTAAACCTTATTTAAAAAAAAAATTATTAAAAAAACACATAAAAAGACTACAAAATTATGAAATAAAACAAAAGTCTTAAGTTTAAGAAAAAAATTTAGAAGAACACACACGGAAGAGTCCTTCCCCCACATTATATTTAAGTACCTCACATGCATATATATAAATAATGATATAATGTTAAATATAATGTGGGGGCATGAATCCCTTTTTCACATTAGCTTTTTTTAATGAATAATATCTTATATTATATTAATAAGTAAAATGATACAAGATAATTCAACAAAAAAGTGGGTGGTATGAGAGCACGCCCCAAAGCCACGAACAAACTAGGTCAAGCTTAGGAAAAGTCAACTATAACAACAAAACTACTACGAAAATGAAATTAAGTCACTGCTACAAAAAGTTGACCAACAGAGGGTGGATCATGGTCATCAGGCCAACCAAATTCAGGAAGGTCCTTGCCATTGTCCGACACCTCCCAGCTAGAGTCAACATGTCCCTCTTCTTCATTGTCTTTTGCACTATCGCGAGTGGGCAATATGGCTAAGGCCATTCTAGGAAACTTATCCGATGGAGGCAAGAGGCTTCATCCATCATGAGTGCGTGGCTTGGGGTAGCCAAAGAGCCCCAACTAAGTTTTGAGATGGCGGCAAGGAGCCCTAGCCACAGTGGCAAGCTAGGGGCGAGGAGAGAAGCTCCTCAGCGAGGTTGATTGTGTGGGGGGGACCGACGAGAATGACCGAATGAGTGACGCCGGGAGCGGCTTCGACGATCACCTTGGGGACAACCATTGCGGGGCGAGAGAACGCCAAGAGGGAGAAGGTGGCTCCCGAGCAACATTACAAGGGGCATCGCCCGATGGATTTAAGGAGGGTCCGACGATTGCTCCACCTCGAGGGCCACCTTATTCGTTTGCACTTGTATTTGCAACAACACATTGGAGATAACCATTGACTTATTATAAATATAGAAATGTTGATCAACTTTAACCAGAGCAAATAAAAAGAATTTTTGTATTTCTAAATCCAAAAAAATGTCCACTATGAAAGCATGCCAAATTTGGCCAAACATGTGAGGCATTATGGGGTTATCGCCTAACATAATATGTTGCCAGGTGAAACATTCTAGTCTGAAAGGGAGAAAGAATGAGTGAATCCAGTTCCAAGCCTTTTGGGCTTTACTACAATACCGAAAAGGTGGGATAGGGTTTCTAAGTGTCCATAGAAGGGACATTTGGGGGCCAAGACACCAAGTTGAACCAGATGGGCACCAATCGACAGGCCTTGAGGATAACACACCACAAAAGTTAGCAATTTCAGGTTCCACACAAGTGGACCAAACAATATCAAATCTCCTTCTCCAATTGGAAGGAAAAGAATGTAGCCCCCACTGATTGTTGAGTTTGTCAATCATGGGCGGATGTGGAGATAGCCAAGAATAACCTTTACCGCCAAAGTAATTCTAGAAGGGGGTATCCACGAACCATTTCCAACACCCACCATGGATGAGAGGAAGCACAACAATTTTGTGACTCTTATGGCTAGGAACAAAGGAGTTAATGTTAGTAATACTAGCCCGATCATGTGAGGTTAATTTTATAAGTTTTTATGTTTTATATTTTTAAAACATGTTTTTATTTAATTTTGAGTTTCTTGGTTCAATTTTAATTTTTATATTTTAATTTTTATGAAATAATTTGGGTAATGTAATATAATTTATATTTAAGTTTTTGTTAATTAAGTAAGAAAGATATTTAAAGTAATATAGAATTTTTGAATTATGAAATAGTATTGTAATGGTAATATCTATTGTTGTGTTTCTAATGATAAATTATTCTATTGGAGTGGATATTTAGAGTTTGATTTACGGGTATGTTTGCAATAGTACATATATTTTAGGTCACGGTTTCAAAGATGTAACAATTTAAAAACTAAAAAGGGTCTTACTTGGAACACTTTTTTCAATTCTAAGGTTGATTTTAGAGTCTAGTTACAACATTACAAGTTATTAAGGCCATTGTTTCAAAAATGTCACAAGTTTAAGATTGAAAAAAGTGTCAAGAATAACATAATTTTTTGATTTGAACATTGATTTTAACATTTTGATTGGAATGATACCAATTGTTAAGGCCATAGTTTCAAAACTCGTTAGATTATTTTAACCTTGGAAAAAAATAGAGCAACCGGTATCACCTCTTTTCGATTTGGTTGTTGATTTTAGAGTTTTTGTTATTAAATTGATCAATTTTAAATATTGTAGTTGTAAAGGTTGCAATTTTAACTCTAAAAAGGGTCCTACTAGTAGCAACCACTTTTCAATTCAAAGGTAGAATTTTATGTTTTAGACGTAAAAATATGGATTTTTATGGCTAGTTTTCTCATTTTGAGGTCACATTTCTCACAATCAATTCAAGAACTATGTTGAGAACCCCCAATATAAAAACATGAAGCATAGATGCTATCTCACAAGATAGTTAGAGGACCTCAAACAAATCTATGGATGTTCTCGAATTGTGTAATGCCCCATTCGACATTGACCTCGTTTTGTCCCTTTGCCTATGGCAAAACGTCAAATGTTTATTTGAGTTCTTGTTTGATCGTTAAGATATTTCGACCTCTTTTTTTTTGTGGAGTTAGTTTTGAGTCCCTTCCTTGCGTCATTCTTCCTTGTGTCGTTGTGTGCTTTCTCGTTGTCGAGGGTGCCCCGTAACGTCATTTACGAGCATCTTCATTTTAGGCTTATCACATTCGGATTATCGGGTTGCTTGTTGATGTATTGTTAAAAGTTCCTAAGACATTTTTTAAAACCTTGTCAAGGTATTTGGGTAGTTTGTTTTAGAAAGGGACCTAATATTTTACATAAGTTTATTTAGTTTTTGTTTTATTCTACCAATCCCCCGAAGGCTTAACTGTGGGGCAAACCATGGTTAAGATTGATTTGAATAAGGAGGGGTTGTTTTTGCTGTTGGCGCCAAGGTTTTGAAAGGGACTACCAAATTTAAAGATGAATTAAATGCTCTAACCGACCTGCTTTTCCCCCTTTGTCAGTGAGCTAGTCACCACACAAGCCCCTTATTAATAAATTGTGCTTGGCGTGGGGATTATTGGCTACCTTGTGTCTTGTTTGGTGAATGGGGAGATTGAATTCTTTCAACCACCGAATCTAGCTCAACTTTAATGCCATTAATAAAATTTATTCTTTCCATGCGTTTTGTGGACTTTGTGGTGGGATGAAGACGTCCTTTATTCTGGCTGCAGGTTTTGGTAGTAGTTGGTTCTTTATTATCTTCCCTGACACCTTGGTTGGTGAACTGCTCACACAATTTTTGGTGGCCGCTTACCTTGTAAGTGTTGGTTTAGCAAATAACTCTGCCCTGGTGTTCCTATTTGTTTGGCTTGCTCTCTCATTTGTTGTTGGTCATGTGGAGTCGGAGGGAGAGATGTCTTGCCCTCGTGGGAAATAACATAAGACTCCCTAACATATGCGACTGGCCGGTATAGAGCCTTCTACCCTCATATCGCTCCCTGCTTGTGCCAAACGTGTAAACAGTGAATGTAATGTATGTGATATACTTTGTATTGGTACCATGCGTAAGATGCCATGGTTAATGTGCCGGAGCCACCATTGTGTTAATGATGTAGTTATGTGTTATGTTGTGAATCTTATGCTAAGTGACCCCGAGGGAAATCAAGAAAAGTGTATGTTTGGAGTGAGGGGATGTGTACCATGGGCCAGTAACTCGAGCCGACCTTAGGCTCAGTAGATGATGACCTGTGCTTCTTTTTCTCTCTCCTTGTGGTTATTATATGGATCCAACCTAAGTGCAGCTATAACTATGTTTAGCCTTGTCGAAGTGGTGGCGAGATGATTTAGATAGAGATGATGACATTTGTACTATTGATATGTTATTTTACGAGCCGAGGCTCGATGTTCCAAGTGCCAAAAACTCGTTGAGTACCCCTTTGGTGGCCATATAAGGCCACATAGTCATCGTAATGTGCTACTTCTATATATGTATTTTATTTGTAAATTGAACTTTTTCCTTTATTTTTGCAAGGACCAGCAATTTTCTTGATTGATATGTTTTTATATTTTGGGCATTTCCTTTATTTGTGACACTAACATGTGAATTTTTACCCGATATTTTTCGTGTTATCCTTGTGTGTGTTCTAAGTGGGCATTACAAATTGCCTCACTCTCATTCCCGCTATCTAGAAAGTAAATTTGTATGCACAATACACAAGCGTAACAGAGGAAGAAACAAAGTTTTAAAACATCTCGCATGATTTCAAATCAAAGCTCTTCACAATTTATTGAGGGATTTCAATTACTCAAGCATAAGGGGCCAAACCTCAAGCCATTGACCATGATGTCCACATTCTCCCCACCCTTGAAGGCTTCGTAGAGTCTCCTTCACAACCACATTCAAATAGGAAGCTTGCATATGTTTAAGTCCCTCACACTTATGCTCTTGCCCACTGTGCCCTCCAATTCATCCTCATCGTGTAACAACAAAATGCCATTAAAACAAATGAGCATTGTCATTTGAGTTGTGGATGTTCGGACCTTGATTCAGTGCTCTTGCGTGAAGGAGAGCTTCAAGCCAAGTTGCTCCCGACTCACTTACCAACATACCCCCCATAAGGCATAACTAAGAAGCCAAGCACTAGAGAATAGGAGACATAACTAACCATATTGTGAAATGGTTCTTAATTTCAACTTTCACATGTTAAAGCACAAAATTATCTCTACCTTATGCCACAAAGGCACCACTTACCACCCAAATTTTGTTACATTAAAGTATGCCAAAGATATCCCAATGTGTGTTGATAACTCTTTGGTTCAACATTGTGGAGAAGTTTTTTGATTTTGAGCACCTTTTTTACAATCTTTCATCAACATGCAAACAACTCAACATAAGTTTCTTTCTCGATAACTTCTACTTGATATTCAAAATGCATAGGTGATTTTTTTTTCAAGCCTTAAAATATGCATCAAAATTTATTCTAAATATACCATGTTTTTCATTTGTGTTTGTCATTTCACTTTTGGTTTACCTTCCATGTTTACATTATTAAAACACATAACATAACAAAGTGACTGCAATAATATAGGAAAGTTGCATATCTAATAAACTCTAGGGCTTTTCAAGTTAGGCTGGTATCAAGACAAATTTAATAGTCAACAAACATAAATGATGATATGAAGGTAATAAAAATTGACATGTGGTCCATATGTAACTTGTCAGAGGGAAAAAAATCGCCTATGTTCCCTCCAATAGATTCTTCAACTCGGAAATTCTCCACCCTCAAATCTCTTCTTTATCATGACTCTTCCTCCCTCTATTGTCTCTCCTTCAACTTTAACTTCTTGAATGTCTCCTATCAACGACTCTATTACACAACTTGGTTGTGATTGTTAGTCTTAGTAAACATGGATTGCAAATTACTAAATGCTATAGAAATATATATTACTTTGCAATGGAAAGCAAGACGAGCTCACACAAAAACAAGAAGAGTATCCTTCAAGTTATTTAACTGGAATAGACATCATTTTTGGAACTTGTCTAAATACCAAACTTAGATGTTCGTGTATTTTCTTCGCACATTTTTCTTCAAATACACACTCCCCATGTCATTATGTCAATTAAGTGGGCTCAAATATTATTCTATAGAAATTGAAAAGAGATCTGAATTCCTATGCAACGAGGAACACTTTTTTCAAAGAACTAGTATCTACATGAAGAGATCGATAGGGTAAGGTTTGGAAGTCTCTCTCGTTGTCCAAACACATGGACTAGAGAAAAATTTCCTTATATAACCATATGAAAAGTTGACTTACGCAATTCCCTAGAAAGGGATTCCCGCACAATGAGATATGCAATTTGAAATATGTGTGTGGGCATCATAGAATTGTTTAAATCCACAACTTTCACAAATATGAGTATTGTGTGTCATGGCTACTCATAGAGCAATGTTCCAATGGCGATCTATTCACAACATCACCGAGAAGAAAAGATTTTGGGAAGATGAGGTGACAAAAACATTGAAAATGCCATCAAAAAAATCTACACAAAAATTGTCGTCTAAAAAAATGGGCATTTTCTTGTAGGGACTTTCACATATAAAACAATGTCTTCCGCATAATTAAGCGTGAAAGTAACTCTTACTTTAGTACAATAATATACTTAACCCACAATTTTTTAAATGAATATGTATGTCCAAAAAGATTCTTCAAAACATCTCTTATTTCAAAATAAGCAAAGTCACATCTACTTAAAAACCAAAACATATCTAAATAAAAATACCTCCTCATAACTTTCCCTTCAACACATTTATAACACCACAAATGCTTGTAATTATCTATACATATATTAATGTGCAATAATAACCATAGAAGTGCAGTGCAATTAATGTCCAATCCATAAAAATGGTTTCTGTTCACGGAGCCGTCGCTCGCTTAAAATGGAAGACGATGTCTGTGTTACAGTATAAAAGATCAGAAGGAGGCGGCGGCCCACCCGGTCCCGGCGGCGGCGGCCCTCCGAAGCAGTCTCCGCAGCACGCATCCAGTAGCCAGCAGCAGCATATCAGCGATAAGCTGCGAAGCCACATGAACACCAGTAGAAATTATTAAACCCTAAACCCTGAACCATAGCATACACAGAAAAAACAAACGATTTTGCTTACCATTGTGTGATACAGTCCCCGCAATCTCCGCCGGGAGGAGGTGGCGGCGCAGCGGGAGGACCCAGTAAGGGCGTTGCAGGACCTGGAGGAGGAGGAGCAGGAGCAGGCCATGGAGCTGGAGGAGGAGGAGGGCCGAATGAAGGTGGAGGAGCAGGACCGAATCCGGGAGCCGGAGGGCCGAATGGCGCTCCCGGACCTGGACCAGGACCCGGTGCTCCTGGGCCGGGGCCTGGACCTTGAAAGCCGCCTGGATCTCCTGGTCTCATGTTTTCTCTGTTCGAACACACGTTTTTGCCGAGTCTTTTGTAAGGGTATGCAGCTCCTCTGGAACTCTCTGGATATTACTGCCTTTGAGGTGCAACCACTCTTCTTTTCCAACAACCGGTCTAGGTATTGCCAGTCTTGAATGCAAGGGAGTCGTAATTTTCAGAGGATTTTGTTGGGTACATCGACGTCATGTGGGCAATATGCCTGATGGAAAACTGACTTGTCGTTGGTAGGTTTTTTTGGTTTATTTTGGCGGTTGTTTCCTTTATGTGGATTAGGGGACTTAAAAGATCTAAAAACCTAGATGACAAAATAATGTCAATATCCCCTTCCATCTTCAAATATAGAGCATGAGAATTGGTGTGTAAAGATGTCAAACACAAATCCTTTGGAGAACAACATTCACACACAATCCTCAAATGATCGTAACATCGCATGAGCATTCGTAATACACTATGAACTAACAATCACACCTAGATGGTGCAATGGAGAAAGGACAGACACAAAAATCAAAATCAAGAAAACGAACAATAATATGATGCGAAAGAGGGGGAATGAAGGTGCAAAGAAATGGATAAATAGAAGTAACATGGAATGATGAATAACGAAACCGTATCGTCGAGTATAGGACTAGTAGTACATACAAGGGGAAATTGAACGAGAAATATAATGGCAATACCATGTAAGGGAACATAGGCATTTGCTTTTCTTATTTTATGATGAGAACTAAGGCATTGTTTTGCAAGTTTGCACAATGCTAGAAATATAAATAAGGTAAAATCTAGACAGTGATTAAGCGAGTGAACTATGGTGAGTGCGAAAAGTAACCCCTTGTTGTTTTGTGTTGGCAATTTCGATTGTTGCTTGTTGTAATGTTAGACCTTGCAATTTGTGGATCGTTAAAACCCAAGACACTTTGAGGGAAAGTTGTCTCGATTGCCATGAGAAGGTGAAGAGATGACAACATGAAATGTGTTCTATCCATCCTTGGATAAGACATGCCATTCATGAAGTTGAATTGGGTCACCACCAAGGTCAAACTCATTTGTTGGATGTTCGTCAAATGTGTATTTAGTTTCTCTTCGTATAAAATTATACATACATGTAGGTTTTATTAAGTGATTGGAGCTTCCATTGTGAATTTTAATTATATTTTTACATTCTTTTTTTTCTTCAAATGGAAATAAGTGGCTTTCATTAACAATTCTATGGTACAATATGGTACAAGAGCACATAAAGACCTTCCAAAATTTATTTTATTTTCAACTTTATTGATCCCAATGCAATGGTGTAGATAGATTGAGGCCATCCATTACCATTTACAAAAATATGTGATCAAGCCATTAGTCAATTTGGAAACTTTCAATGGGTGAAACTATGTGATCAATTAAAGATATACACCTTGAGATCGATAAATATTTAGATTTTAAAAATATGATATACATCATCCACAAATTTGAAGTGAATTTAACATACACTTGTATTAACAAGGTGGTTTCTTCTCTAATAATAAAAGACAATTTCTCAAGTTCTTAAAATAAAAACAAAAACAAAGAAAGTAAAATGAAGACATCCAAAATAAACAATAAAAATCATTTCTTGAATAAAAATAAAAAATAAAACCAAACACTTGATTGATAGAAAATAAAGATGTTTTGTTTTTTAAAAATAGAAATGAGTGGCTTTCATAAACAATTTTACATTAAAAAGTTCATGAGTGCCTTCAGAGTATTTCATTTTCAAGTTTATTAATTCCATTACAAGAATGTAGTTAAATTAAAGTCATTTTTTACCAAATATCGAAGAATTTGAGGAAAGAGAGTTCAAACCATTAATCAACGTGAAACAGTTCAACAGTAAAACTATTCAATGAGTGATACCATGTGATCAATTGAAAATAATCACCTTGAAATTGATATATATTAGTATTTTTCAAAAAATAAAAATAACAAACTAAAACTACAAATACTCTACATAAAAAATTACAACTATTACATTATTTGTAGTTTATGATGTGTGGGTGAAGGTATCATATAATATAAATGGAGAGTGCTATAAGGATCGATTTTGGTGGCCTATTTCATTTCAGGGTAATGTGAGGACCAGAAGAGGTTCAAATTCCTGTTTCATTTGGGTGAATCAAATATTTTGTTGTCTCATCTGAGAAACACAAGTTATAAATTCCAATCACATGCTATAAATAAGTCAATCTGCGGTATTTTTGTATGTAAGCTTTAATACTTTTAGTTTGTATGCCCCTCAACATTTACTTCTCTAACACAAACCCATCCTTTGATTCTCATATCTAGCTTACATACTGGGTGCAAAGTTCTGAGTGAATATAAATACGGATGCATGACAGAGGGATTAGAATATAAAAAGGAGAGACAAATTTAGAAAAAGTAGAGATCATATAGTCCCAAGACCAAAAACAAGTGGAAATATTAATAGAATGTGTTAATTCCTATGAAAACATTAAATGCACATATAGAGGAATGAAGACCATTTGAACAGGTTCCATGTGTAACAGAAATGAAGTACCTTGGAACACAAACCAAAAATGAAAATATTCTACAACCAAGTTGACAATTGAGTTGCACACTCGGTCTTCTTACTCTTTCCTCTTGCTACAAAATCGGATAATATGGATGTTTCCTTGACCCAACATAATTTACATCACTAAAGATATAAAGACATATCAAGAACGATTCTACACCCTATAATATGGACCCTCTCTCACTAGTACACACAATGAACATACATGTGGGTATTACATGAAACCTTTCTCCAAAAACTGTTACATTTAATATGAAAATCATGGTCATATTTTAAACATGTAAATTGCATCAAACTTTTCTCTCAAAATGGTTAAATTAAATATGAAAAATCATGTTCATATTTTAAATATGTGTTAGAAGAGATATTTATATTTGAAAAAATTATAAATGTCCTTTTTCCAAAAACTATTACATTTAATATGAAAAATCATGGTCATATTTTAAACATGTACTTGAAAAATTACATTAGACTTTTCTCCAAAAATTATTATAGTTAATATGAAAATTCATGGTCATATTTTAAACATGTACGAGTTAGAAGAGATATTTATATTTAAAAAAATTACAAATATGTTATAGTTATTGGTGGTTTATAGGAAGTATTTCATGTTTTTGGCTCTATATTACAATTTCAATTAAAGATTAGGCATTCCAATCCTTCCAATAACAATCGTATTTATAATCTCATTTCTGTTAAAATAAAAAATATTAATAAAATATAATAAGGTGATTATGAATGAAGATTTTAGAGTTATAAAAGTAATTTCAAACCATAGTAAAAATATATATCTAACATGGGGTAGTATATTTAATTCATAATTAAAAGATATGCATATTTTCAAACATCATGTGCTTAATCCATTTGCCCTTTCAATAATTTAATATCACATTGAATATCTAGATTGAAACATGAAATTAAGATAATCAATAAAATAACATAGTTGGCCCAAGTCACCTATTAGAGTATATGAGCATCCACCAAGGAAAATTTGTTATATTGAGTGTGTAAAATAATAATACACTAGCAATCGTGCAATGGAAATATTGATAGAAATAACAATATATTTTATAGGGAAAGGCATGTTGCACACACAACACATGTGGAATAAAAGGGTACACAACTCGTAAACCCAAGGGGGATGGAAAGCCTCGTCAAAATCCTGCAATATCTTAAATCCCTCCTCCACCATTTATGATTCTCTTCTTTCTTCTGACAAGTCACATATGAAGTAATTTCTTATTGTGTGAATGGTTTAGAGGGGTAAGGGGATGTAGACTACATGAAGGACACACAATAGAAGTTGTTGACGTCAAGTGAAACAATTTGTATTCTATATAGAGAAAAAAAGATTTAGAAGAATTCAATTATATTTGTAAAAGAGCCTCTCACATGTGACACAAGGAAAGAACAAAAAAATTGGATTCAAAGGGGTTCCTTACATTCAAAATTAAGAGAGACAAACAACCCAATTGGAATCTCGCACCAACTCAAATTCGTCCTTCATCAAATTCACCCATACTATGATAGACTTTGAAAACCTTGATTATTTATTTACCTTTTAACATTTACATTCTAATTGAGCTCCATTCGAGGTGGCCATTGTTGGCCTCATGTGCACATCAATATCTAAATTAAAATTAAATTGTAACTATGTCATTACAAACCTAGATATTAATAATTGATACAAATGATTGTTGAGTACTAAATCCGTCTTAAGAATAAAAAATCTAAAAAAAAATGTTTTAATGGATTTCGATCATTTAGGGATTATTGTAATTATATTATTATATGGTTTATTAGAAAACATTGATTTAATGCAAAATAAGACTATAAACATAATGAAAATATGAAATACTTCAAAATAGAAAAAGCATGGTATATTAAGAATAAATTTCAACACATATCAGTAAGGTTGTAAATTTAATAAATTCAAATATTAAAGATAAAATATATGTTGGATACATTGAATCATTGGGGATATTTACTACTAATACACAACCAATCGTAAAAATTGGTCCGCTTATCAAAAAGCTAAAATACCGAGCAATATTTACAAAATTGACACTTCAATAGTGCACCAAGATTTAGAAGGAAAAACATGTGTAAACATATTCAACACCTCATAAGAATTAAACACACACACACACACACACACACACACACACACACACACACACACACACACATTCTTCCCTAGTACTAACAAAAACACAAAATGGAGGATAACACCGAGTGGCACCCTTAAGTGGGAAACAACATAAATCAAATATACAATCTCACAAGATAGTTATAAAACCTTGTGCATTTTCCCATGATGTGCACAATCTCCCTCTCTTCTCTAAATCGCTTCATCTAATTTCAAGAATACAAGTCTTGAGTAATTGAACACATGTTGACCATGGTGGTGGTGCATAATGGAACAAAAACATTCCATTAATGTCTTTGGTGTCCAATCGAGGAATGGATAGGACACCAACATGGTTGATGGATTTTTTTTAGCTCAAGGTGACTCTACAAATGCAACAACTTTGGAATGAATAAGACACCCATTAGTGGTTAAGGAAACTCTATGAACCTCTCACAAGACAACTATCTAGGACCTCAAACATATCCTAGGACTAATGCGAATGGGGAAAGATAGTGGAATATAAATGGATGAATCACAATAGAAGAGAAACATAATTGTTGGTATGAGATCATCAATGGTATAATAGAACACCACCTTTAATAGGAATCAGTAATGCTCCGTTCGACATTACTTATGTTCTTACTTTGGTGACCTAGTTCTTTAGCGTTGAACGCCGTTGTGCCCTTGTTGACCGTTAGCCGACTTCGACCATGTCGCGCAGTGAAGATTTATAACCCTCCCTCTCCATCTTGCCTTTTTGAGTCATTATCGACACCTCTCGTATGTGGACCTTGTAGCGTCCATGTACGATTAACTCCGTTAAAGGAAGATCTTGTTATCGCATTGTTAAGGTTGACCCTTTGGTCATTATTAATGTGAATAATAATTATATATATAATAATAATAATGATAATAATAATAATAATAATATGTTCTTTTGAATTTAGTAATCCTATGCAGGCCTCTACGCATGTTTTTATAGCAAGATAGTGATGAATTTATTTATTTATTTTCTCCCGACCACCGATCCTTACCATTAGTCTTTGTGGGGCGCTCATTGTTATTTTTTGGCGGTGCGTGGTACCATCTTGTGCAGGCCTTCCTTTTGTTGATCATCATATTTTGATTAGCGGGTTGCTAGTGTCATATTGTTAAAGGTACTAAAGACAATTTTAATATTTTATTTCCAAGGTATTTGGTCTTATTCTATAAAGGGACCTAAATTTTGTTTTTAAAGCTAAGTTTTACTTTTCCCTTTGGCCGACCATGCCCCCATGCAAGCCTGGTATTTAATAGCAATTTTTTTTTTTTTGTTGAATTTATATTTCGTATCCATCATCCCTGCCATTCTTTATTAGATATTTACGAACATGTCGTTCCTTTAAGAAAAATTGTGCTTGGCCTTACATTATTGGTCCTTGTGCCAAATTTTTTGTTGGTTGATTGCCTTGCAAGGATGATGTTATTAATTGACTCTACTCTAATGTTACCTTTTTGGATGGGCGTTGCAATTTTTTCCTTGTTTTATTCAATTGGGCCATGTTTTTTTTGTTTGGGTGGTTGGAACGCCTTATGGGAGGCCCTCATGAGATTCAAGGAGAAATTTTTCTTGGATGTCTATGTATAAGTTGAGGACTCCCAATATTAATGCTGTTCGCAGGTCTTGGAACCCCTTCCTTGCCACATTCTTCCCCTACCCAAGCCAAGCGTGACTATGTTTGGAGTATGGACGTTTTTCTAGCAAAGGAAAGGAGATGCTTACCTGTCATAGTAAGCTCGTGGCTCTGCGTTGTGGGTGCAACTTGGAGAAAAGAATACTTTTCAAGCAATGTTAAGCCTAAACTCTACAATTTTCTGCTACCATTTCTATAATCCCATGAAATGTATGTTTCTCTTCTTGAATGGTGCCTTGGAGTGGTTTGGTTTGTTGTTAGTTATTGATTGCTCTGAGTATATTGTTTTCCTTTGTATCTCCTTCTAAATCGTTGGTTTTGGCATGAATACCCAACTCTTATTCTTGTATTAAGTTGAAATAATGAATTTTGAACTGGTTTCTATTTTGTTATAATTCTAGGAGTGTTAAAATTACTAGTACTATTGTTTATTTGTTAAAAAAAACTACAACAAGCTGGGGCATTAGTTGGGCATTGACAGATTTTTATATCAAATGAAAATCGGTTCATAGTATGATTTATTTCCCTTGGAAAGGAAGTGTTGAGTTTCTATGAGAAAGAGAGGCATATCCAGTCAAAACCATTCCCGGGACAACATGAAGTTATTTGAATTTTTTTTAGAAATATGTAGAATGGTTTTTCAATGAATAATGTCTTAAATTGTTTGAAAGGAGAAAATGTTTTTCCCATTGACTAGTATGAGAACCCAGTTTAGTTTTTTTACCGATTTAGAAATAGATAACTTGGACGCCTCACGGTTGTGTAAATTATTGGTTGTTGTGTTTTGGTTGTTAACTCCGAGATATTTTAATAGGCCGTAAATGAGCCATTCCCGGGGCCGCTATATCTTAGTTGCATCTGGGTATGGAATTTTCCAAGAACTTTTATGAATCACATATATATGGCTTTTCATTGACCCAAAATAGAGTATTGGGTCCAAAAAAAAACATACCTACTTGAATGAAATTGTTTTCTAAATTTTATGGCGAATAATGAGTGGTTGAAATAACCTTTCTAAAATGACAGGAGCAATTTCTTGCTGATTTCATACCTAGTATGGTTAGGTAAAAGTAGATTATCTTCTCAAAAATTTGATGATGAACCAAAATCCCCTTTTTGCTAACAACCTTGTGTATTTGATTATTTCTATGGTTGTGTGTAGAATACTTGGTAAACACTATATTTTGTGATTTTGTGAGGGTATTCCATGGCTCGTATTATATGTAAAACCCAATAGCTTTGGGCTTCTATATCATGGGGAAACTTCTGGTTTGAAATAAGTATCGTTAGAATGAGTTGGGTATTATGTTGCCTTTGTTACACCATTTAGGGGTATGCGTTTTGGGTCTTGTGAAAGAGGGATGACATTCCCTGGCCTTTTCTTCCCTTTGTTATGGTTAAACTAAGTTTTGTTTACTCGACCTTTTGAGGTCAACATGAAATATATGGATCTTTATCTATCTCAAAACCTTCTTACTTACGCCTTATGTTATTTGATTATTTTTTGTTCCAAGTAAGTTTCAAGTTGGAAACCAAAACCATGTATGCGTATTTTTTCTATTAACGTAAGGATGACATATTTGTTACTGTTAATGAGTTATGTAATGGACGTGAGGATCTCGAATGGGTGCTTGCTATAGAAATTTGTGTACTCCCAAGTCATTGAAACTCAAAGCAATCATGTAAGATGATTTTTGGAATTGGTTTACCTTTTGGGCTTAAAGAATTGAGGATATATTCTATGACCATTTCTCCTTATCTGTTGAATGCACGCCTAAAGATACGGTCTGCAGTTTGTTTTCTTTCGAGATGGATGGTTTTAGTATTAGATTTCAATCACGTAATCCATAGGATTACATGATTGAAATCTCAATACTCCTGACCTTTTGTTCTTAACCTATAAGGTCTTACCTTGTTTATTTGTGATATCATTCTTACTAGAATATTTGACTGTCTTCTTGTTGTCTGTGGGGAATTTATTTTATCTCGTGTGAAGAATTTTGATAAGTGGTTTGTGCTTTGATCCATTCTTGAAATAGAGCATTCCTTTCATGATATTGTTAAATGTTAGCTTATTGTTGCAATGGGTAGTCTTAACATGCTCAGTTCTCGCGAACTGACTCAAGTTAATACTTGTGCAGATGGATTATGCAAGTAGATAAAAGGAAAGAGTTGTAAAGGTTTCATTGGGTTGATTTATGAAGTTCTTGTACAAATGTCAAATGTGTTGTAAATCTTGTAATGGTGCTTGTAAAGGAGTTTAGAAGGCCTCTTGCCTTGGATTATCGGTATTTGTGAAATAAAGTTGTCTTGTCCTTTTGTAGCGAAACTTGTAATTATCTTTGTGAGGAATAAAACTCGATCATCTCCTTGTTCGTGTACTTTCTTTTGATTTTATTTCAGTCATAACAATGTTGTAGCATGGCTGACCAAATTGTTACCTTCTTGTTCTCAGCTAAAGTTCTATTGAATCTTGTGACACCTTTGGTTTGTGTGCCATGTTGAATAGAAATGTTATAACCGTGTTTATCCCTCTCGTTTAACAATGGTAGTTTCTTCTCTCATTTCATAAAAATTTCATGTTTAATAATTTCCCCCCATGGTCTTGGCACTAGTGTAATTCTTTGTATATTTTAGTGAGTGACAATCCTTCTTCTAAAGTTAAACAAAAATAAAATAAAATGAATTCATAGATGAATCAATAAATAAAATAACAATGAAATTTGGGTTTCTCGTTGATAAATTTAAGAATCTTAAATTAGAAAGAAATGAGTTTTCTACCTGTAAAGAAACCTACCCTCGTTATCCTTAACTACGGATTAAACTTTATCCTCTTTGTCGTGAAACATTAATTATTTCTAAAAGTATTTCCTTGTTGGCTTTTGGGGATATAGTCGATCTTAGTTAGTAGGGGAGTTTGATTAAGGACACTCTAAGACTTATGCTCTTCTTTGGGGACCCCATGTGTTTCCTTTGTCGTACTTAATCAAGAGATTGCTAAATGAAGCTTTTACCCAAATCTAGTTGAACTCTTAAGTCTCGTTAAAAGAACGGTTAATAACTAAATAGATCATAATGAAATAAATTGACCTTCTCTCTCTAACCGTTTCCATAATACTTTGTAACCCTTTTCTTAAGCAATGATAAAATTTTGATCCTTTCTCAAAGGGGTTTGTTGTTCCCAACCTAAAACGGTACCTCCCTCAATTGGAGCTTACACTCATCTCCTTTTTCAACGGAGGTTAAAACGAGCTTTACACGCTTATGGTTTCTTAGATAACCTTGTGAGATTTGTTTCACCCCACCCCTTGTAGTGCTAATCTAATAACTAATTAAACAAATATTTGTCAAAGTAAAGATTCGGTAATGTTTATCTAAGCCTTATGTCTCTAGTATAAAAGAAGAAATCTAACCTTTTAAGAAGGATTATGCGGTTCATAACTTGAATCTCCTAGAACGTAAGTTCAAGTTTGAAGGGCGTGTTTTCAGTAAAATAAATAACCTCAAGAATATTTTCACAGTGGGATGTCCTGAACTGTAACTATGTATTGTGGTTGGTCTTTTATGTTGTGCCTCGTTAAAGAGAAAAGTGAACTGTCCTTGATGGGTGCTGAATTTTTCCTTGTTTTCCAATGGGTCATCATTGTGTCAAGATGTTCAAAGAGTTAGTTGTAGCTATCAGTGACCACCGTTGTGTCGCTCGTACTTCAAACAAGTCAAAAAAATTATCCTGTACTTTGCTATGTTGGCTTGTGTGTCCAAATTAGTGTGCGTTACACTTAGTATCGAGTGAAGCTTCTTACTCTTGAATCTCTCGGGCCGCCTTGGAGTTGTGATGATATTACATGATGGTGTTGCATGATGGTGGTTGATATTGGAAGAGTAATGTGATTTAAGCATGATGTGAACTATGTCGTAATTGTGATATTGTTAGCGCACATGTTGTGTATGTCACTTAGTGCGTAATTGATGGCATGTTGATGTGTTAAAGATGAGAGTATTATCTCTCCTTTTTAGGAATTCTATGTGAATTTGAGTGTGAAACATTGTTTTTTTGTGTGTGTGGAAGAAATGTGATTGTTGATTTCAGAGTGTTGGATCCTTTTGGAAATTGTGATATGTGGGTGTGTTGATATGTTGTGTGACCTGGTTGGTGGTAGTGATTTGGTTTTCTTAATGATGTCATTATCATTGTGTAGAAATGTGTGTATTTCCATGTTATATGGAAATTGACTATATGTTGTAATTGTTCTCATCATAATTGTAATTCATGTAATATGTAATGATTCATGTCATGATTCAAGGAACTATGGTGGGTATATGGTCCCTATCGTACATTGATTACACTTTGGGTGCAACATGTGGTGGGTAAGTGCACCAAGTTGGGGGGCCAAAAGGGGGTTTTAAGTGGACGATTTTTCTGGAAAAAAACTTTAACGTGTACGAGTTTTTCAAATAGTTATACTCAAAATTGGAAGATGTTGTAGAAATATGAATCATAGAATTTTGAGTCTAGTTTCTAAGCTACTAAATTTTATTAAAAACATATAAGTGGGTCAAACAACTAAAATACCAACAGATGCTCCTATTTTTGTTAAAAAACATAATAGAGTGACTTTCGTGCCCCCCACCATTTTTTGAGCACCATTTAGTATTTTTGAAAACCCTTTGGTAGAAAGATAGTTGAGAGCGTCTAGTTTGGCTCCATTTTTAAAAGATTTTTTTAGTGAATATTTTTATTTAAATGTTTTTCTAGTACAAAAATTTTATGTTTTGAAAAATAACAGAGCTCGACCATGCCCCCTTAACTACCTCAAAAATATTGAAAATTATATATTTTTGAATATGTATAGAATTATGCCTTGTTTGGGCTAGTATATATTTTTTAAAAATTTTGATGGCCCAAAAAAAGATACACCATGAAAGATAGACATATTTACACTTCAAAAATAGCTATAAAAAGACATAGTTAGAAAATAAATAATATGGAAACCTTATATTAGTCGTAAAAATTTTAAAAATTATATTTTTAGAAAGAAGATCGATCGCTTCTACGTCGTGGTATAATTTTTTTAAAAATGGATCGATTATTTTATTTTGATTTATCATGAGGAAGCGAAATTTTTACATTTTCTTGTAAAAACACATTGTTTGTTTTGTGTTTGTGCAGTCCATGCCTTAGGCTCGGGATCCAAACCAGATCCCAAGCCTCAAGCATGGCTTGGGAAAAGAGAAAACACAAAACATGTAGACGTTATAATGCGCACGTGTTACATAATGCGCATGCGTAAAGTATAAGTTTTTCATTTATTATTATTTATATTTTATTATTTCTTATACTTTAAATTTATTTATGTAAATATAAGAAATTAGGGTCACTCTGCACCTTATGGAATTAGTCTCACAACTCCATGAGTCATGGTTTAGGAGATAGTTTTTTAAAATATAATTTGGTCAGTACATAGGTAATTTTTCAATATTTCAACATTCAACCTAAATCTTTTAGCGTTTAACTTCTACAATCGAAACCCTAAACCATAGGCCATAAACCTAAACACTAAACTGTAAACCTTTAGCCCTAAACCCTAAACCCTAAACCTTTAACCATGATCCCTAGACCCTAAAACCTAAACCCTAAACCCTAAACCTTAAACATTCAACCCTTACCCATGAGCCCTAAACCCTGAGCCTTAAGCCCTAAACCCTAAGCCATAAGCCCTAAGCCCTAAACCCTAAACCCTAAACCATGAACCATGAGCCCTAAATGCTAAACCCTAAACCATAAAAATTAAATCCTAAACCCTAAACCCTGACCCCTAAACCTTAAACACCAAATTCTAAACCCTAAACCATAAGCCTCAACCCTACACCCTTATCCACAAGCCCTAAAATCTAAACCCTAAAACCTAGACCATATACCCTAAGCCCTAAGCCCTAAAACCTAAACCCTATATATTCGAGACCTAAACCATAAACCATAAATCTTAATCCCTAGACATTAAATCCTAAACCCTAAACCCTGAACCATAAACCCTAAAACTTGAACCGTAAACCATAAACCCTTATCCCTAAACACTAAATCCTTAACTCGAAACCCTATACCCTAAACCTTAAACCCTAAATCCTTAACCTTGATTCGTAAACCCTAACCATAAACACTAAACCCTAAACCCTAAACCTAAAACCTAAATCCTAAACCATAACCCTAAACCTTGAACCCTGAATCCTAAACCCAAAACCTTAAACCTTAAACCATGAGCCCTAAACCTTAAACCCTAAACCCCAAACCATATTTCTTCAATATTTCCTAGTCTCGTGCCTAGAACCATCATTGAGTCTCTTTATAGAACTACCTTGTTTATGAGAGGTGGGACAAGTAACTAAATGGATATCACATCTACCTTGTGCCTTGTAATGCATATATTACACATCTCTTCCAAACTTGTTTCTCCCCACATATACTTGCGCTCTTGAATGTAAATTTATTCGCACTCTGAATTTTTTTCACATTTCTCATATTTTCATGTATGGTATTATGCAAGCCAGGATGACCCATTGGAAGCTGGAAAAAATAACCATCACAACAAAAAAATAATCTTAAAGGAAACAAAAGAAACATAGAGAATATACCAATGCAGAGGTGTAGGATCATAATTGAATTTCCTATAGTATCTTCTCCTCCGGAGAAAGATAAAGTTCAAGTGTTCTACTGGAATGGATAGTAAATTTGACAGAACTTCCTAAAGTGTTCAAAATAAGCATAGAAACAGGGAATGGCTAAGAACAATAAGGGGTTATCAATCGCCTAGTAAATATTTCTTGTTTATTTCTAAATGGGAGTTACCTGGCCTACGACTTAGTGACCTTCCATTCATTGATAATTCCTTATATGATAAACCCATGGATGTTTTCAAAATACCCTGAAAAAAAGATAGGGGTAGTCATCAATCCTAGTGAAGGGTGTGATGTGATTTCCAAGCAACTTGAAATTCATATAGATTTAGAGGTCATAACACGAATTTACAAATATCTCTATCATTATAAATGGAAGGCAAGTAATAGTGTCTCCCTAGTACATCCAAGGATTGAGGACTACTGGGGTCTTTGGAAGGATTGGACAGTCAAGAATATGACATTTCCCTCCTTTAAAATATCAACAGATGAAAAACATCAAATTTTCATGACTCTCTATGAATGTTCTACCTAGAAATTCGATGAACCCTAAACTCTGTGACCTAAACCCTTAACCCTTAACCATGAGACCTAAACCCTAAACTATAAACCCTAAACCCTAAAATAAAAATAATAAATCCTAAACCCTAAACACTAAATACTAAACCCTAAAACCTAAAACCTAAACCCATAACCCTAAATCCTTGACCCTGCACCGTAAACCCTGAGCTCTAAGCCCTAAACCCTAAATACTAAATCCAGAGCCTCGAGCTCTAACCTCCAAACCTTAAACCAGTAACTCTGAACCCCAAACCTTAAGCCATAAACCATGAACCATGAACCTTAAACCCTAATCCCTAAACCATAAACCCTAAACCTTAAGCCTTGAACCCTACACCCTAATCCTTGAGCCCTAAACCCTAAACCTTAAACCTTGAGCCCTAAACCCTAAATCTAGAGCCCTGATCTCTAACCCCTAAACCTTAAAGTCAGAAATAACCCCTAAACCTTAAACTCAGAATCGTGAACCCCGAACCCTGAGTCATAAACCTTAAACCATGCACCCTAACCCCTAAACCCTAAACCCTGAGCCTTGAGCCCTAAACCATAAACCCTAAACCTTAAGGCCTAAATGTTAAATCCTAAAGGTCCTTAAACCCTAAACCATAAAAACTAAATCATAAACCCTAAACCCTGACCCCTAAACCCTAAACTCTAAACCCCAAGCACTAAATCCTAAACCCTAAACCCTAAACCCTAAGCCCTAAACACTAAACCCTAAACCTTAACTCGCAACCTAAACCCTTAACCTTAAAACCTAAACCCTAAACCTCGAGCCTTAAACCCTAAACACCGAACCCTTTTCCCTAAACCCCGAACACGAACTTTAAACCTTAAACCCTAACTCCTAAACCCTAAACCATAAACCCTAAATAATAAACCCTAAACCTTAAACAATGAGCCCTAAACCCTAAACCCTAAAACCTAAACCTTGACCCCTAAACCCTAAACCTTGAGCCCTAAACCCTAAACCCTAAGCCCTAAACCCTAGGCCCTAAGCCATAATCCCTAAGCCAAAACCCTAAACCTTGAACCCTTAAACATAAACCCTAAACCCTAAACCCTAAAAACTAAACCCTGAGCCCTAAACCCTGAACCCTCAACTCTCAACCCTAAACCCTAAACCCTAAACCCTGATCCCTAAACCCTAAACCCTGAACCCTTTTCCCTAAACCCTGAACCCTGACCTTTAAACCTTAAACCCTAACTCCTAAACCCTAAACCGTAAACCCTAAATCCTCAACCCTAAACCTTAAACCCTAACTCCTAAACCCTAAACTGTAAACCCTAAATCCTCAACCCTAAACCTTAAACCCTGAGCCCTAAACCCTAAACCCTATACCATAAACTCTAAGCCCTAAACCCTAAAATTTAAGCCCTAAATCCTAAACCCTAAACCCTAAAACCTAAACCTTGACTCCTAAACCCTAAACTTTGAGCCCGAACCCTAAACCATAAGCCCTGAACCCTAGGCCCTAAGCCATAAGCCCTAAGCCAAAACCCTAAACCTTGAACCCTCAAACATAAACCCTAAACCCTAAACCCTAAAAACTAAACCATGAACCCTAAACTCTCAACCCTAAACCCTAAACTCTAAACCCTAA
Organism: Taxus wallichiana var. yunnanensis; assembly: GCA_018340775.1. Classification (NCBI taxonomy): domain Eukaryota; kingdom Viridiplantae; phylum Streptophyta; class Pinopsida; order Cupressales; family Taxaceae; genus Taxus; species Taxus wallichiana. Next base: position 315,392,024 of record CM031234.1, on the reverse strand, counting down.
ACCCTGATCCCTAAACCCTAAACCCTGAACCTTGAGCCATAAACCCTAAACCCTCAACCTTCACCCCTAAACCCTAAACCTCGAACCTCAACATTGAGCCCTAAACCCTAAACCCTTAACCCCGAACCCTAAACCATAAACCCTAAACCCTAAACTCGAAACCCTAAACCATGAACCCTAAGCCTCGAGCCCTAAACCCTAAACCCTAAAATCTGAAGTATGAGCCTTAAAGACTAAACTCTAACCCTAAACTTTAAACATTGAGTCCTAAAACCTTAGCCCTAAACCCTAAACCTCGAGTCCTAAACCCTAAATCCTAAATCATAAACCCTCACCCAAAGGAAAGTCCTCAAAATATCATTCAACGTGTTTCAAAGGTGTAGGGAATATTGTTTAAGGTGATCGATCAACTCATTTAGTTTTTATGAGAGACTACTTCCTTTGAAGGCCTAAAAATTCATTTTTGGCCATTTTGTAGTTAATCAACACCCTTCGTAACAAGCTAAAATGAGCTATTCATGTCACCGAGTTATCAAGGACCATTATTTGTGAAGTATTAAGGCATCATTTGTTTCCATAAGAGACATATGAGCAAAATCATGTATGAGAATCATGAATTTGATTCCATGAAAGGATGATTTTAGAGCTAGGAAAGGTGAGGGGATGATCTTTATATGGAGCACCATGTTTCTAAGAATGAGCAATCATCTGAGTTCACTTGATGCAATTCACTTGGTACTATTCGTAACAACTCATTCAACACCTAGTAGTGTTATCACACCTTAAGGAGGAGGCACATTACAATCACCTCATTTTGGCCATAGGACATGAATCCCATTCAGGGAACAATCCTCTATCTACAAAGTGAGGATCTCTTTTTAGTAAGTAGATAAACATCATAGAGTTAATTCATGGTCACTACAATGAATTATGGACCAAATTTTAAAATTAGTACCAATTCAAGCATTGGTATGGCCAAAATCAATTTTAGAGGCCAAAACCCTAAAAATGACTATATGCTTTCCCAAAACAAAGACTCCACTACAATATATATGCCTTGAAAGTTTTAGGTTGTTTGCTGAAATCTTGAAAATGAGTAAATACTGACCAGATTCAATTTTGAAAAACTATCTTCTATATTATAACTGTTGGAGCTATCACACCACTTCCATTAGGTGCAGAGTGACCCTAATTTCTTACATTAACTAAAATAAATTTAAAGTATAAGATTTAAAGTAGAAATCTTATACTTAAACAATTGTTTTTGTAAGTATAAACCACCAAAACACATATGCATGGTCCATACTACACAAAATGAGTACGTGTTTTGATTTCTTTGTAATGCGTACAGGTTATAACACGTTTGCGTTATAGGTTCAAGATTTACCGAGCCAAACAAATCAAAACGTGAGCGTGTTTTAGCAAAATACGTACACGTTTAATCTATTTTCAGGTTTTTGTCCACTTTTTGCCCCCCCAACTTCATGCACTTACCCTCAGTATACCCCGTATTGGTGCCATGCGTAAGGCTCTATGTTAATGTGTGTGAAAACCATTGTGTTAGTGATGTAGGTGCATGTTATGTGTTAAGGCTTACGCTAACCGACCCCGAAGGGTATCGGTAAAATTGTATGTTTGGAGTGAGGAAGTGTATACCATGGGCCAAGAATTTGAGTTGAACTTAGGTTCGGTAGATGATGATCCATGTGTCCTCTCTTTCTCTCTCCTTGTGGTTTTTGTATGGATGCAACCTAAGTATAGCTATGACTGTGTTTAGCCTTGTCGAAGTGGTGGCGGGATGATTCAGATAGAGATGATGACAATTGTGCTATTGATATGTTATTATGTGAGTCAGGCTCGATGTTCCGAGTGCCGTAAACTCGTTGAGTACCCCATTGGTGGCAAGACAAGGCCACACAATCATCGTAATGTGCTATTCTTATATGTGTATTTTATTCGTAAATTAAACTTTTTACTTTATTTTTGCAAGGACCAACAATTTTCTTGATTGCCATGTTTTACATTTTGGGCATTTCCTTGGTTTGTGGTACTAACACATGGATTTTTGCACTATGGCCATTTGGTCATTTTATTTGCTTGATTTTGAATGTTCTTTTAAATTTTAAGACCTTACCACCTTGCCCAAGGCTTTTTCTTTGCGACGTGGCATTTGGATCGGATTTCTATGTGGGTTCTATTGTTATGATGTGTGGAATAGGGTCATAGGATGCACCATGGAATGGTTTGACCTATGGACCCACTTTTTTTTGTATGTGGGTATGCTCTAAGGAGTTACGTATAACTATTGGGTTGTTTAACCACGTGTTATTATGTCACTTGGGTTAGGGCTGTCTCAGTACTCTACGTGTCTAGGGCCATAGGGTAACCGGACCTCGAGGGAGGCATAAGAGATCGAGGGAGACATAAGAGACTTGAGGGAGGAATAAGAGATTGAGGGAGGCATAAGAGACTGAGGGAGACATAAGATACTTGAGGGAGGCATAAGAGACTTGAGGGAGGCATAAGATATTTGTGTGTGTGTGTGTGTGTGTGTGTGTGTGTGTGTGTGTGTGTGTGTGTGTGTGTGTGTGTGTGTGTGTGTGTGATTGATGCTTCAGGAGGTATGTAGAGTTGTTATGATGTTTTGGTTATGGTGTTATGATGTATATCTTACTCATGCTAGTTGGATATGTTTTGTGATGTCATGGATATGGCATTGATGTTCTTATGTGACTCTATTTACCTATAGAAATTGTGCTGAGTTATGTGAAATCTTCACCCATGGAATTGAGGAAACGTCTGGTTGTTGTAGTACACTTTTGTTCAAATATTCTATATATCAGCCATAGATGTGTGACAAGTACTATGTTATGTGGACCGTGTCTGTTCTCTTCCATATTTGGTTAAGCTCTTGTGGTGTGGTACCATCATGAAAGTATGTAAAAGTATGCTTGTGAATTCTATAGTGTTGTGTATGACCCTGGTAGGGTGTTGTGATAGCAATTCACGTTGGGCACCCACAAGAAGGAATAAAATAAAAGTTTAAAATGAAATTTTAAAGAACTTAGATTAGGAATAATGTAAATGGAAAGAGACTAATTAAATAATGAATAAGAGGAAACTACCAATCTTCACAGAACCTTGAAAGTTAAATATTCTACCAAAATGTTTCTAAGGCCACCCCGTGGTTGTGCTTTAACGACTGAAAATTTTAACCATAGGGTGCACTTTCACCTTTATCTGTTCCTTGATGCTTACCGCCTTTCCTTCCTTCGATGTCATGCCACATCGAGGATGATGCTTTCTTAAGGGGAGGAGAATGTAATGCTCCATTCGATGGTTCTCCCATTCTTACTTCAAGGACATGGTTGCTAAGCGTTGAATGCTGTTGTGATCCTATTTTTCGTTAGCTAACTTTGACCTTGTCATAGTGAAGAATTATCACCCTCCCTCTCCATCTTGCATTTTCAATTTGTTATCGACACCTCTGTATGTGGAACTTGTAGCATCCTGTACGATTAACCTATTAAAGGAATATCTTGTTGTCGTATTGTTAAGCTTGACCATTGGTCATTATTAATGTGAAAATAATTGTATATATAATGATAATAATAATAATAATATGTTATTTTGAATTTATTAATCCTATGCAGTCTCTATCCATGTTTTTATAGCAAGATAGTGATGAATTTAATTATTTATTTATTTTCTCTCGACCACCGATCCTTACAATTAGTCTCTACCGGCGCTCATTGTTATTTTCTTACGGTGCGTGGTACCACCTTGTGCAGGAATTCCTTTTATTGATCATCGTATTTTGATTAGCGGGTTGCTAGTGTCGTATTGTTAAAGGTACTAAAGACAATTTTTAAATTTTATTTCCAAGGGATTTGGGCTTATTCCATAAAGGGACCTAAATTTTGTTTTTAAAGCTAAGTTTTACTTTTCCCTTTGGCCAACCATGCCCCCATGCAAGCCTAGTATTTAATAGTATTTTTTTTTCTTTTGTTGAATTTATATTACTTATCCATCATCCTTGCCATTCTTTATTAGATATTTACGAACCTGTCGTTCCTTTATTTTCCTTTAAGAAAAATTGTGCTTGGCCTTACCTTATTGGTCCTTGCGCTAAATTTTTGTTGGTTGATTGCCTTGCAAGGATGGTGTTATTAATTGACTCTACTCTAGTGTTACCTTTTTAGACAGGCGTTGTAATTTTTCCTTGTTTTATTCAATTGGGCCGTGTTTTTTTGTTTGGGTGGTTGGAACTCCTTATGGGAGGCCCTCATGAGATTTGAGGAGAAAATTTTCTTGGATGTCTTCATATAATTTTGGGACTCCCAATATTAATGTTGTTTGTAGGTCTTGAACCCCTTCTTGACCACATTCTTCCCCTGCCTATGCCAAGCGTGACTATGTTTGGAGTATGGACATTTTGCTAGCAGAGAAAAGGAGATGATTTCCTATCATAACAAGCTCATGGCTCGCCTTATGGGTGTGACTTGGGGAAAAGAATACTTTTCAGGCATGTTAAGCCTAAACTTTGCAATTTTCTGCTACCATTTCTATAATCCCATGAAATGTATGTTTCTCTTCCGAATGACACCTTGGAGTGGTTTGGTTTGTTGTTAGTTATTGATTGCTTTGAGTATATTGTTTTCCTCTCGTATCCCCTTCTAAATCGTTGGTTTTGGCATGGATACCCAACTCTTATTCTTGTATTAAGTTGAAATAATGAATTTTTAACTGGTTTCTATTCTGTTATAATTCTAGGAATGTTAAAATTATTGGTACTATTCTTTATTTGTTAAAAAAAAATACAAGTTGGGGCATTAGTTGGGCATTGATAGATTTTTATATCAAATGAAATTCGGTTCAGAGTATAATTTATTTCCCTTGGAAAGGAAGTGTTGAGTTTCTATGAGAAAGAGAGGCATATCCTGGTCAAAACCCTCCCAGGGATAACATGAAGTTATTTGAATTCTTTTAATAAATATGTAGAATGGTTTTTCAATGAATAATGTCTTAAATTGTTTTAAATGGGAATTTTTTTTTCCCATTGACCAGTATGAGAACCCAGTTTAGTTTTTTTGATGATATAGAAATAGATAACTTGGACGTCTGGTTGTGTAAATTATTGGTTGTTGTGTTCTGGTTGTTAACCTGAGATATTTTAATAGGCCATAAATGAGCCATTCTTGGAGGCCACTATACTGGTTGCATTTGGCTATGGAATTGTCCAAGCACTTTTATGAATCATATATATATGGCTTTTCATTGACCCAAAATAGAGTATTGGGTCAAAAAAACCTACCTGAATGAAATTGATTTCTAAATTTTATGGGTAGTAACAGAGTGGTTGAAATAACCATTCTAAAATGATGGGAGCACTTTCTTGCTGATTTCATACCTAGTCTGGTTAGGTAAAAGTAGATTATCTTCTACGAAGATTTGACGATGAACCGAAATCCCCTTTTTGCTAACAACCTTGCGTATTTGATTATTTCTATGGCTGTGTGGAATACTGGTAAACACTGTATTTTGTGATTTTGTGAGGGTATTCCATGGCTCGTATTATATGTAAAACCCAGTAGCTTTGGGCTTCTATATCATGGGGAAACTTTTGGTTTGAAATAAGTGTCGTTAGAATGCTTGGTATTATGTTGCCTTTGTTACACCATTTAGGGGTATGCGTTTTGGGTCTTGTGAAAGTGGGATGACACTCCCTGGCCTTTTCTTCCCTTAGTTATGGTTAAACTAATTGTTGTTTACTCAAACTTCTGAGGTCAACATGAAATATCTGGATCTTTATCTATCTCAAAACCTTCTTACGGTCTTATGTTATTTGATTATTTTCATTCCAAGTCAAGTTTCGAGTTTATTCGAGTTGGAAACCAAAACCATGTATGTGTATTTTTTTCTATTAACGTAAGGATGGCATAATTTTTACTATTAATGAATTATGGAATGGACGTAAGGATCTTGAATGGGTGCTTGCTATAGAAATTTGTGTACTCCCAAGTCACAGAGACTTAGAGAAATCCTGTAAGTTTATTTTTGGAATTGGTTTACCTTTTGGGCTTAAAGCATTGAGGATATATTCTATGAACGTTTATCCTTATATGTTGAATACACGCCTAAAGATATGGTTTGCAGTTTCTTTTCTTTCAAGATGGATGGTTTTAGTATTAAATTTCAATCACATAATCCATAGGATTACATGATTGAAATCTCAATACTCCTGACCTTTTGTTCTTAACCTATAAGGTCTTACCTTGGTTATTTGTGTTATCGTTCTTACTAGAATATTTGACTGTCTTCTTGTTGTCGGGGGAATTTATTTTATCTCGTGTGAAGAATTTTGATAAGTGGTTTGTGCTTTGATCCATTCTTGAAATAGAGCATTCCTTTCATTATATTGTTAAATGTTAGCTTACTATTACAATGAGTAGTCTTAGCATGCTCAGTTCTCACGAAATGACTCAAGTTAATACTTATGCAGATGGATTATGCGAGTAGATAAAAGGAAAGAGTTGTAAATGTTTTCATCAGGTTGATTTATGTAAGTTCTTGTACTAAAATGTGTTTTAAATCTTACTGCAATGGTGCTTGTAAATGAGTTTAGAAGGCCTCTTGCCTTGGATTATCGATATTTGTGAAATAAAGTTGTCTTGTCCTTTTGTAGCGAAACCTATAATTATCTTCATGAGGAATTAAACCCGATCATCTCCTTGTTCATGTAATTTCTTTTTATTTTATTTTAGTCATAACAATGTTGTAGCATGGTGACCAAATTGTTACCTTCTCGTAATGTCCCCTTTCCTACGCCAAAGGCCTAAGGGCCAATTCGAGTCCAAGCCTTGGTCATACCCAAGGGTATTTGGATGCTGGGAGCTATTGGGTATGAATATCTAGTCCATTTTGTTATAATTCTTCATTGACATATGCAAAAAGGTGTTTTGGAAGGACTAGATGTTACGTTTTGTTGTTAGGAAGGGGCCACATGGTACTAATGTTCTAATTTTGCATTGGGGGTCACTTTTGGACCATGGCGACTTAAAAAGGGAAAAGTAACTTAAGTTACTTTTATTTTATCGGCCCTTCCAAGGGAAAATTGTGACTAGGGTGTTTTGAGGATCTTTCGCCTTGGAGAAGTTATATAAGGAGTTGGGGGAGAAAGGAAAGGCATTCTTGCATACCTAATTATCTCCTTTCATGTGCAATTGTTGTTTGCAAATCTATAGCTTGTGGAGTGAAATCCCACAGGAACCCTAGCTTGGTGGTGAGAGATCCATCCTTAGCTAGCAGGGCATTCTTCGGTAGTGAAAGATCTACCTTAGCTTGTCAATTTGGAGCTGTTTTTAGGGCTGATTTACAGAGATATTTTCAAAGGTTTTTAGAGATAGGGTTTTGAGGGTTTTTGAGATAATTTGTGAAGATAATCAGTGGGTTTTTAGATCATACTTATAGAGCAATAAAGAAAGGGCTTGGCATCAATTCCTGAGGATTTCAAACAAGTTTTGACCATTTACCAAAAAGGGTGACTTGTTTTGGAGATTGCAACATTTATTTGGAGGGTTTCTAGTTGGTCATTTTTAGATTTGAGGATTGGAATATCATCTTCTCCATTTGTAAATGTTATTTCTAAAGTTTCATAGTTTTTGCACTTATATTTGGGAAGATATGAATTTTAGAAGTTTTCCAAATGCTTAGGCACAATCGTAATTTTAAGCCGCATTATTATGTCTGAAAAAAATTCCAAAAATAGTTTTCTTATGTTATTTATAATATTAGCAAGCTCTCTTTAAATTTTCAAGTGATTTGATTGGATATTTTGGGAGTTATTAATTTTTATCAGCAGTGCAGTACTAGAGTTGCAAAGGAGATTGGGATAGATTTCTATTCCACACTTCGACGGTTCAAAGAAGTGTACTACATAGTCTTGGGTTCAAAAGTTAAAGACATACTTCGACTTGAATCCTATGCACGAGGAAGATGCAATTAAGTTTGCAATCTTACATCTTGAGGGAGACACTCATGATTGGTGGCATCATGGGTTGATTACATAGGGACACATATACATCATGACTTATGCAGAGTTCACACAGAGGTTAGTGAGCAAATTTAATAGGAGGGACCCCGATAGGTATTTTAGAGAGTTGAATCATTTGAGGTAGACTGGTTCCTTGGATCAGTATATTGCAGATTTTTAGAGACTATCGGTCATGGTACCTGATGTTATAGAGATGAGGTTGATTTCCCTATTCACAACAGGTTTGACAGACGCTCTCGCTGGATTTGTGAAGGCATTTGAGCCTTCTTCTTTGCATGAGGCTATTAGGAGAGCTCGTGACTTGGAGTTATCCACTCCTAAGTCAAGGTTTCCACCTCGAGTGTAGCCTAAGGGTTTCCCTTCTAGATCCGATGGTTTGCAGCCAAAGGTACCTCCACCTAGGCAAGATACAGCCAGGAGACCATTTATATCTAGAGAGGACAAAGATGAATTGAGGTGAAAGAAACTATGTTTTCGATTGCCGCACACCTTGGGTTCTAGGACATGATTGCAAGGGTAGAGGGAAGGCCCAATTCATAGAGGTATTTGAGGAGAGTGATGGTGACGAGGAGTTGGATACACATGGATTAGAGGATGATGATGATGATGATGCATTAGATAGTGTGGGTGTTGAGTAGGATAGGAGACTTTTCCCTAGGAGACTATCGCCACTTTTTCTAGTACCCCAGAGGTACAAGGAATTCAGAGTTAGGGGAGTTTTGCAGGGACAACGAGTAGTGGTACTCATTGATAGTGGGGAAACCCACAACTTTATTGATGCCTCGTTGGTTGAGAGGCGAGGGTTATAGACAAAGGAGTTTGAGGGCTTCAATGTGGTTATAGACAATGGAGATTCTATGAGATGCACACGACGGGTTCCCAATTGAGCATCATGATGGGTAACTATACAGTTACCGATGATGATTTCTATATTGTTGGTATTGGAGAGACCAACATAGTGCTTGGAGTACAGTGGCTCCATTCCCTTGGTGAGTTTCGGACTAACTTCTAGATGATGGAGCTGAAGTTTAAGTCCAAAGGGAGGAATGTGATCTTGAGGGGCTTATCTTCAGAGGCACCCCGAGTTGTTACGGCCAAGAGGATTGAGAGAATTTATAGGCACAATGGGGTGGATTGGGCAATACATTGTTTGGTTTTGACCAAGAAATTAGAGGATGGACAACAAGAGTATCATGTGGATTTACAGGGCTTATTGGACAAACATAGTACAATTTTTGGTGACATACCTCCAGGCATACCTCCAGATAGGGGATTTGAGCATGTGATTGAGCTCGAGGATGCTAGACTAGTGGTTACTTCTCCTTACCATCACCCCAAACGGTTTAAGGATGAGATTGAGAAGACTATACATGAGCTCATTGATATGGGGCATATTAGACCGAGTTCCAGCCCTTTTGCTTCTTCAATGATATTGGTGAAGAAGAAGGATGAGACCATGCAGATGTGTATAGACTACCGTGCCTTGAATAAGAAGAAAATAAAGAACAAGTATCTTGTACCACACATTGATGAGTTACTTGACGAGCTACATGGTGTAATCTATTTTTCAAAAATAGATTTACGATCTAGATATCATCAGATCAAAGTCAGGGAGCAAGATGTGCATAAGACAACTTTTAGATGCCATTATGGTCACTTTGAGTTCTTGGTGATGCCCTTCGGATTGTCTAATGCTCCAGCTACATTCCAGTCTTGCATGAATCATGTGTTCAATTGTCACCTGTGGAAGTTTGTATTGGTTTTATTTGATGATATTTTAGTCTACAACAGGACTTGGGAGGACCATATCAGGCACCTTGGTGAGATATTGGGGATATTAGAAGCTAATTCGCTATATGTGAAAGCTTCTAAGTGTGAGTTTGGCATGACCGAACTTCTATACTTGGGATATGTGATTGGTGGGGGTATAGTGAAGGTGGATAGAGAGAAGATATGAGTAATTCTGGATTGGCCGCCACCTAGGACATTGACACATTTGAGAGGATTCGTGGGGTTGTGCACATACTATAGGAGGTTCATGAAGAATTTCTCTCGGTTGACTGCTCCATTGATTGATTTGACCAAGAAGGGGGATTTTTCTTGGTCGAGGTAAAGCACAATAGGTTTTTGATCACCTCAAGGAGGTGATGAGTTCGTGTCCTATTCTCGACATTACCATATTTCTCCCGCCCATTCATTCTAGAGTGTGATGCATCGGAGAGGGTGTTGGGGAAATTCTCATGCAGGATAGGCATCCCATTGCCTATGAGAGTTGGAAATTGAAACCCATGGAGAGAGGGTATTTAATTTATGACAAGAAGATGTTAGCCATTATGCATGCTTTGGCCAAATCCAGATAGTACCTTGTGGCATAAAATTCATGGTTCGTACGGATCACAATAGTTTGAGGTTATTCTTGGGGCAGAAAGAGCTCAATGACCACCAAAAAATATGGTTGAACAAGGTACAAACATATGACGTCGACATAGAGTACACTAGAGGTAAGAATAATATTGTTGCTGATGCTTTATCTAGGAGGCCTTACCTCACTTCTATGCTTAGTTCTATGTCTGATATTTCAGCGGATTAGAAGGCTCATATACTTGTTGAGTATTCCAAAAATCAGTTTGCATGTGAGATCATGGATGGTATTATACAGATGACCGATACAGAGTAGTGGATGATCTCATTTTCTACAAGGATAGGATTTTCCTTGTACCAGGATCCAAAATGAAGGAGAAGATCCTTCGAGTAGTACATGATACACCACTAGCTGGGCATCTTGGGTATTTCAAAACATACAGGTTTATTAGGGAGAGATTTTCATGGAAGGGGATGAAGGACGATGTCCTTAATCATGTCAGAGAGTGTATGGTTTTCTAGCAAACCAAATCCGAGCATTCTTTCCAGCAGGATTACTTTAGCCTCTCCCCATTCTTGAATAGAAATGGGAAAGCATATCTATGGAATTTATCATAGGGCTTCCCTTGGTGTATGGGAATAGCTGCATTTATGTTGTAGTTGATCGGTTAACTAAGTATGATCATTTATTTTGTGTTATTTAAGTGGTATCCCACAAGGGATATTTCAGTGGTATCAACGCTGATTATCTTTGTGAGGAATAAAACTCGATCATTTCCTTGTTCATGTACTTTCTTTTGATTTTATTTTAGTCATAACAATGTTGTAGGCATGGTGACCAAATTATTACCTTTTGTTCTCAAATAAAGTTCTATCAATCTTGTGACACCTTTGGTTTATATGCCATGTTGAATAGAAATGTTATTACCGTGTTTATGACTCTCGTTTAGCAATGGTAGTTTCTTCTCTCATTTCATTAAACTTTCATGTTTAATAATTCCCCACCCCCATGGTCTTGGCACTAGTGCAATTCTTTGTATATTTTAGTGAGTGGCAATCCTTCTTCTAAAGTTAAACAAAAAGAAAATAAAATGAATTCATAGATGAATCAATAAATAAAATAACAATGAAATTTGGGTTTCTCATTGATAAATTTAAGAATCTTAAATTAGAAAGAAATGATTTTTCTACCAATGTAAAGAAACCTACCCTCGTTATCCTTAACTATGAATTAAACTTTACCCTCTTTGTCGTGAAATGTTAATTATTTCCAAAAGTATTTCCTTGTTGGATTTTTGGGATATAATGAAATCTAAGTTAGTAGGGGATTTTGATTAAGGACACTCTAAGACTTATACTCTTCTTTGGGGACCCCATGTGTTTCCTTTGTCGTACTTAATCAAGAGATTGCTAAATGAAGCTTTTACCCAAATCTAGTTGAACTCTTAAGTCTCGTTAAAAGACCGGTTAATAACTAAATAGATCATAATGAAATAAATTGACCTTCTCTCTCTAACTATTTCCATAGTACTTTGTAACCCTTTTCTTAAGCAATGATAAAATTTTGATCCTTTCTCAAAGGGGTTTTTCGTTCCAAACCTAAAATGGTACCTCCATCAATTGGAGCTTACACTGCCTCCTTTTTCAATGGAGGTCAAAACGAGGTTTCGTCACTTGTGGTTACTTAGATAATCTTGTGGGATTTTTTCACCCCCCTTGTAGCGTTAATCTAATAACTAATTAAACAAATATTTGTCAAAGTAAAGATGATCCTCTTTCGGTAATTTTTATCTAAGCCTTATGTCTCTAGTATAAAAGAAAGGAATCTAACCTTTTAAGAAGGATTATGCGGTTCATAACCTGAATCTCCTAGAACGTAAGTTCAAGTTTGAAGGGCATGTTTTCAAGTAAAATAAATAACCTTAAGAATATTTTCACAGTGGGATGTCCTGAGCTGTAACTATGTATTGTGGTTGGTCTTGTATGTTGTGCCTCGTCGAAGAGAAAAGTGAACTGTCCTTGATGGGTGTTGAATGTTTCCTTGTTGTCTAATGGGTCATCATTGTGTCAAGATGTTTGAAGAGTTAGTTGTAGCCATTGTGACCACCTGTTGTATCATTCTGTACTTTGAACAAGTAAAAAAATTATCCTGTACTTTGCTATGTTGGCTTGTGTGTCCGATCAAGAATGCAAGCGTTACACTTGGTATAAGAGTGAAGGTTTATGCTCTTGAACCTTTGGGCCAGTTTGGAGTTGTGATGATATTACATGATGGTGTTGCATGATGGTGGTTGATATTGGAAGAGTAATGTGATTTAAGCGTGATGTGAACTATGTCGTAATTGTGATATTGTTAGCGCACATGTTGTGTATGTCACTTAGTGCGTAACTGATGGAATGTTGATGTGTTAAAGATGAGAGCATTATCTCTCCTTTTTAGGAATTCTATGTGAATTTGAGTGTGAAACATTATTTTTTTGTGTGTGTGGAAGAAATGTGATTGTTGATTTCATAGTGTTGCGTCCTTTTGGAAATTGTGATATGTGGGTGATTTATTATGTTGTGTAACCTAGTTGGTGGTAGTGAATTGGTTTTCTTAGTGATTTCATTATCATTGTGTAGAAATGTGTGTATTTCCATGTTATATGGAAACTGACTATATGTTGTAATTGTTCTCATCATAATTGTAATTCATGTGATATGTAATGATTCATGTCATGATTTAGGGAAATATGGTGGGTATATGATCCCTATTGTACAATGATTGCACTTTGGGTGTAGCATGTGGTGATGTGGTGTGTTGTAAACCATGAATGTAATGTATGTGGTATACCGTATATTGGTGCCATGTGTAAAACACTATGTTAATGTGTGTGAAAACCATTGTGTTAGTGATGTAGTTGCATGTTATTTTGTAAACCTTACGCTAACCGACCCTGAGGGGAATCGGTAAAAGTGTATGTTTGGAGTGAGGAATTGTATACCATGGGTTGGTAACTCAGGCTGACTTTAGGTTCAGTAGATGACAACCCATGTGTCATATCTTTCTCTCTCCTTGTGGTTGTTTTAAGGACACAACCTAAGTATAGCTATGACTATGTTTAGACTTGTCAAAGTGGTGGTGGGATGATTCAAATAGAGATGACAACAGTTGTGCTATTGATATGTTATTATGTGAGCCGTGGCTCGATGTTCTCGAGTTCCAGAACTCGTTGAGTACCCCTTGGTGGCCAGATAAGGCCACACATTTATCATAATGTGCTATTCTTATATGTGTATTTTATTCGTAAATTGAATTTTTATATTTGAAACTATAATTTCTCCAATCATCGCTCACTATTTGGTATTTTTCTATGATCATGACCATTTTAACTCCTATAGACTATCATCCACTACACCGAGCATTAGTTAATGTTGGCATCATAAGTCGATTTTATGGTCATTAACGTAGGACTATTATAATGTGGTGTCCTTGTTCCCTCTTGATACCATGACTTCTATCCCTTTCGGATATTAGGCTCAAGAGTCTTTTATCTCTATGGTTGTTAGCTATCTAACTCACTTTTATTGAAATTTTCACTTTACCTTTGAGGAATTTTATCTCTTCATATTTTATTTCATTTTTAGTTTGTAGAATGGAAATAAAATGTCGCATAATTGAGACCCCAATATTTATAGGTTAATTGATTTTATGAAATTGTTTTGTGAAAGCTAAGCATGAAACCTAAAAGTGAAACTAGAACTAGGGAAAATGAGTAATTTTTTAGAGGATAATTGATTTTATGAATTTTTTTGTGATATAATTTTCATTTTAGTTTAGAAACCCTATGCCTAGGATACTAAAATATTAAAAAGAGTTTTTTTATTCGCTAAACATGTATTGATAAGTGAAGTGAGGTGGGGTAAAAACACCAATACCTAGGCCTCACACAATATTTGTTTATAGAATTAAACTCCATGTGATTCTAGTATATTGAAGGTCCACTAGGTTTAGGAGAAACCTATCTATACAAAACCATCAACTAGCTATTATCTAGGGTCCACTAGTATGTTATTATCCTTGAATTTTTTTCTCTATGTACCTCAATGATGGGATAGTGTAGATACGAGTATACTAGTGGAATGCTTCATAGAACTAATGCCTTACAACATTGTGTTGTGGTAAATATTTAAAAATATGATAAATATATTAAAGAACATATAAACTCGACACACCCCGACCTAGGTATCCTTGATACAATGTAGTACTCTCATGTGTTTATTAATTATTGGTGTAAGTTTGGTTGTTATTAGTGTTTAATGTTTCCATGTGTCCTCATTAATTTTCTTATTTTGTTTTTGTTGGAAATCATGTGTAAAATTTACTGTACATCCCTCATGTAGATACTAAATCACACACTTGGGTACATTTATATGTCCTAAAAGCATGCTAGAATTTACATGATTCCTAAGTAATAAAACAAGTAATTAACGACTATCTTTGGCCTCTATTCTTTGTCTCTTGATTTTTATTTGGCCTTACACACCCTACAACCCAATCAGAACTTTACTTGTTTATATTTTATGGATTCAGTCATTAACGCTCAAGTAGGGACAACAACACCCAAGCGCTTTTATCCCCTCTAGGCGCCCCGACCCTTTTTCACCTCACTTGCTCATTTTGGGTATCTTTAATCTTTTTGGCATATTTTTCACTCATGTGTCGTTCTTCCAGCTTGTCAATTACAAAATTCAAACAAGGGAATCATATAAATACATAGTTATGTGTTCAAAATTAAGGACCAAGAACTAAGCATTACTATCATCACCTAAGCTTGCATTCCAAAGGCACTAAATCACTTCAAAGGCATTCATCTAGCATCCATTCAAGGGAAAAGGGTTGCATCATTACCTATACACAACATAGGAAGGGGAAGTCTATTCTATTCCATCCACACATGCTATACACTTCTACATTCTAGCTATAGTCCATTATCAAGTGCAACTTGCACAAGGGCACCTTAGGGCACAATTTCTACACACACAGATACACCAAAACTACATAGAGTCCGAGATGTAGTGCAATCCTCAATTGTAAGTTCACTCTTAGGGTGATCATCGTAGGTCAGATCTTTGACTCCCCATTATGCATTTTCCTTTTTAGGTTTTATGTGTTTTGTGGGCTTGTTCAAGTGAAATTCTCTTTTGCAAGTTACAGTACTGTTAGTACAAAATCATAAGCACTTCGAATGTCTGCAACTCGATGGGTTGAGACTCTCAGTGTGATAACATAACATGGAGCATCTCTCAAAGTGTGGGGCTTTGAAATCGAGAGAGCTCTCTGAATGAAGGCTGAATCCTATTCCTATGTTCGGTGCACACAAATAAATTGCAGAGGATCTACTCTAAACCTACTCTATCTTGCCAAGGAGACATGGTTGAGAAGATGCGAGAAAATAAACCTAAGCTAACAAGGTGATGCACCAAAGGAATGTTAAAAACTCATTTTACAATTTAACACAGACCATAGAAATGTAATATAACCACCATGCACAGATAACCAAAATATAATGAGATATTAGAAGATAACAATGAAGACATGAGTGGGTTAAGAATTATCACGAGACATATATATTATTGCTCCAAAGTTGATACAGTACATTACAGTGGCCAAGAGGTAAAAATTTGCATTACAACTTGAATGGGAGGTTTGGAAAGCTCCACAAATTCACTTGTAGATAAGGGAAGAAGGGAGGGTGCAAAACAAAAATGTCCAACCCTTTATAATGATCCAAGCTCTTACCTTTATAGATGCAAAAAGAGAGGAGAAGAAAAGAGGTGGGAAACCTAATTTGGAGCTTAGCTACCGGCCATCAATGCCCCTACAAATCTACCCACAATCTATCGAGTTTTCCACTCTATGTCTGTTCGACGTGTTGAAGAAGGAAGAACAACGATCAAATCAAATCTGATCTGGTTGTTGGAGAAATTAGATCACATATTAATGGCATGAAGACATTTTCCCATTTTTCACCCACCTAACCTTGTCAAAATTAAAGTTTCAGTTTCCATGGCATAGATGAGGTCGAGACCTTTCTAATGGTGCCAAATTTGTTGAATTTCGAGCACTGATCAAAATATATGTCCATTTAAATGTTTGAGTCAGATCCGTACAAAAATGGTGAAAACTACTTTTGCAGAACGGGTCTCATGGACCCAAAATCCACTTTGCGCCTTTTACACAAAAATACAAAAATAAAAAAATAGCCCCATAATTCACTTTTTCCAAAACACCATCTTCAGGTCCGCCAGTCCGCATTTTCCATTTGGGCGAAAAGTCACCCCAGGCCCGCCGGCCCGCATCTGGAAAAAAATCCTCCAAGGTCCGCCTTCCCACATGTAATTTATGCTTGACATGTGGCTCCTCTAGGCGTCGGTGGAGGTGTGGCTTATTTTTACACTTTACACCTTCTTGGGCCAAAAAGTTCAAACTACCTCCGGTGACCCACCTTGACTTGAAACATGGCCACGTGTAGAGTTAGCACGTGTTTGGGGACCGCTTTTGGATTTTTTTTTTGAAGTTGCGCCGAAGAGACACATGGAGGCCTCCATGGCTTTTCTCTATTCCTTTGTGTTTTGGCTAAGTCCCTTTTATTTGGCAGGGCCATATGTCTAACCCAGGACACGTGTAGGCTCAGTGCACATTTGAGTCTACCCCTTGAGTTTTAACCTTTGGAGTTATGCCGGGATGACATGTGGCGCCTTCCGCTAACCCTTCATACTTAGTCGATTTAAATGGTCAGCTCTATCCCCTTTTTGACTTTTGGACACGTGGTAGCTCCACGCTAGATTGAGATCAACCCTTGGGCTGCCCCTCTTGAATTTGTGCCGTTGAGGCATGTGGCACCTTCGTCGACTCTCTCTCATCTTGACTTTTCAACTGTCGACTCTATCCCTTTTTGGAACCTGGGACATGTGGAAGGCTAGTGCTTATCTGGGATACCCTCTTTTAGATTTACATGTGAATATGCACTGAGATGACACGTGGATCCTTCATGAGTCCTGTGATACTTAGCCGATTTGGGCTGATGTCTTTCTCAAACCCTAGACACGTGGAAGCCTCGTGCTCATTTGAGTCTCCGCTTTGGGTTGCGCCTTTTGAATTTGTGCCGTTGAGACACGTGGAGAATTCTCGCAGTTTTTTATACTTAACCGATTTAGGCCCACTACCATTTGACTTCTATTAGACCCTGACCACGTGGAGAGCTGACACTAGTTTGAGTCTCCGTCTTGGGCTCTTACTTTTGAAGCTACGCCGAGCTGACACATGGTTCTTTCCACTTGTTTGGACTTTTCAACGGCCGACTATGTCCCTTTTTGGGCTAGGCACATGTGGAAGCTTCGCGCTTGTTTGGGGATTCACCCTTGGCTTCGACCCTTGAAGGTGCACTATTGAGACACTTGGTAGTTTTCACCATCTCTTCCATACTTAGTCAATTTAGGCCCACTCTAAATCATTTGTGAAGCCCGAACACTTTGAGCCTTTCCCTATTTCTCTCCTAAGAGCCTCTGGCCTCCTTGATGGTGTTTTCCTCATTTGACCCTCTAGTTTCTCCATTTCGAGTCTTGCCACAACCCGACTATCGGATTCAAACGTGGGCTCGCATAATGGAATTGATTTTTAGATTTCTTCCTGTGCAGGGTCGGGTTTGGTCAATTTTGGTGGGGGAAATTTGGATAACAATTTGGTGACTCACGGGGACATCTACTTGCTAGATGAAGAGATCATCTACCTTGTTGTATCTATTGGGTATGGAGTCATGGTTGGTGGCCTGATAATGGTCCTGTTTTGAAGCTTGAATCTGATGTTTACACTTGGCAACCTTGACCCTACCCCATTGTTTTGGAAATGGACCCTCGAAACCTAATTTTAGTTACTCTGTATTTGTTCTATTTTAAAATTAGCAACTGTCATGGTGACCATGTATCTCTCTATTGTAAATATGGAAGGGCCTAGCGCATTCATCCGGAGGCACATCAAACCGCATAACGATGAAAACCTAGAGAAACAATAGATGTGCCAGAGAACTTAGGGAAATAAAACCTATACTATAACAAGACAATGTGCATACCCACTTGGATAAATTAAAAACCTAGGCTAATATTACAAGGGTGAGGGATTTTTTTAGTAGTAGTGTTTGAGGTAGATCCCATTGATTGGAATCTACAATTCTTCGCCATCCAACTTAGCCAGCTGGAAGGCATTGCTACTTGTACATCTTGTGACCATGTAGGGGCCACTCCAAATGGCATCAAACTTGGAATGTTTTCCTGGTTTTTCCCGATCTGCATCCCACTTTAGAACTAAGTCCCCCTCTTGAAAGGTCCTTGTTCTTGCTTTCTTATCAAAGCTCTTCTTGATCAATGCTTGATCTTTCTCCATGATCTGCATTGCATGTTCTCTTGCCTCTCCTACTTCCATTAGCTCTACATACCTAATTTCCATAGGTTCAAAATCGTCCAGTTCCAACTATTTCATGAGCTCTAAAGTGGGAAACTCCAATGATATGGGCAATACTGCCTCTTTTCGTATATAAGCTTGTATGGGGAACTTCTTGTAGAAATTTTGGATGTGATCCTGTCAGCCCATAGAGCTGATTTGAGCTTTGTGTGCCAAGTTCTCTTATTTTCATCTAGAGTCCTTCTGATAATCCTTTTTTTGTGGACTCTTCTTGGCCATTACCTTGAGGGTAATAGTTTGAGGGAGTGCTGAGGTATACACCATTCTTAACAGCCCATTCAGTGATCCTTGTACCAAGGAATGCCAAAGCATTATCTGATATGAAAGTGGCAGGGGATCCAGGACCTAGTGACTATCCCTTCAAAGAAATCCAAGATGTTAGATTCATTTGCCTCCTTTAGTGCCACTGCTTCAGTCCACTTGGTGAAATAGTCTATTGCTATAAGTATCCACTTGTGGCCTTGGCTTGAATTTGGGTTAATTACTCCAATGAAGTCTAGTCCCCATTGCATGAATGGATGATCCAATAAAATTGGACAAAGAGGCAGGGATGTTAAATTTTCCTTCCCTGTGAAGAATGCACACTTCTTGCACTTCTTGATCCATGAGTAGCAATCCCTAAACACCGTAGGCCAATAATAACCAGCTTTCATGATTTTGAGAGTTGTTACTTAAGGGGAAAAGTGGCCTCCTGCTTCTCCATCATGGAACTCATGCAACACCCTCTCAATTTGGCCTGTCCCAATGCACCTCAATAGAACACTATTGATATCCTTCTTGAACAAGATACCATTGATAAGCACATATGGGATGGCTTGTAGTCTGAAGTATCTCCTCTTTGCTTTGTTCCATTCTAGAGGGCACAAAACTGCTTTTTGGAGATAATGCACCAAGGCTTGGGTCCAACATGGAATAGGTGCATCATTAGCTAGTTTTCTTGATCATTCTATAGTAACAAGACAACCTCTTCTTCATCCACTAACTCAACTTGTTGCTTGGAAGTGAGCTACTCACACAGACCCTTTCCACAAACTAGCTTGGTCACTTTGATTTCAATATCATACTCCATTACACGAGTGATCCAACCTACTCTCTTCTCATTCAAGTCCTTGTTTAGGAGAAAATCCTTGACACCAACATGAGACACTAGCAGTTGAATCTTGTTGTTCGAGACCAAGTGTCTAGAACTTCTTCAAACTCCTAATGACAACAAGGACATGCTTTTCAATGAAAGAATACTTTACCTCGTAATCCTCCAAGCTATGACTGAAGAAGGCTATGGGCTGTTCTAAACCTTCCTTGTTAGGCTGAACCAAGATAGCTGAGATTGTGTCTGACCCTCCAAAAGCATACAACATGAAGTCCTTTGAAAAGTATGGGTTAATAAGAGTTGGGGCCTATGATATTGTGAGCTTGATGGCCTCAAAACTCTCTTTTCCTTCTGTTATCCATTTAAATGCAAGAATATTCTTCAACATCATTGTTAAAGGCTTTACAAGAGTGGAAAAATTAGGCAAAAACCTCGAACAAAGTTTATTCTCCCCAAGAAGCTTTGGAGAGACTTCTTGTGTTGTGGCAATGGAAGTGTTTAGATGGCTTCAACCCTTTTAGGATCAATTGTTAACCCTTCTCTTGAGATAATGTGGCCCAAAAATTTTCCCTCATGTGCCAAGAATACACACTTATTTGGATTCAATGACACTCCAAACCTTCTACACCTCTGAAATACCTTCTTGAGGTGGAAGAGATGGTCTCGCAACATTCTTTGAGAAGACGGTGATATCATCTAAATACACCAAAACTATATTGTTGATTAAGCCTTTGAATGCCATGTCCATAGCTTGCTGAAATGTTGCTATGAAATTTGACATTCCAAATGACATCTTATTATAAGTATATGTACCCCATTTGGTGGTGAAGGCTATCGTTGAACTGATCTTATTCTTTCATGATTATCTAATTATAGCCTCGATTATCCATCTAGCAATGAAAACCTCTTAGAGATAGATACAACCTGCAAGATTTTCTCCTTCGATGAAAGTGGGTAGTGATCTTTGAGTGATGCTCTGTTTAGATCATGGAAGTCTACACACAATTTGATTTCCCCATTTATTTTCCTTACAGGCAAAAATTTTGTAACCCAGCTTGAATGCTTGATAGGGAAGATGATGTTGGCCTTAATTAGCTTATTCAACTCTTTTCTCATGAGAGGTTCAATGTAAGGGTTTACTGGCCTTTGATTATGTTTGAAAGGCTTAGATCCTGGGTCTAGCTCGATAGTCTGTTGTGCTAACCTTGGGTTTAAGCCTCTTAAATCCTTGTGAGTCCAAGCAAACACATCTGGGAATTCCTGAAAAAGTTGAATGAATTCAGATTTTTCTTGTTGAGTACTTACCTTGCCAATTCACAACATTTTTCCTTCATCTATAGAAATGGTCTTTGAATCTTCATCCTTTACCTGAATATTAGCTTTCTCCTTCCAGAATTGATCATTTGGGTTGAAGATTGACTCCAAAGTTACAAGGCCCTTTGGTAATTTTTTGGTTCTCAGCTACACCACTTGGTCACCATAATGTTGTTCCAACTTGTCTTGGTTTCGGCGGAGAACTCATCTCCCTCTTGTAAAAATTGACAATTTACTGATCATTCTTGAAGACTTGCCAACTTGTATTGTTATCTAGGGACAGCTAGCCTCACAACCACCTTGATATGGGGCTGAGACTTATCACTTTTGATACTCTCTACTACATCAAATGCCACCCCGATTTCGCCAATCTATCTGCTGCTTCATTCTTCTTCCTTGGGATGGAATTGATGCGAATGCTTCAAAATATTTGATAAGATCCCATACCCGATTCTTGTAGTTCTTTAACAGATCGTTCTTGGTAGCATTTTGTCCTTGACTTGATTCACAACCAACTCACTATCACCAAACACTTGCAAGTTTTTAATCCCTCTTTTTCTTTCCCAATGTAGTCCATGGATCAAGGCTTCATACTCTGCTGTGTTGTTTGAGAAAGAAAATTTGAAATGGAAGGCTAAGTAATATTTTGTACCTTGAGGTGAAACAAGCATATCTCCTCCTCTGGATCCTTGTCTACTTCTTGATCCATCAAAGAATAACTGCCATACCTCATTATCATCCTTGTGGTCTGGCTTAGTGATGTTAGGAAGAGGATGATTATCCTCATGCAATTAGTAGAATCCTAGCTTAGATTCCTCCATTTCATTGTAAGGGTAAAAATGCCTCTTACTTGCCCACTCATCAAGGGTCAAGTCTGGAATACACCCAACTTTGGTATCTACCTCACAAGTGCTTGGGAGGTCCTCCTGATCAAAGGATGAACAATTCGCATTGATTATGGCTTTGGGTACATGAGGCTCAATATGGTAATCCACAATGGGCTCAGATATGATCATAGCCTTAGCTCCATACCTTGTTCTAAAAATCATGTGTGACCAATCAAGAAAAATAGCCTCCAATTTTAGCGGTGAAGTCCTTGACAAACATAATGCAAAATGTGGTGGCAAGTCTATGACTGATATGTTTTGCAATATGGTCACATTGGGGCATGTGTGTAATGTGAGGGTCAAATCCTTGATGACTCCAACCATTGTTACCGCTTATCCCATCCAATTACACTACGCCCTTGGAGATGACTTCATATTGAAGACCCAACTGATCGGCTATTTGCTTTGGCATGACAGAGCTACTCGCTCCCGAATCAATCATGCAATTATGTACCAATTTTTCCCCAATGATCAATGAAACATAGAATGGCGGGGCTTTAGATTCTTACCTTGTTGTCTTCCATTGTTTCCTTCGAGCTGAGATGCATTGGTAAGCACTTTCTCTTGTTGGTTGGGAGCCTAATTTGAGGTTGACCAATTGACCATAACAACATGCAATAGGTCTCTCTGTCATGGGATAGCTAACGACTTCCACATTATGATGTTCACATTTGTTTTCTTCATTTTTTCAATGATATTAAATGGGAATGAGCTATCTTTTTTCTACCCCTTTCCTAGTACATTCTTCTCTTGCACAAGGGTCGTTATAACCGGTGCCTGAGCGGGCCTGGAAGGTGGCTTGGGCTAGCTCTGCACATTGGAAAGTGCACTTTGTGAGGTATCGTAGGGTTGTGGACCGTCACGAATCAAAGGATTTCCCTCTCCAATATTATTCTTTTGGACCGTGTATTTGCTACTATCATACTATGAGGAAATTCTTGATTCATACCACATAAATCTTCAACCTTTGCAATTGAAAAGCATGGTCTCACTTGGAGGTGCCTCTCTCTGGGTTTCTTACTACTAATTTTCCTCTTGATTGGGCTCTTGGGACACACCAATGGTTTGTACCATCAAGGCCTGGTTTAGTGCACTATTGAAACACATTGATTGGTTATGGGGCTGACTACATGGGAAACACCAATCATATTCTTGAGCCATGTTATTTTGTGTTGGAACCAAGGTGCTCGATGTTGAAGCTGTGTTTGGATCATATGGTCGGAAATGTTTAGCACCTTGAGGTTTTCCTTGGTTTTGGTTTTGATTTACAGCCTGAGATGGTTGTCTATTTTGCTAATATGGGGGTCTAGCCTGATATTGATTTGAGTTTGATACGGCCTAGAACTCTGAGCTTGTTTCCTTTTGATAGTCACTAGCTCATTCCCTAGATTCTGCAGCTATTTCATAATCTCTTGTAGCTCTTTTTAAGTGCTAGAGGATGAGGTGGAAGCTTCAATCGAACTCTAATTCCCTGGAGTAGGTATGGGAGCTAATGTGGGTTCTTGGCTAGTGCTTGGATCTCCTAGTTCTGGATATAGAGGCATAGGTGGCCTAGGTGCAATTTTACCAGCCTGAATTAAACAATTTTCAGCTCTAATGGAAATGTTATAGGTTGTAGGTAAGGTCACACCTCCCATTGATTGAATCATTAAGGCAATATCAGAATTTAAAGCTCTAAGAAAGTATAGAAAGCACCTTCATCTGTGGGTCTCACGGCCAATGGAATCCTATCCCACATCCTTTGAAATATAAAGTTGAAATCTATCAACTACTCATTAGGATCCCTCTTGATGGTTGTCAAATGTTCCAACAAGGATATATTATCTCCCTTCTCTCCAAATTGGTTGTGAAGAGCTCTACACAGATGGTCCCAGTTCTGAATAGAGCCTGCTTGTTGACTCTTGAACCATTACAATGCTTTCCCCTTGAATGAAGAGGCTAACAATTTGACTGCAATGTCCATCTCAGTGATTTCATGAATTACGCAGACATTTGCAATGTCTTGAATGTGGTCACTAGGAGTAGTCTGGTTTTCTCCAGTGAAATATGGAATACTCTTTAATGCTGCAACTGGGACTGGATTTTGTGCATTGAGGTGATTCGCCTCACGCCAAAGTGAAGTTGACATAGGGGTTGGGTGGTGGATGTGCCATTATGATTAGCCTAAGAACCCTTGTTGATTGGATGAAAGGCCTACCAGGGGGGTGTCGATAAGGTTCTATTTGGTGGAGATGGAGACCTTTGAGCTCTTCTCCCCCTTCTCCCTCTATCTGGGGACAAGTGTAGATAGATGAACAATCCTTCTTCTCTAGTTCTTGATCTGGTCTAATCCTTCTCATGAATATGCCGAGCTTGGGTTGCTGAAACTAGTGAACTTTGCCTCTTTTGGAGTCGCAAGATGTGTAATTTTAGATCTTCTTAAAAGCTAATACCTTACACTAAGTGCACACCAATCTTGATGCAAAAAATATGGAGACCTCTTGGTCCCACTGGGCGTGCCAAAACTATTAGTGCAAAATCACAGCACCCCTGAATGTTTGTAACTCGATGGGTTGAGACTCTCAATGTGATATCATAACATGGAGCATCTCTCAAAGTGTAGGGATTTAAAATTTAGAGCTCTCTCCAGATGAAGTCCTGTTCCTATTCCTCTGTTCAGGTGCACACAAATAAATTGTAGAGGATCTACTCTAAAACCTACTCTATCTTGCCAAGGAGACAAGGTTGAGAAGATGTGAGAAAATAAACCTAAGCTAACAAGGTGATGCACCAAAGGAATGTTAAACACCCATTTTACAATTTAACACAGACCATAGAAATGTAATACAACCACCATACATAGATAACCAAACTACAATGAACACATGAGAGGGTTAAGAATCATCCACAAACATATATTATTGCTCCAGAGTTGATATAGTACATTACAGTAGCCAAGAGGCAAAAATTTGTATTACAACTTGAATGGGAGGTTTGGAAAAAATTCACTTGCAGACAAGGGAAGAAGGGAGGGTGCAAAACAAAAATGTCCAACCCTTTACAATGAGCCAAGATCTTACCTTTATAGATGCAAAAAGAAGAGAGGAGAAGAAAAGAGGCGGGAAACCTGATTTGGAGCTCAACTACCAGACCATCAATGCCCCTGCAAATCTGCCCACAATCTATTGAGTAGGCTGCTCTCTATGTCCTGCTTCGGCATGATAAGAAGGAAGAATGACAGATCAAATAAAATCTGATCTAGTTATTAGAGCGATCGCATATTACTTGGAATGAATACATTTTCCTATTTTCACCCACTTAACCTTGTCAAAATTTAAGTTTCGGTTTCCATGGCATGACATGAAGGTCGATACCTTTCCAATGGTGCTAAGTTTTTTGAATTTCGGGCCCTGGATCAAAAGATATGTCCATTTGAATGTTTGAGTCGGGTCCATACAAAAATGGCGAAAACTAATATAGTAGAATGGGTCTCAGGAGACCCGAAATTCACTTTGTGCATTTTGCACAAAAATACAAAAATGCCCTACATCCCTGCAATTGAATTTTTCCAAAAACCATCTTCGAGCCCGCCGGTCTGCATTTTCAATTTGGGTGAAAAGTCCCCCACAGGCCCACTGGCCCACATCTAGCAAAAAATCCCTCCAAAACCCACCTTCCCACATGTAATTTAGGCTTGACACATGGTTCCTCTAGGCATCGACGAAAGTGCGGCTTATTTTTACACTTTACGCCTTCTCGGCCAAAAATTTTAAACTACCTCCGGTGACCCCCATTGACTTGAAACATGGCCATGTGTAGAGATGTCTTTGTGCGTTTGTGGACAAATTTTGGGTTTTGTTTTTTAAGTTGCACTAAAGAGACATATGGAGCCCTCTGTGGCTTTGCTCTCTTCCTTTTTGTTTTTGCTAAGTCCATTTCATTTGGTGGGGCCATATGTCTGACCTGGGACACATGTAGGTGCAACACACGTTTGAGTGTGCCCCTTGAGTTTCAACTTCTAGAGTTGCGCTGGCCGACGCGTGACGCCTTCCACTAACCCTTATGTACTTAGTCAATTTAAATGGCCGTCTCTGTCCCCTTTCTGACTTTTGGACATGTGGAAGCTCCATGCTCTCTTGACACTCGGCCCTTGGGCTGCCCTCTTGAATTTGTGCCATTGAGGCATGTGGCACCTGTCATCACCAATTCGGCACTATGATAATTCTTCACCGAACTCCTCATGCTATGATTATTTACTAATGCACAGCCTTTAGTTTGGTGGATGTAATCTGGAAACAAAACAACAACATAACACAAGAATACCATCGACTATGATAAGACAAAATGATGACAAATCTGAAATATCAAAATAAATTATAATATTAACATGAAACTGTTATAATCTCACCCATGAGGTACTTCAAGTGTTATTGACTTCACTTGCCTTTCACCAAGACTATGGGAGAAACTTTACAATTACACCTCTTAATGGCTTCTTCAACACACCTTTAAACTGATGGCTTCCTTCGCACACTTCCTACAATATTTCTCACTACTTCCTTCTATGCTAAATGAGGGGGGTGGCCTCTCTATTTATAGAACTTCCAGGCTTATCCATCTTATCTCTAAGATAGGATAAGCAATCCACTCGACGAATCATATTCCATACCTTAACTCTTATCTCGTACATGTAAGCTTATCTCATTTAAGATAAGATAAACCTTATCATTTTACATGGGTTCCACATTTTTAGACTTTTTACAAATAAAATACACAAAATATTTATGACCTCACTCCTTGTCTTTATTACCAATATAATATTTCTAATTCCTAATCATGTAGACCCTACTTCTCTAATTACCCAAACTTTGACATTTTAACATTACCGGACCACTTACGACAAATATTTACTTTTTACAACATTCCTATTGTACTTTGACTGTTACCGTACTCCACATTATTGGTGGCACCATACTGACAGCGCCGTTATCTTCTATCAGACGCTACTACTAATTATACTTAACAACATCCTATTCCTAATACATACATTAATGAAATAGAAATTACGGAGGAAAATTTTAGTGTCGACATCTTCCCCCTTCCTAGCTTCTACTCCGTCCTCAGAGTAGACTATTCTGGTGCTTGGAAAATCTTCAACTTGTCGTGGTTGACCCATTTCGTAATGGGAGTGCCATCCAATTCCTCTAGTCGGTATGTACCATTTTCATGCACAGCTGCTATTTTGTAGGGCCCCATCCATTTTGGAAGAAATTTTCTCTGTCTTCTTTTTTTGTATCTGGAATCATATACTAGAACCAAGTCATTCACATGAAATGGAGACCACCGGATCTTTTGATCAAAGTATTCCTTCTGCTTCATTTTCTTCTTATGGCTTGTATCCTTTGCTATTTCTCTCATTTCCTCTAGCAAATGAAGATGTACCAACCTTTCTTTTACTGAATCACTTTCATCCATCCTTTCATTTTTCATAACTCTCATAGTGGGAATATCAAACTCAATAGGAAGAACTGGATCAATGCCATAGGCCAACTGAAATGGGGAGTATCCTGTTGCTGACTTTGATGTTGCCCTATATGCCCACAATGCTGCATGAATCCTTTTATCCCATTTATGTACCTGCAAGGCTGCATCTTTTGCTAGAATTTGACACAACACAAAATTTGTTCGTTCCACTTGTCCATTTGTGCTTGGCTTGTATGTTATTGCCTTCCTGTGCTTAATAGAAAACTTATTGACTAGGGCTTCTACCACCTCATTAATGAAGTGGCTTCCTTGATCTGTTACAATTTCTAATGGGCAACCAAATCTGGTGATAATGCGTTCATACATGAACCTTGCCACTTCATCCATGGAAGTTGTTTTCAATGGCCTAGCTTCAACCCACTTGGTTAAATAATCAGGCAACTATAATATACTTATTTTGGCGTGATGTAATTGAAGTGAACCTACAATGTCTATTCCCCACTTTTCAAAGGGACCAAGGGGAAGAATAGGACATAATGAAGCCGATGAAGTCTTACGGTTACCATGTGTTTGACAAATATCACATGTCTTACAATAATTATAACAATCTTTAAAAAGAGTGGGCCAAAGATAACTCGCATCCAAGATCCTTCTTGCCGTAAGTTGTCCAGAGAAGTGCCCTCCACATGTACCATTGTGGAATTCTTCTAGCAGCTTCCTTCCTTGATCACGTCCAACTACCCTCTTGTAGACGGCTCCATCGTGTCCTATTCAAATAATACTCCATGCAGAATAGAATATGGATGACTGGCTTGAGTAATCTTTCTCTTAGTCTTTGCATTGGCACCATCAGAAACTTGAATTCATTCAGATAATTTCAAATATCTATGTATTCACTAGGGATTGTGTCAAGGATAACAATGCTGCATCGGGGAAATCATCATCATCACAAGATGATCCTAAACCATCGTAGGCTCGAGAGAGTGCATCTGCATTGACATGATGTTTCCTGGCCTATCTATAATATCAAATTCAAACTCTTGTAGCAAAATTATCCATCTTGCTATCCTCCCTGATGGGTTAGGCTTATTTACAATATATTTTAGAGCCTAATGATCTGTTACAACTAGAAATTTTTGCCCTAGCAAGTAATTTCTAAACTTCTTTATAGCAAAAATGATAGCTAGAGCCTCTTTTTCAAGCTTACAAGATAATTTACCTCAAAGACCGCTCATTTGTCTGCTCCCAAAGTAAATTGGATGTTCATTCCCATTTTCATCCTTTTGGCTCAAAGTACTTCCTAGTGCTGCATCTGAGGCATCAGTGTACACAATGAATGGCTTGCTCCAATCTGGATTCTTCAAAACAGGTGAAGACACCAGGGCTTCCTTCAATTGTCCAAAAGCTTCATGCGCCTTATTTCCCGGTTCATAAGTAACATCCTTTTTCAAGAACTCAAGGGTTAGTGGTCATGCAATCTTTGAGAAATTCTTGATGAACCTTCTATAGTAACCCACATGGCCTAAAAATGATCTCAACTTACTTCTATTAAGAGGAAATGTTAAATCTTTGATTTTTGAAACTTTATCGTGATCGCACTACAATACCATCTCTCGATACAACATGCCCTAACAAAACGCCTTTAGAACATCCAAAGACACACTTTGTAGGGTTTAGTGAGGCTTGTGCTTCATCTAACCTTTGAAATGTTGTCTCCATTTAGTGCAGTGGTCCAACTTGCTCCCATAGATGCAAAAATCATCCGAAATACTCGATGAAGGTCCCAATGTAGGGTTCGAACACCCTATTCATCAAACGCTGGAATGTTGTTGAGCATTACACAACCCAAAAGGCATAACTCTATAAGCAAATGTTCCCAAGGAGTGGTGAACGTGGTCTTCACCGATATTTCTCTCGCTATACGAACTTGGTTATAGCCACTATATCCATTAGCAAAACTATAAGCACTCTGGCCAGCCTACTTCGCCCAAGATCTGATTTAAGAATGGAAGAGGGTAATGATCCTTCTTTGTTGCCTTATTGAGCTTCCTTGTAATCAACACAAATGCGTAACTTCCCATTCTTTTTTATTGAGATCACAATGGGAGAAACCCATTCTGAATTCTCCACAACAAATATGAATCCTACATCAAGCAACTTATCTATTTCTTCTTTTACAGTCTTGGAAAAATTAGGATTCATTCTATATGGCATTTGCTTTATGGGCTTAGCACCATCTACCAGCTCAATACAATGTTCTACCCAACTTACTTGACGGAGTTCCTTGTAATCAAAAGTGAATAGGTGTATGTACCTTCAAAGAGCTGGAGGTAGGATTCCTTCTCACTCTCCATCACAAAGATCACCAATCTTTATTTGTTGGAGACGATCATCAACTTCTTCTTTAGATAATTTTATGGGGTCATGAGTTAGTGTGACTGGAAGGATATCCATGATCAAACATCCGCCTCGCTTTCTTCATCTTCGTGTCCACTTCACCGGTACTAGAGTAATCGAGAGGATGTCCAATCATCGCCATGACTTGAATCCACAGTGTTCTACCTTATGATGTCGAGGATCACATTTATCTTCACCCTCTCTCTACCACGTCCAAGTGTCATGAAACCTTCATTCCAAAGAGTTTCTTGCATGAGCTCTCCTTAGCCATGGTCTTCCCAGCAGCATTGGGTATGCAACAGTACCATTTTTCATCACCTGAAATTCTACCACACATACCACACCCATAACAGATATTGCCACATTTGAAACTACACCTTCTGGTTTAGTTTTTCCTTTATTTAATGACCTTAACATAAGTGTTGAAGGGCGATCAATTTTTAAACCCAACATATTCATTACAGACTTGGTCATTACATTAACTACAACACCTCCATCAACTAAGACATCATGAATTGAAATACCATTACATAATACCTCAGCATGTGGAGCATAGGGATCGCCTCTGCCTCCAAAAAAGGGGACCTCAACCTCCTTCCTTCTTCGAGCATTGAGTCCACCTCGCAACTCCCGCCTCTTCTCAGAAGACATAGCCAAGAGTTGACCATATGTAATATTTGCGGTGCCTTTTGGACAGATCTTCCAAGATGGAGTATGGTCCTTGCCCCGTGAAATCGAAAAATCCCGCACACCCAACTTTCTTCTCCTATGTTTCTTACTAGTTTCTTCTTTCATCTTCTTAGGATCATTTCCATCTTGATTATCTTTTTCTTTCTTTCTTTTTGTTACAAACACGTCTACTTCATTATTTCTACTCTTATCTACTACATCAAAAGAATTCACAGTGCTTTTCCTTTATCATTATCTCCTTTACTGTATGTAGAAGCTCTATCTCGACAATTATACTTATAATGACCCTTTTATAACAACCATAACAAATAACTTCAGAAATATTTCTTTTTAGACCTCTATCTCCTCCCCGAGAACTAAATTCCTTTCCTCAAGAAGATTAATAGTTAACTAACCCATCTTTTTGAGCAGATCTTCATACTCAGTAGATGTACTAGGAGAAATATTTGTGCACACCGAGAGTTGGTTGTGGATTCTGACCACCAAGGTGCTGGTGTAGGCTCTACTTTAGCAACAATTTCTTTGGGCTCCTCTTCCATGCTTTCTTCTTGCCTTCTTGTAATCTCCTTTGCTTGTTCAATGGTAGCTGGGCGGTCATACTTCACTCGTTGTCTGATCTCTGGCTTCATCCCAAGAATGAAGTGCTTACAGAGGAGATTATCCACGCCATTCATCAACCCATCCGCTAGTCCTTCCTTCCGGATCTGGGAATCGAGCTTCCTCCTTAGCTCTAGAACATGAGCATGATAATCCCTTATCTTCTCCTTCTCTCCTTGGGATAGCCTTGTGATCTCGATCATGAGATCTGCATATTTCTGTTGTTCACCAAATTCTTCAAGAAAACTTTCAGTTAATAAATCCCATGAATTTTTCACATTTTCACCTAGTGTTTCAAACCACCTAAGTGCTGAACCATCCAAAAAGGTAGGAAAAAATTCAGTCCATTGTTCCCTTCTTATAAGGCCATTACAAATACAAGATCGCTTAAACTCTTGAATGAAAGAAGAAGCATCTTCATTAGATTGAGCTGAAAAAACAAGAATATTTCCCATTTTCAAAAGTAACCACCGTGAAATACCAACTCACAAGTACAATCAACAAGACTTATGTATACAAATAATTGGAATCACTATACTAGAAAGTGACTTTACACCTTTCTACAGTAAAATAGAAATGACCACGGTAAACTATGGTAAAACTTGACTTACTACGGTAAAAACTGACTTTACTGTGGTAAACACTATTCACGGTAAAAAGTGAAGTTACTGCAGTAAATACTATTCACGGTAAAAAGTGACTTTACTGCGGTAAATACTATTCCAACAAAAATGACTTTACCATGGTAACTACTATTCATGGCAAAAAATGACTTTACCATGGTAACTACTATGCACAGTAAAAACAAGGTTACCCTCTAATTGATTTTTGACTAAGTGGGAATATCTCTCCAGAAAATCCACCAACGAGGAATGGTCCCGGCAATGGAACCAAAATGTCATCACCATTCCTAAGACTATGATAATTCTTCACCGAACTCCTCATGCTATGATTATTTACTAATGCACACCTTTAGTTTGGTGGATGTAATCTGAAACAAAACAACAACATAACACAAGAATACCATCGACTATGATAAGACGGAATGATGACAAATCTGAAATATCAAAATAAATTATAATATTAACATGAAATCACATAAATCTCACCCATGAGGTACTTCAAGTGTTATTGACTTCACTTGCCTTTCACCAAGACTATGGGAGAAACTTTACAATTACACCTCTTAATGGCTTCTTCAACACACCTTTAAACTGATGGCTTCCTTCGCACACTTCCTACAATATTTCTCACTACTTCCTTCTATGCTAAATGAGGGGGGTGGCCTCTCTATTTATAGAACTTCTAGGCTTATCCATCTTATCTCTAAGATAGGATAAGAAATCCACTCTGACGAATCATATTCCATACCTTAACTCTTATCTCGTACATGTAAGCTTATCTCGTTAAGATAAGATAAACCTTATCATTTTATATGGGTTCCACATTTTTAGACTTTTACAAATAAAATACACAAAATATTTATGACCTCACTCCTTGTCTTTATTACCAATATAATATTTCTAATTCCTAATCATGTAGACCCTACTTCTCTAATTACCCAAACTTTGACATTTTAACATTACCGGACCACTTACGACAAATATTTACTTTTTACAACATTCCTATTGTACTTTGACTGATTACCGTACTCCACATTATTGGCGGCACCATACTGATGGCGCCGTTATCTTCTATCGAGGCGTACTACTAATTATACTTAACAACATCCTATTCCTAATACATACATTAATGAAATAGAAATTACGGAGGAAAATTTTAGTGTCGACGAGTACCTTCGCCATTCTCTCCCATCTTGAATTTTCAATTGTCGACTCTGTCCCTTTTCGGACCTCAGGCACGTGGAAGGCTAACACTTTTTAGGAGACCCGCTTTTAGATTTACCTTTGAAGATGTGCCAAGCTAACATGTGGCTCCTTCCGTGAGTCTGTGATACTTAGCCGATTTGGGCCGATGCCTTTCTCAAACCCTAGACATGTGGAAGCCTCGCGCTCATTTGAGTCTTCGCTTTGGGTTGCACCTTTTGAATTTATGCTATTGAGACACATGGAGACTTCCATTGGTTCTTTATACTTAACTTATTTGTGCTTTCTTCCATTTGACTTCTGTTGGACCTTGACCACGTGGAGCCGATGCAAGTTTGAGTCTCCACCTTGGGCTCTTACTTTTGAAATTACATCGAGCTGACACATGGTTCTTTTTGCTCGTTTGGACTTTTCAATGGCCGACTCTATCCCTTTTCGGGCTTGGGAAACATGGAATCTTCATGCTTGTTTGGGAACCACCCTTGGCTTCGACCCTTGAAGGTGCACTGTTGAGACACTTGGCGCTTCCTTCCACCGTCTCTTCCATACTTAGCCAATTTGGGCCCGCTCTAAATCGTTTGTGAAGCCCGAAGACTTTGAGCCTTTCCCCGTTTCTCTCCTAAGACCCTCTAGCCTCCTTGACACTATTTTCCTCCTTTGAGCCTCTAGTTTCTCCATTTATAAGTCTACCTGCAACCTAACTTTCGGAATCTAAACATGGGATTGTGCGAGGGAATCGACCTTTAGATTTCTTCCTGTGCAGGGTCGGGTTTGGTCAATTTTTTTTTGGGGGGAATTGGGATAACAATACCTTTGGTGATCTAGGAATGACTATCGGGTGATCAAAAGAGAATAATTGCAACACCCTCATGACATAAAAAACCAAATCCAGAGATTTTGCGCAATCACGGGTGCCTAGATCCAGGTCATCGGTGCAAGGTGTCCCTATCTTGTTCTTTGTGCCCCCGCTCGAAATTGTTCGTGAGCTCTAGACTTTACAGAGATCGATTATGATGTTGTTTACATATTGTTCATTTTTCTCCCTTCGTAGCTCGGTTCCAAATTGTGCTTATATCATTTAAGTCCTCTTTTCTTCTTCTTCTTTGCTTAGGGTTTCATATTTTGCATCTTAGTTTTTTTGTGTCATTTCTATATTTTATCTTTTATGCATCAATTTATCTACATTATTAGATTTAATCTAAATTAAACTAGATCATGTGGCTAACCCCACTCATGATCCTACACTTATATCCTTCTTTTTCTTCTATCATGGCTCCTAAATTTCCTCACATCTCCTTGCATGAATTACTTCAAATGCATTCACCTTGCAAAGATGTTCTTCATAAATTCCTAGATAATATGTATCTCCCTCGCAATATGCCACCCGCTCAAGTGCCATCTGCTTCTCGCTCTCTAATGCCCCTATTGATTCTGATACCACACCCAATCAATCCATTTACAAATCAATTCAAGCTTTACATGGGTTATTTCAAGACAAATTTTAAGCTATGGAAACCACAATTACATCTCTTAAAGCTGAAATCCAACATCTCAAGGATGCTTCTCAGGCCCATGCTATTTGTTCTTCTACATCTCATCCTAATCCTATGTCTTCTACATGTGCTCATGTCAGTGAACCTCAAGTCTTACCATTACCAACACCTCTCAAGTTTGATCTCAATGCTAAGAAACATGATATTCTTCCTGATATACTTAATCAACAATTGATCAACTTGCTAACTACTCATTACTATCATACTTATGGGATTAACAAATACATTGGTTTCCCATTTTGTAATTATCACATGAATAATGGACATCATGATGATGATTTTTATGCTCTAAAATGAAGAATCAAGCACCTTGAGCATCAAGGTTTTATTTCATTACTTCACAACATCCTACTACATATTCAATTGCTAAATCCCAATGGGCTCCTAAATTTGGTCCTTCCATGTCTAATGAGCATCATTCCATAGTTACTAATGTTCTTCCTTTGGTCACTCAAGATCCACCTATCTAACCCATTCCAACTAAGCAACCTCCTCTAAAAATTAGTCCATCCCCTCCTCCTAGCAAGTCTTCCACAACGTTATCCATTCCAACTAAGGAGCCTCCTATAAAAATTAGTCCATCCCCTCCTCCTCCCAAGTCTTCTACAACATTACCCATTCTAACTAAGTAAATTCCTGTAAAAAAAAGTCCATCCCCTCCTCCTTGTAATTATTCTACATCATTACCCATTCCAACTAAGCAACCTCCTCTAAAAATTAGTCCATCCCCTCCTCCTCTTAAGTCTTCTATGGTGTTACAAATTCCATATCGACAACCACTCTCTAAGTAAGACCAAAAACCTCTATATAACCTATTTAGGCCTTCTCCTGTTAACTCAAAGTATAACCTTGGTTCTACTCTTGCTCCTAACTACCATTGTGACGAACATATTATTTATTCTAACACATTTAAAAATCCTCCACCTTGGCAAGGTATCTCCCACGTCATTGTTAGGTTGTGGAGCTAAATAGCTTCACTGGAGCATGCATTACAAAGTGACTAGGTTACACAGTGACCGACATCGGTAAAAAAGTGAACGAAATCAATTAGGAAGTGAACAACATCGGTTAGGAAGTAAGTGACATCGGTTACCTATGTGGGAGTGTTTTATTTATAAGTCACGGGATTTAATATAGCTTTTGTTTTAAAGAAAATATATTGGATGTAATTGCATGGCTATTGTGCCCTAAGTTTTTCTAGGCTTATATAAGTTAGAAAACTAGGGTTAGAGGTGTAAGATGAGAAGAAGAGCATAATCCTTGGTTGAAAGGATGATGAAGAAGAAGAAAAATAAAAATCAGATTGCATGAAGACAAGAGCTTTCATAGAGAGAAGTCTGAATAGAAGGAAAGTGCAGGTACACTGTTGGTGAGAAGATGGTATTATCTTCTACTATATTTCCTTTGTATTATTTAGTCTCATGTAATGGCTTACATAGTATGCAAAGCACTTAGTGTTTCTTCTTGTTAGATCCACAGGTTGTTGTGAGATCTTATTATTTCTCATTCTTGTAGATCCACATGTTGTGAGATCTTGTATTACATACCCATGAGATCATGATGTATTGTTGATCCATAGGAATCTAGTATTGTAGAGGAAGTTGTCTTCATGTTTGCACAAGCTGATGCAGTGATGATGGAGAGACTTATTTCTTGGTACATAGTTATGGTTGCACATTGGTAGACCCTTCTAGAGGTCTTGTTTGCAGAGTCGTAGTACGGTGAAAGCTTGGTTGCCTTGTGGTAGATGCGGGGGTAGCTTTAGATATGTGATATCTGGTTGTGTTTCGGAGGCACGATCATAGTGCACTCAGTGTATCTCAGTTAGAGATCTAGAGGAGACACATGTGGTGGTATGGAGGAACACTTTAGTGTACTAAGGAATATCTGGTTTGAGATTTGGGAGGAAGAGATACTCTTGTGCATACGAGTTGGTTTGTAATCTCTTGTTATATTATATATATGAGATCTCTATCTTTGGTGGATGTAGCCCAAATTGGGTGAACCATGGTACATGTTGTGTTATGTGTGTTTACTTTTACGTGATTTGGAAGGTTCTTGTTTATACTTCCACTCACTGTAGATTTTTTGGGGATTGTTATATCCGTATTTGCATGTTTTGGATTTGATATTCTATAGTTGCAAATGTTTCCGCATAGACCCACTCCCAAAAGTCATCACATAGATCCCCATTTCTCGCACACTTGAGGGGCATCATACTCCCCACATTCTATCACTAGCAGTTGTCTCTATCACCTACTATCATAATTCATGCTTTGCGCTTCATGTCTAATATTTCTAAGCATTTTCAACCCCTTTGATACACGCATTCTATTGCCATTACCCTATACCTAACTCTAGTTTGATGGTTCATACTTGAATGCTGAGGGTCTAAATCTGAAATGAACCTCACCACATTCACTCTTTATGCTCTACGCTTCACGATATATCTTTCTAGGACACATTATCAAACAATTTCCCGATGACACACTCTTGTTCTATGGTTCATTTTTTATTGTTGAGGGGTATTTTATAAATGAACCTCATCTCATACACATCCGCTGGGGGGCATGATGCTCCTATCACATTCAAACATTGCATACCATTCCATCACAATCATATACTACATTTTCATATCTTGGTTGCACTTAATCTTTCTTGCTTATACTACTTATATGTTGCACTTTTCTTACTCTACTAGTCAGATACTCAGTATGTCATTATCTTTCTATATAAACACATGCACATTCACTTGGTATTTTGCGGTAAATGTATATCTCTTACGAGGTTATTCCATGCTACAATGATGCTTGTCTTGTACCTTTTACTAGTCCCACCGAGGCTCATGGGGGCATCTACTTTCTTTACTATCACATACTACACAAGTTCAATTGCTAAATTTTTCACTTCTTATTACGCTTACTTTACCTTTCATAGATTTATGCATGCATTGACATACTATTTATATTTCTAACGTAATAACAGTGCTTCATATGTAGTATTTAATTTGTAGGTCTATATGCCTCCACGATTATTTCATACAATTTTTCTTGACATTGTTTCATATTGTATTCTATTGTCTGCATGGGCTTTGCCTATGTCTTGTATGATTATTATATGATTTTGGCTGTTTTTCACCTTGATTGTCTTATATAACAATGTGAGTGATTCCCCATGTATGAAACCCACTTGCATGGTCCACTTTGTTTACACACGTGCTTGATTACACTGTCTTCTATTGCATGTTTGCTACTTTTTCTGCTAACACATATTACTAGCCACTTTGTTTGTATGTTCCTTGGTTTCTACCATGCACATCTCCTACCCCTTACAGTTATACAATTCAGCTAAACATTGGGTCCTCTCATTTGGGCCACATTCTCCTATAGACGTGACATGCACCCAAAGCGAGGGGGACATAAATTGGGTGAAAAAATAACCCCTAAAACAACTTAAAACTATTGTACGAGATCTTCACAAGACAACATCATAATAAAAACATAGTCAAAAATGACCCATAGTCTAACTTGGGTCCTCAAAGAAAGAAAAACTCTTGCACCCAACATCGAGACAGTGGCGCATAGGCGCTGTGTCCTCCCTTGGGAACTAATGCCCAACATGATCGAAAATAGCTTTACTTTCCTTCCATTAATCTACATGATCAAAACCACTTTGTAGATGGTGGGTCCTGATTTTTCATGATGACCCAATTATTCTAAATGAGTTCTCGAGTTGTACCATTAAAAGAGAGAATTCATTATGTAATCGGAGGTTTGTCGGTAACTTTTAACAAGATGAATTTTAAGAGAAATGATAATGGGGGGAGAATTCACAACACTTAAACAAATGAGTGATGTTAAGGTGGAAGAGAATTTACAAGGTGAACATGATCAAATCTGAACAAAATGAGTGATAAGAGTGACGAGAAAATGCGAAAAGGGTAAGTCTTAACAAGATGAGTGTTAAGAGGAACGAAAAGGGGGAAATCACAACACTTAAAAAATGAGTAATGTTAAGGTGGAATATGGATTGAAATGTTAGTTTACATGATTCTTAACAGAATGAGTGTTAAGAAAGATGAAGAGGTTTGAAAAGGATTTGGGAGCCTTTATAAGGTGAATGTAAAGAGGGAAGAGGCAAAAGAAGTGAGTTTTCTCAACTTGAAAAAAGTTACTTGTGATAAGATGAGACTTAGATACATGATGAGAGATGGTCAATGCTTAAAAAATTAGTGTTAAGAAGGAGGAGACTTAGAAAAGATGACAAGTTTTCTTAACTTTTAACAAGGTGTGTGTTAAAGGAGGAGACTTAAGAAGATAATGAAGGATACCAAATTTTAACAAAATCATGTTAAAAGAGGAGACACAACAATGAAATGAGAGTACTAAAATAATGACAAAGTGAATGTCATCACAAGAAGTAAGGTAATGGCGATGAAAATGTCTAAATATTGTAAAAGTGGAGATAAGATACAAGGGGAAAGTGATTTATTAAATGATCTCAAATCAAAGCAAAGTGAATGCTTTAAAGAGAGAAGTGAAGAAATGATGAGGATGTTGACAATGTAACAAAGTGATTGTAAAATATGATGACACATGATGATGGGGAAAGAAATATTGAAGATGTCATCAATTAAACAAATTGAATGTGAAATGCGATGACGTAGAAGTGTGGAATGCTTAGAGTTCAACAAGATAATGTTAAACTTAAGACTTACAACAATGAAAGTTTAAGGTCATCAAAAGGGTGTTTGATCACGATAAAGTGAGTATCACAATGTCAATACTTAGATGAAAATGATGAAAGTACTCAAGTTTGGATATGGATGTCTGTAACCCAAGACTTAGACACGTTTAAAAAGTGACAAAGTGGATGAGAGAGAAAATGTGAATGACAAGAGTGAAACACAAGTGTGTAACACATAAGAAAAATGAAAAATGATGTATGTGAAAGTT
This sequence comes from Taxus wallichiana var. yunnanensis, assembly GCA_018340775.1. Lineage (NCBI taxonomy): Eukaryota > Viridiplantae > Streptophyta > Pinopsida > Cupressales > Taxaceae > Taxus > Taxus wallichiana. Next base: position 315,352,338 of record CM031234.1, on the reverse strand, counting down.
GGCCTCTACCTTAGATTGGCTTGGAAAAGGTGTGTCTTCCTAAGTGGTTCACTCAACTAGATGTCAACAATATACTTGAGCGAGCGTGGTGTTATTTCTAACTTCCAGATTTACTTTACCCCCTTTGAAACCTTGAGCAAAGATCATGCTCAAAATGAATCACACTGGGCTCTCCATTACTAAATATCTATGAATCTAATCTCACAAGGTTTTACTATTCAGTTGGGATAAAGGTACCCATTTTGTCAGCCAGCTCCCTCAATGTGTCAACTACTTTAGGGTTCATGTGGTACTCCTCAAGTGAGTTTTATGGCTTATGCCAAAGAACTTCCCATAGTCATGGCGGTTGGGCAATAGCCTTGTCAAATATACCTGCAAATACAATGTGTAGTGTTCATTTTATCTTGATTAAAAATATTCCCTACGTATAAAGTATTAGTAGTTTGACTGAGCTCACGATCAAGGAAACATGCAGTTATTAGTTTTGAGTGGTCTTCATAATACAGTCCTACAAACAAGTTTTAGTAGTTTTACGAGGTAGACAAAGAGGAAAAAATGAAAAAAAAACACAATCATGTTTCTGATTCTCAAGATCACTTGTAACAAGTGCAAGAGAAGAGCATACGTGCGAAGTTTGTTGCAAAATAGTTTCACAAAAAATGAAAAACAATAATATGAAGCACAAGTAAAAAAATTGCCACAAAGCATTAGTGTATGCTGAAAATGATGAAATGACTATATCACAATAATATATTAACAAGTTTTATGATTAGTCCAAAGTGATAAAAGTGACGAAAAATAAAAAAGGCGAGCCTAGTTTTAGTTGTAAAAATCCTGATGGAATTAATTAAACTAAGTAATTAATTAAATAAAATAATGAACTAACGAATTTAAAAAATAATTAAAGTTAATATAATTAAAATATTAGTTAATAGTAAGATTAAGATATAATATACATAGAAAACTTAAGTTAATAATAAAAATAATTAAATGAAAGGTGAAACCTAAGTTTTAAACTTATGGTTAGACCAAAATATAACCTAAACCTAAAAAAACATATAAACCTAATAAATAAAGTTTTTGTTTAGATATTCGAGTGGGTTAGGATGTTTACATAGGTCGAAGGTTTGGATGGAAGTGTGGTGGCACGGTCACGGGCAAGGTGGTGTGAGTGAGAGGGAGGTAGGGATGAAGGCATCGTGCATTGGTGTTGGCTCTTTGATGCGATAGGGGATCTACATGTAGCATGCTATGGGGTTTGTGAGTGGTGAGATAGGCTATGGTGTGAGTGAGTGACTATCTGCAGGGATTCTCACGGGAGGTTGGTGTTAACTACGGGAGGAGAGATCCATGTGGATGGAGAGAGTCCACGGGGGGAGTGCTTGGGGTGGTGTCCGGCGTGGGAGGGTCGGGTTAGGTGTCGGGGAGGTCGGAGGGGTAGGGAGTGGGGTATTGAGTTAGCTCGGTGAGCTAACTCATCAGCCGGGTGGGGTGGGAATGGGGAGAGGGTAGAATAGGGTTTGATAGGGGAAAGGGGTGGGGTGACCAGCTTAGTGAGCTGATTTTTGACCAATTTTTTTGATTTGTTATTTGATTTTTTAAAATCATTTTGTAATAAAATATGATTATATTTTTTTATGTTTTTTTGTAGGTTTCAAACTAGAATGTAACAAAAATTTGTTATTGCAAAACTAGAAGATAGAAAACAACCCCCACTTTAATAGACAATCAAATTTAGTCATAACTAAACATCGTGCTTAATGCGAGAGGAAAAAACAATAAAAGTAATTTTTTTTGTGAATCTAATTTTAAAAATTGAACTAATTCTACTTCCCCATAACCCCTGCAAACACTTGTACGTAAAAATCCACAAAACATAAATGTATTATGAGTTGACTAAAATTTGATTTTTTCTTCTCAAATCTGGAAAACACATATGCACAACAAAAACATGCTAAAAACAAGTTTAATCAAATAAATCCACATAAAAATTAATCAAACGTGAAATAAAAATGAATGGGAAATGGGTGCACTCCCACAGTGTGCCAAAATGAAGACAATGAAAAACTAACTGATATGGAGACAAACATACAACTTGCAAACCTCTTGTAGCTTTCCAATGCAACCTCCAGTAATATTGTGTGAAGCTTTGGAGCTTGTGTAACCTTGTGAGTGAATGATTATGGGTACTCTTGAATTAACTCTAAATGTGGATTGACCAATGCTATGAACACATTTTGAAATCTTCCAATATGTAGATAATGGGAGGAAAATTGACCAAAAATTGTGTTATAAATCAAAGAGGATTTATAATAGGATGAGAATGCATTTTATAGAGGCTAAATTGGTTGGAATTTGGTTGGAGTTAGCTGAATGAACATGCTAAATATAGAATTTAAGGGGACCCAAAAATTGTTTGATTAATAAACACTATTTAAGGGTAGTAAATGAATTTGGCTACGAAGTTACATCCGAGAAAGGTGGTTGTATGTGCAATTGAATTGCCCCCACCTTTCTAGGATTCTAGAACCTAAGTTGACTGGATTAGTGAAGTGGAGTCCATGTGGAGTTGATTGGGATGAGGAAGTGGAGTCCAAGTGGTTGTTATAATGTGCACACTAATTAATTAATCATTTAATTAATAAATGATAATTAAACTAGCTAAAGGGGTACTAAGGATTAATTTAATTAATCCAAAGGGGTACAAGTGCATGACTAATCAATTTAATTAATCAGTCATAAAGGGATGAATGATAGGGTGTCTTGAGACATTCTTTGGGAATAGGTGATTGATTTTGAGGTGCCTACATATGGCATAGTTGATCAAAGGAGGGAGAGGTCCCAAAATGATGCTCTCTTGCGGTGGAGGTAAGAGACTTTAAATAAAGAGGTCTTACAATTTTGAGTCAGCTAGTACATTAGTCATCTTAGCATGGTTGTTCTTATAATGTAAAACATAGTCTGCTAGATGCTCATTAGATCCCTTTTAAGTTGAGAAAGTTATAGATAAGAGATCTTAGTGTCGATATTGATAGAAAAGTGTGCAAGGAAAGCATCGGCTAAGTGTGTAAAAGAAGCTACCAAGTGAACATGTAGATCGTAAAACCAACACATAACATAATCTTGCAAGTTTCTAGGAAATAATTTAGCTGGTAATGTAAAGTCATCCGCATAGTCAAGACATTAATTTAGCTAGTAACGTAAATTAATCCACATAGTCAAGACATGTTACATGAAAATATAGAAGGTGCTCCATAGGGTTGCCATGGACATTGAAGGTAGGAATCTTGGGTGTAATACAACTAGGAATAATTTGATCTAGACAACAACCCGTGGCAATTATAGTGGAACAACTTCTAGGAACCATAACTTCATCGTAGCTCCAATTGACTCTATTCAAAATAAAACATAAAGCTTGAAATGTGTAGAATATGATGGAAGGATGGGGAAATTTGTTTGGAAAATTTTGAACCTCAAAATCCTCATCTAAAAGCCTCAAAATGTACTTTTTGTAATGTTGTCTAAAAAATAGTAAATTTTAAAATAATAAATTTGTGAAATTATCACATATATGATTATTGGAAAATGAAACACCTTATTTCTCTTGAGATTGGTGACTTTCCACATTATTCTAGGTACCTCTTTGTATTTCTAAAAATAGTATATAAGTATATGTACCACTGTAAGGGAAGGTCGACATCTCATCGGGCTATTATAATCACACTCTTTGAGTAATATATACATATATTTTCGTAGAGATAATTTTAAGCATTATACATATCGTTTCGTAGATAGATTTTTGTTTTCATTTAGCAAAATTTTATCCTATCCTTTAATTCTGAAACCCTTTGAGATTTGGATCAAAAGTGGATAAAAAAATATGGAGGGTGTAAAAGGGGTGTGAAGGAGTAGTGAGGAATTAAGAGATGGAGAGGATTGTGAAGTAACGTGTTGTAGATCCTAATATAAAGAAGCTAGGTCTTGGGTGCCGGAAGAGGATAATTTTTGTGTGTGCAAAGTAATAGGATGGGTGAAATGATTGGTAGGAGTAGGCATAGAAATAGGAACAATGGAGGTGGGTGGGAGGGTAGAATTAGGAGGTTGTGTCACAATAGGAAGAGAAGTATTATTAGAGACTAGTGGGTTGAGCTCAACTAGATTAGTGGCTTCCTCACAAGAAAAAAACAATAAGAGATATAAATCTTGAGGATGTTCAACAATATGGGCCTAGAGGTCACGAAGATCTTCATTAGTAAAGGGTTCATAAGTTTCAACCATGGGAGTAGAATCAAAAGAGAGCCTAGAAGCAAGGTGGGGTTCACCAAATGATTTAATATAATTTGAATTAAATCTATATTTTAGGGTAACTTACTATAATGAATGATATAAAAATGCTAATATACAGTGAAGACACAAGAAAACACACATATAAATGTGAAATCATAAGAAAATGTAAGAGAGGAGACTTAGCTGATTTTAGAGGATCTGGATATGATTTGAGTTATGTGTCTACTATATTTTATTAGAAAGAGTGTCATAGAGGCTTGGTGAGGGTTATGGAATCTGAAACTACATAGGAAAAAAGTTCCTAGGAGAGGACAGGAGTGCCTGACGTTCTTGTCTAGATTTGGGTGCTTTGGTGTCTAGGTACATGCATGTGGATTTGGTTCTTTTAGGGCTATATGATGTTTTCTATCCTTTTACGTATGTCACTCTGGATTCACTATCTAACTTTGTGAATGTACACCGTAACTTTGTAATAAAAGAGTTCACTGCACATACCCACAACCAAATCGAACCTAAAAGCAAAATGTAAAATGGGAGTCGACCGACTTTGGTGGTCACCGAAGAGCGAATTTACGACCTAGCGGTGCACTACATCTCAGAATCCATGTAGTTCTTTGTGTAAGTGTGTGTAATGATGCCCTAGGATGCCCTTGTGCAAATTACACAATGATAGTGGGCTAGATATAGAATGTAACGATGTATAGAATGTGTGGGATGAAATATAATAGACTTCCCCTCCTATGTTGTGTATGCAGAAGAATACAACCCTTGTCCCTTGAGTGAGTGTGCTAGATGGATGCTTTGAAGTGATTTTGTGCCTTTAGATGTAAGCTTAGGTGATAATATGTAATGCTTAGTGCTTGGTCCTTTATTTTGAAAACATAATCTGTGTATTTATATGATTCCCTTGTTTGAATTTCATAATTGACAATTGAAAGGCCAACCAAAAGTAGTAAAAATTAATTAAGAAGTGAAAGGGGTCCAAAAGGATAAGAAAAAGGTAAAAAAGACATTATCTCCTAAGAGGACAAGAGCACTTGGCGCTAGTGTCCTAATTGGTTGCTAGTGTCTCGAGGCCATAGGAATATAAAATAATCAAATGCCATCAAGAGTGCAAAATGTATATAGCCAATAAAAGTGCGAAGGAAAACCATAAGGTGAAAGGAGTTGTAATTACTAGTTTTCTTTCTTAGAAATAATGTAAATGCTAGCATTCTTTTAGGACATAGAAATGTACCCAAGTGCATATATTTTGTGTCTACACTTATGATTGTGAAATATTCTAATAATTATGACCCTAGGAACATAAAATAACCCAAATAAGATATTCAAATTGAAAACAAAGTCAATGAACTTAAGGATCTAGGATTACTATGAGTCGTCCTAGACCATACCCACATTCTAACCTAGTTGTGTGGTTTTATAAAGTTAAGGAGAAAACCAAAACATAAAGTTTATCTACATGAAGAACATGTATTGTTTACTTATTTTATAAAAATATATTTCAAACTTGATGATAAAGAATAGTGTAATGATATGCAAGTCACGAGAGAGCTTCAGAGATGAACTAATTTGATTCTAAATGTTAGCATTTATCTTAGCAAGGGAGCATGATCAAACTTGACATTGCACAAAGGCAAGTTACTAAATTTTAGTGTCTACAATACCATAAATACACCCTATATATCCTCATATTTCTATTTTGGTCTTTGGTGACTATGTTTCCCTTCTTCATAAAATTTTTTCTTTGTCCTAGTTTTTGGTAGGATTTAGGACTGTGACTAATCTGTAGGGTTTTTTCGTATAAATGTATCTATGCTTCTATATGATTTTCTAATTTTCTAATAATTTTGAACCCAAAGATAGTTTTCTTGATATTTTTCCTCTTTTTCCACATTTCTCGCCCAATTGTATGTTATCTAGTGTATCAATAGGCTCATACTTTGAATTCAAGAAGTATTTACTTTTTCTAAGTTTTTCAAACCTATATGACTGTTTTATCATGATTTCTCTCTAATTTACCTAGGTTTTTGAAAAATATATGGATATTTAATTCTTATTTCTACCTATTTCCCCACCTCTTAAACAATTATAGTTACTAAATCATATGATAGTGCACAATTTTTGAGTGGCTTATAGGATTATAAAGTAATTTGTCCTCTTCCCTCACTCAAATTATTTTCTTGGAGTCCTCTTAGTAGGATCTTAATCCTATCATGTGCATTTTTATTTTTAAAATTTAAGAAACAAATTTAATTAAATTATCTTTTTCTTAGTTGGATATCGTTTGAAAAAATTAAGTTCTAGGGAAATGATGGGTGATCCCATTCAATAAATATTGTAGAGAAGTAGTAGATTTTGAAGAGGAATGTTGGAAAGGGGCCAAAATTATGGTGTGGATAGTACATAAAATTTTGAAGTTAATCCCAACAAGGCCTATGCTTTAAGATATTCTTTTGTTGATGCACCAAAAAATTCCATTTCCTTATGATGAATAAAAGGAGGTGCAAGGTACAAGAATATTTTTTTGTTATCAATTAATTCAAAGGAATTGATCAAAGATAAAGGAAGGTGGTGTAAAAATTTATGATAAAAAATTTGTTGGTGATCTTGAACGTATAAGGAAATATACGAGAATTGTATGATGTAAAGTTTACAAATTTCAAAGTATTTGGTTATTGGTCAATGAATAAGATATCATGTATTCTTTTAGATTTTGGGATAAACGATACACATATCTACTATAAATGATGCACATTTTGGTCTATATATATTGACCCCGACAATGTAGGATATAAAAATTTCCAATATCATAGTCTTGGCGAGAAAATTTGTCAGGTGGAAAAATTGATGGGTATCCGCCAACGCTTTGGGAATCTAAGTCCCTCTATTTGAATGATACAAATCCATATTATTATGCATGTGTGAAGTTAAACTATGTGGTGGCTTTATGGCGGGTATCCAAAAGGAACATTCCAATGAACTTGCAGAACTAAAGCTTGCGATTTATTGCGAGGGAGGAATTTTCTTAGGAGGTAGGAAAGGGAGTGGGAAAAAGTAGATGGGGATTAATGTTGCAGGTAGAAAATAAGATTTCTACAACTATGAACCAAAATATTTCAACACACATATATTTTAGAAGAAAAACATTTTTACAATTGGCAACAAGATAAACTAAGATTTAAAACACAAAGTTTTGGAAATATCCTTATAAAAAGACAACAAACTCCTTTCTTCATTGATACTTTGGAAAAATTGTACATAGTGAGAACAAGAAGAACATAGAGAGGGGGAAAAGAGGAATTAGCTATCTCTTTTGTTTCTTCACAAGTAGTAATCTCTCATGAGCATACAAAATTGACAACCCTTTGGAATGAGGGTTCCATTACAATTTATAAAATTGTGAAACATCTTTGCTTGCCTCCCATGTGGATTCTCATATGTCCCTTGGAACATGTAAAATTTCAAATACTTAGGGATGAAATTAAGTTCCCTTTTATTAATTAAGGGTGAATTATTACAATGTTTATTAAATTCACATTTAAATTGAATAGGATAAACATCATGATTGTTCATGACGAAGAATTATAAAAAGGAGGGGAGAGAAGAGGAGAGAGAATGAGAGAGGAGAAGAAAGAATAAATGCTCCGAGTAATGGTTGTCTTTGATGAAGATTTGCATTGAAGGTGTTGACGATGGAAAATGGTCCATGATAATATTTCACACAATGCTACACCGAAAGAAATTTTTGATGAAGTTAAATTTGAACACTTTATCCTTGTTGATGATGATCATGATATCCTCTTTGTACATGATACAAACGCACCTTGGACCACTTTGAGTGAGTTTTTAAAAAACTATTGAGACTTCTTGAGGTGGATTAAAGATGACATGTGGACAATGCTCGTGATGATCCTATGTGACACTGTCATGCTTTCTTTGATAAAGATGGCTCCATGGAATGATGTAATTTTCCTGTACACATTGAGAAGGTAAGTGATGAGAATTGATGAGTACACCATTGAAAATAGTGAAGAATGCCCATTCTACAACATAAAAAAACCTTTCCAAACCATGAAGCACCACCATTCCTTTGATCTTATGATTACACATATGAATGGAAAGTCGAACAATTACTCGAAAAATGAAGCCATGAAAATCTTGTTATCTCGAGGACATGAATGACCACAATTAGGAATCAATTCATTTGTAAAAACTTTGTCCTCCATTGGCTCCTTGGTACACAAATTATTCCATCATTGATATTTTCAAATTCCTTGTGGGTGACATCACTAACCCCACATCTAAGTACTTGGATGGAAGAGTCAGAATGCTTGGTTTGATGCTGTGAACCTGAACTTCATGGCTGCCATGGGCACTTCTCTGTATCTAAAAAAGGGGGTTTAATATTTTTAGAAAATGTGATTTTTCACCCTTTTCAACTCGGACCACCTCTCGATCACCTTTCTCGATCCTTTGAATGCTTGATTGAAAAACTCTTCCTTTACGAAAAATTATTTCTATGAAGGTTTGCTATTTATAGTAAGCTCTTGTATAGAGACTTACTATTTTTGGAAAGTGGGTCTCCCAGCCTCGATTTAGATGAAATCAAATTTTTTGATATGGTTTTTTCATGTTTATCTCACATATGAAATTTCATCTCAATCCGGTCTTTGGAATAGGAGAAATTAAATTTCAAAAATTTGGGTGTGGGAAATTGGGGTTTTCTTCTTTGTAAAAAATCTAGTCCATGCATGTAAAATATTTTACTTGGGTCTTCAAGGCACTGGAAATGTGAATGAATGTAAAAAACCCCATGTTGATTCATGCACTGGTCTTCAAGATATGAACAATCTCACTTTGTGGGTTACGAAGTTCTTATGGCGAGAGATCTTTCCTGAGCCTTTACAAATTTGGGTTTTTGATAGATTTCTCATTAGTTGATCATGGAAACATGTGTGCAATGGATGGAAATGGAAAATGGTGAAGGAGGAATTTTGGAAATTTTTTTCCAGAGTTCTGGTGAAAATGGAGAAGTGTGGGGGAATGAGCAAAAAGGCTAAGTGTGGTTTATATAGGTGGGAGATGGAGAGAGGAGAGAGAGGAAAGGGGAGCACATTTTTATGCCCCCTTTTCCCTTGAGAATGGGACAGGGGACACAAAAACGTGCCTCTATTAGTGTATAATTTATTTTCCTCGCTTTATTTGTATTATCATACTTGAGATATTCCACCTCACTTGGAGTTTCCCTACACTTATGGGATGTGCTTGCTTAGGTGTACACTTGACTACACTATTCTAGGTTTTGGTTACCATTTGACTACACCATTCTAGGTGTTAGTCACCACTTGAATACACCATTCTAACTATTTGTTACCAGATTCTAGGTGGAGATCGACATGATTCTAGGAGAAGGTTACATATTCACCTCCTTTATGTACATCTCTTGCATTATTCTATTTGATTGTATTGAGTTGGAGCTATGTAATTATCTCTCTTGTATTTTCGTAATTTGTAGTCTTGTATGCTTGCATTGTTTATCTTGGAACAATTCACATCTCACATCATTCACCCATGTAATATTCAAACCAATAGATCTGTAGCGCTTCTCCGATAGCCTCGGCTGGTGAGGACATATGGCACACTTGCACGGGTGAGGGAAAATGAGAAAAAGCCTGATTTTAGCTCCTGGGTGAATTTTTGGTCACATGGATGTCTTTGTGGAAGCATGGAAGGGGGAAAATTTATTATGATCCCCTTTTCCTTTAGGAATGGGATGAGGGGAAACCAAAAGTGTGCCTCATCTTGGAGGTGACACTTGGCAAGCATGCAGAGCGAGGAGAGGGGGCTTAAAAATTGGCCAAGAGTGCTTCGCGGAGGTCTCTGGGGTCACATGGTGGAACCACATAGCCTAAGGAGGAAGGGGGTACATTTTTCTACCCCTTTTCTGCTTGGGAATTTTATATGAGGACACAAAAAAGTTTCCTCATCTTGGTGAGGACAAGTGACACACATGCGAAAGTTGGAGTGGGGGCTAGAAAATTTAGGAAAGGTGCTTATTTGGGGTCTCCGAGGTCACATTGAAGGTCCATGAGGCTTAATGTGGGGGGCCACATTTTTGCCCCCTTTTCCCTTGGAGAATGATGGAGGGGCACAAAAATTATGCCTTGTCCTCAAGCTTCCACGCAGTACTAGAGAAAATGACTAAGTATCAAACATGTACCTTGGGCGGTGACTTGAAAATGACATATATTGAGCTCTGGATGAATTTTTTGACACTTATTTATATGATTTTGTTTGTAAAATAAATTTTGATAAGTATGGGAGGGGTCCCAAGGTCTTATTATTCTTTCAGCCTCTAAAAATGGTCTTTTTAAATCAAGAACGATAATTATGTTTACAAAGAATGATTTATGGAAAGCTTATCATAGGTGTTGTGAAAAATATGAGATTACCACCTTGAAGGGATTTGAATTATATTTCCATTGATATCTTGATTGGCCTCCAAATCATTTGAGCTCCCAAAATCATCTCCCAAGCTCGGGTGCTCTTTCACGTTATAAGCTTCTTCGGCCTTAAAAACCAACTTTTGTTGAACTAACTCCTAAACCTTAAAATATTTCCAGAATCTTCCTAAATTAGTTTCAAAGTGATATTGGCTCATAAAAACACCTCATTGATGAATTTGGGACTTGATCTTGCCTCCATAAAATGTGTACCCACTTGAGAAAGATCTGCGGAATAGCTAGTCCCAAGCATGTTGAAAAATCCACCTCGAAAGCGAGACTATGTTGAAAGACTCATTCAAATTTTTTTTCTCCTTTTTGAAACATGGGAGAGGGTGAGACTACATTTAATAAAATTATACAGATGGGGGATAGGCACGACATAGGAATGGACTGAATTGGAGAGGAGACGAGGAAAAGTTACTGATAAAATTTTTGACACTAGGGTAAAGTTGTCTTGTTTCCAAGTGAATTTTCCCTTGCAAAAACACCAGACAACAGCTAGCTCTCACTTGGGGACTTATTCTAGATTGAGAGTAGTGAGGATAGGATGATAAGGATCTCTAGAATCTTAGTTTATAGAGTTTATGAGTTCCTTATCCATTGGGATTCACACGATCGTTAACAACAAATAACTAGAAATGAATGCACAAAAAAAAGAAACACAAAACATATGAAAAGGAAAAAGCACACAAAATAAGGGAATGGAAATAAACCTAATTCACCTATGGTATAATATGAAGGACAACCCAATTTCACTGTAGCACTTTTCTTTTTAGAATTTACCTTTGAAGGGGTAACACTGAGTGATGATGTTCCGTGAAGCCATTGACCGGTTTAAGAAAGTAGCCTCCTCTCCCAAACTGTTTATTAAAGCTAGGTTATTTCCTAGCTATATGTGTACTTTGGAGGTGTGAGCCCACATGATATTTTTTTTCTTAGATATTCGCTTATAAAGTCCATTTCCCTTATTGTCTTTGAAATCAATTTCATAGTTCCAATTGCCATCTGTGTTCACCCACATTGCTAATTTCTCATTGAGCATATCATTGTTGAGTAAATAATCAGGCACAACCTCATACCTATCTTTCATGGTCATATATTGAATCAAGAGGTTGAGACTTAACTCGAGATCTTTCATGCCTTCTACTACTTCCAAGATCTCTTATACAATTTTTTTGGTATTTCCGAAGCTCATCTTTGCATTCATTCGAAAAATCTTCATTCTGAAATTAAAGGAAACCATTGGGAGAAATTTATTCATTATCTTATAGATCATGACATTCTACCACTTCTTTTTCTAGATGATTCTTGACTTCAAAACTCTTTGTCTCAAATTTTTCATCACAAAAAGAATGTTTTTCTTCGAATAGAAAGGAGAAACCTTAAATTTCATCATTACATCCATAACCTATTAGCTCGGAGTGACATCTGATTCTTCACCTTTATTTGCTTCATTGTGACCCATTTTTGAATTAGTTTAGAAACCAGAATCAAATTCATGCTTGTCTTGTAGATCCATAGCTTGCATCAGGAGTTTCGGACTAAGTTCGTGGGTCTTAGGTTTCTTCTATGACTCTTAGGAGTTATTGCACAAAGTGTTCTTTTAAACATTTCAAAGGATCATCACGAACTGGATCTTCTTCTTCATGGGTGACATGATCAAGGAATCTTCATCTTTGAATGGGAATGAGAACACCTCCTCATTATGGGGAAAATTGTCCATTTATTTCTTTGTTAGAACCATCTCCTATTATTCATGGATTACATTGTCTAGAAACTCGGGACTACCATCTTGTAACTCAATATTTCTCAACACTTCTTCAAGATCAATACCTCCTCAAGAAGGGATGCTTGGTCCTATCAAGATGGGAATATCATCTTCCTCCTCGGTTGTTACAAAATGGTTCATCCTCCCGCTATTTTGGTATAAAATGTTAGCTCCCATTTCCTCCCTTTTGTCTTCGTATACCTCATCTTTTTTATAGGAAAAAACTTATCCATATATCCTTTCACTAGAGGTTTGTAGAAGACCAATTCAAATTTATTTTTCCTCTTAAGTATTGACATAAGATTCTAAGTAACAAAATTCCAAATGTAGTTGGGATGTCTGTTACTAAGATAGTCATTGACACCTTCTTGTCTGGAAATTTGGAAAAAGTCACTTGTGCACCCTTGAACTTCCCTATAAGTGGGACTTCTTTTGATTCCATGAAGTAAAAAGAACCATCAGGATCAGTCATGTTGATTTTGAGGAATTGCCGACCTTTATAGGAATTACATTGTCAGAGGCACCTAAATTTATTATGTAATTATTCAATTTGTATTCTCCGATGAGAAGAGAGACATAAAAAGGGTAGACCTTATCTATCTTTGATGAACTCAAAGAAAAAATGTTCTGCGATGAAGATGTAGGTGGCATTGGTAGTAGGCCTTTAGGATTGGGGTTTGTAGTGTTGGATTTTGGGATACCACCTTGGACAACATTGAATAACATCTTGAATTTCTCGAGGTGTGTTTGTAAATATTAAACTTTCAAAAATTTGAACTTTGTTCTTGCTTGCATATTTGACGTAATTGGACAAGGAAGGTGTGGACGGGGACCAAGGCATTGCTTTTAAAGTCAAGATAGGCTTGGAGAAGGGAGTAGATGTTTGAGAAAAAGAGGTTGAATTTGAAGTTACATTGGATATTATTGAAGGACTAAATTTTGTAGGAGCAGAGTTAGTTTTATAAGAAGCATTGGAAGACTTACCTTGACTAATAGGTAACGTCTTGCTTACTACGGGATTAGGTTTCTCCAATGAAGATTCCATGGAGGGTGGAAGTGGAGATTATTGACTGATTATTTTTTTCAAATTTTCCATGGGAGGATCTTAAAATTTCTTATTCTTCACAACAAGGAGGAAGACGATCCTTTTTGAGACTCAAAACACGTGAATACTTGCACATGAGAAAATGGGTGTATTTTTTCATCATATTTATCACCTCCAAAGTACTAATATAATATGATTTGTGCATCGTTCTCAAGCTCTTCAATCTCTAGGAATCATCATCTTCAATTTCTTATTCAATCCTTTCTTCATCTTCTTGAATTTTACTGACTTGCTTTGATGGGTGGATCCTCCAAGGCAAGCCTTTGGGGTGTTCTTGCAATCTGATTTATGTTGTGACCTTGATGGAATTATCATTGGGAAACTTCCCTCTTCAATATTGTCATTTCATTTACCAATTTCTACCACAACGAATCTATTATCTAATCATTGGGATACTAAGATTTACCTTTTAAAGGGTTTAACCTTTTCTAATAAGATGAGGTCGTCTTCTACTTCAATGACCATTCTTTATGCTCATGCAAGATCCCTTGGTTGAACCCTATAGAGAAAGAATCCTACCTCCGAAATTTGAGCACTGATGAAGAACATTTTTATGTTGTTATTAAAGGGCACATCTTCAAGAGGTATCCTTTGAGTAACTTTTTGTAACAAGCTAAGAAGTCCCTCATGGTCTTTTTGATCCTTTCTTCATTTGAGCCAAATACTCCAAAAGATCTTGGATCTTGATTGATTTAAATCTTTCCTTGAAGGCACTCTTGATATCACCCCAACAGGTGATTGATCTAGCTGGTAAAAGGTAAAACCATTTGCTTCTCTGTCTTGAAGTGACACCACAAAAATTCTCACAACAACATCTTCATTTTTGATCCCAAGAATCCTACATGAAGTGATGAAGCCATATATGTGTTCTTCGAGGAAGTTGTGTGTAAATCACCTTTAAACTTTAGAAAGTTCCTATGGGAACTCACAAGATATTATGAAGAGGAGGTGTAGGAGAAAGTGGACCTATATTCCTTCCCCATGGAACAATGGGTTGGGGTCTTTCTCTTTCTTCATCCACCATTGTTTCTTTTTCTTCAGGTTCTACTTCCGCTTCGCAAATTCTTCTCCCAATTATTTTTCTGATTTTTGTTCTCCTTCACTAGGGAATTCAATGTTCAATGATAGGTGGAAGGAAGGGGGAGTAAAAGGATTTATAGCGGTAGTATCAATGGGGGTTTGGATAGGATTACTAGTGAACCAATTGAAGAATTAGATGGAGATGAAGCTTGAAAGAAATAGTAGGGGTTATCTCTAATTTTTCTTAAGATTTTAACAAAGCCTCAAAAGTGGGATCAACGACTCCTCTCAACCTAATCACCATGGTGTATCTCCTTTTAAAAGCTTTTCTAAACTCCTGTAATGGGAATACACAAAGACATTGTGAAATGGGAAGGGTCATTCGCAAGGATCAACAATGGGTTTTGTGGTAATGGATTTCAATCAACTCTTTTTTTCTTTTTCAATTTTTCATTTTTAATTTATTTTTGGAATATTTAATTTTTTTGTATTTTCTCATGATTGTATTTTGGGTGTAGATGCTTCCAGTCTACCCCACCATGGGTGCCAAAAAAAATTTTGGTGAGAAATTTTTTAGGTGGACAAATTGATGGGTATCTACCAATGCTCTAGGAATATAAGTCCCTCTACTTGAATGGTGCAGCTCCATATTATTATGCATGTGTGAAATTAAACCTGTGGTGGCCTTATGACTAGGGATCCAACGAAAACACTCCATTGAACTTACATAAAAATCTTGCAATTGTTTGCAAGGGAGGAATTTTCTTAGGAGGTAGGAAAGGGAGTGGGAAAAAGGAGAGGGGGATTAATGTTGCGGTAGAAAATTAGATTCCTACAACTATTAACCAAAATATTTCAACACACATAGATTTAGAAGAAAATAAATTTTGCAATTGGCAACAAGACAAGCTAAGATTTAGAACAAAAATTTCATAAATCTCCTTATAAAAAGGAAACAAACTCCTTCTTTCTTCATTTGATGCGTTGGAAACATTATACATAGTGAGAACAAAAATAATGTAGAGATGGGGAAAAGAAGAATTAACTATTTATTTTATTTCTTCACAAGTAGTAATCTCTCATGAGCATACAAAATTGACAACCCTTTGGAATGAGGGTGTCATTACAATTTATAGAACTTTGAAATATCTTCGCTTTGCCTCCCACGTGGCTTTTCATATGTCCCTTGGAACATTCAAAATTTCAGATACTTAGGGATGAAATTAAGTCCCCTTTTCTTAATTGAAGGTGATTTATTACAATGTTTATTAAAGTCACATTTAAGTGAATAGGACGAATGCCATGATTGATCGCAACAAAGAATTAGAAAAAGGAGGAGAGAGAAAAGGAGAGAGGATGAGAGAGGAGAAGAATGAAGAAAGAAAAAATGCTCCAAGTCATGGATGAGGAACACTTCATCTTCGATGAAGATTTGTAGTGAAGGTGTTGAAAATGGAAACTGGTCCCTGATAATCTTCCACAAAATGCTACACTGAAAGAAAATTCTGATGAAGTTCACTCTAAACACTTAATCCTTGTTGATGATGACCATGATCTCCTCTTTTTAAATGACATATAGGCACCTTGGATCTGCCGAGTGAGTGTTCTAAAACACTATTGAGACTTCCTGAGGTGGATTCAAGATGACCTGTGGACAATTCTCATGATGATCCTCTGTAACATTGTCATGTTCTAGTGATAAAGACGGCTCCTTGGAATGATGCACTTTGCTTGTACACACCAAGAAGGTAAGTGATGAGCCCCGATGAGTACACCATCAACAACAATGAAGAATTCCCATTTTGCAACGTGAAACAACCATTCCAAACCATGAATCACCACCATTCCTTTGATCTTCTAATTACACATATGAATGGGAAGCTAGAACAATTACTCAAACAATGAAGCCATGACAATCCTATTATCCCGAAGGCAAGGATGACCATAATATAAAATCAACCATTCAGTAAAAAAATTGTCCTACACTTTGTCTCCCTTGGTCCACCAAGTATTCAATTGTTGATATTTTTGAAGTCCATGTGGGTGACATCACTATCCCCCATATCTAAGTACTCGGATGGGAGAGTTGTAACTAGTTTAATGCATATGAACTTGAACTTCATGGCTCTCACGGGCACTTCTCTGTATTTGAAAAAGAGGTTTACTATTTTTAGAAAATGGTATTTTTCACCTTTTTCAACTTAGACCACCTCTGATCACCTTTCTCTATCCTCTGAAGGCTCACTGAAAACTTTTCCTTTCGCAAAACCGCTTCTGCTGTGAAGGCTTGCTATTTATAGTAAGCTCTTGTGTAGAGACTTACTATTTTTGGAAAGTGGGTCTCTTGGATTCAGATTGGGATGAAATTGAATTTTTGATATGGGTTTTTCATGTTTATCTAACATATGAAATTTCATCTCAATTTGGTCTTTGGAATGGGAGAAATTAAATTTCAAAAAATTTGGGTGCGGGAAACATGGGTTTTCTCGCTGTAAAACATCCGGGAAGTGAATGTAAAACCTTTCACTCGAGTATTTAAGGCACCTAGAAATGTGAATGAATGCAAAAAACCCACGTTTATTCATGCACTGGTCTTCAAGATATGAACAATCTCACTTTACGGGTTACGAAGTTCTTCTGGTGAGAGATCTTGCCCATAGCCTTTAAAAATTTGGTTTTTTTAATAGATTTATCATTATTTGATCATGGAAACATGTGTGAAATGGATGGAAATATAAAATGGTGAAGGAGGAATTCTAGAAAAATTTCGCCAGAGTTCTAGGTGAAAATAGAGAAGTGTGGGGAATGAGTAAAATTGACTAAGTGAGGTTTATATAGGCGGAAGATGGAGAGAGGATAGAGAGGAAAGGGAATGAATTTTTCTTCCCCCTTGTCTCTTTGGGAATGGGATTGGGCGACACAAAAAATGTGCCTCAGCTTTGTGAGGACACATGGCACACATGCACGGGGTAGGGAAAATGAGAAAAATGCTTAATTTTAGCTCTTAAGGTCAATTTTTGGTCACATGGATGACTTGGTGGAAGTATGGAAGGGGGCACATTTTTCAGCCCCCATTGTCCCCTTGGAATGGGACATGAGTACAAAAAAATTACGTCAGCTGGTGAGGGCAAGTGGCACACATGCAAAAGCCGGAGTGGGGCTAGAAAATTTAGGAAAGGTTCTCGAGGTCGATTGAGGGTCCATGAGGCTTAAGGTGTGGGGGGTCACAATTTTTTGACCCCTTATCCCCTTAGAGAGGGATGAAAGGGACACCAAAAGTGTGCCTCAACCTTATGCCGCCACGTGCCACTAGATAAATTGACAAAGTATCGAACATGTACCTTGGGTAGTGACTTGAAAATGACATATCTTGAGTGTTAGATGAATTTATTGACACTTATTTATATTTTTTTATTGGAAAATACATTTTTAGAAGAATGGGAGGGGTCCCAAGGTCTGATTATTCTTGCAACCTTCTCAAAAATTGGATTTTTATCGGGACCGCTAGTTGTGTCTCTGCAAAGAATGAGTTGTGGAAAGTCAGGGCATAGGTGTTGCGAAAAATATGAGGTTACCACCTTGAAGGTATTTGAATTTTTTTTCCATTTAAATATTTCTTGGCCTCCAAATCATTATGGAGCTCTTAGAATCATCTCTTGAAGCTCGTGCTCTCTTTCGTAGTGCAAGATCCTTCACCTCAAAATATCCTTTTCTTTGAGCGAACTCGGCTCCTAAACCTTCAAATATTTCCAGAATCTTCCTAAATCAGTTGAAAAATGATCCTAGATCATGAAAACACCTCCTTGACGAATTGAGGACTTGATCTCGACTCTATAAAATGTGTACCCACTTGAGAAAGACTAGGAATATCTAGTCCTAAGTATGTTGAAAAAATCCACCTCGAAAGGGACTATCTTGAAAGAGTCATTTAGACTTGTTTTCTCCTTTTTGACACATGGGAGAGGGTGAGGCCATAGATACTAACATTATACAAATGGGGGATAGGCCTGGCATGGGGATGGACTGACCTAGAGAGGTGTCGGGGAAAGGCTACAACAAAATTTTCCATTCTATGGTAAAGATGTCCTATTTTCAAGTGAATTGTTCCCTTAAAAACCCAAAAAACACATAGTATGCTCATATTACCATTCTAAAGACACGTTTCTAACTCTTTTATCATTTTTAAAATGTTGGTTGAATACAAGTTTATCATGTTAAAATTATGGATTATTTTCAAATGGAATATAGATAATAGAGATGAATGTAAGTGAGAGACATCATGGTCAATTCACGATCGCATATGTAGATGGTTGTGTGTATGCCTACAATAATGACGTGGGTTTTACAAAGAATGTCTAAAAGTTTCCCCTCAAAGGTATCCATTTTTCAATTCATCGAGTGTGGGAAGGAGAGAGAATGAGATGGTGAATAAATTGTCTTATTATATAATGGTTGATGCAATAAGATATATTGAATTTGAGGAAGAGTTATTTATTCATTATAACTATGTTTGTTACACTCCCACAAAGTTAAACAAATGTGATAAAAATAACGCAAAGAGTAATGAAAAAATAAGGAATCTATATTTTTGTAGATTTGAACTTTTTTAGGAGGGGGATATATATTTATTATAGAAAATACTTGGAGATATTTGTAATGAACATTTAAAATATATAATCTTATGTATAACAAATTTGTTTGAAATCTGTTCATAAATGCGTATTAAAATTTTATTGAATTTGTGTTTTGTGTGACATGTAGTGAAACCTCAAAGATAATAGTTGGAGGTATTTGTAATGAATATTTGCAAATATAGAATGATAATTTTCATGAATTTTTAAAAAAATTCATAAATGATTTCCAAATTTACACATGCAAAGTCATTTTCATTGTAAATTTTCTATTTTTATCCCATGTGTTCTAGTAAAAATGGTTTGATTTTTGTAAAAGTTGTTCATCCCAAATTATGGGCTAGTTTTCTTTATATATTTTCATTCACAAGTGTGTAGTTAATTAATACAATTGTATTAGTACAAAGTGGGCACATTCTCATACCAAATAAAAACTTAGTCTTATCGTTCAAACCAAAAATGTCAATTTTACTACTTTACTTACTTACCAATACGATCTCATATAAATGTTCCCATAAATTTCATTGTTTTCTTCCAACATAAATTAAAACATTATGTAGTGGCTTTTAAGCTCTTTCTATTTGGGTATCTAAATCCCTTTCTACACATACTAAAAAGAATTAACAAATTCAAATCATGCAAAATAGAATATATATGTTTTATATAAAAAATTCAAATTAAATGCCTCCAACATAATGAGAGTACAAAATAATCCCATATATAATATAGGTCACCCGAAATAAAAACAAAGTTACTCAATATCATTGACATAAAATTAATTATTAATATGAACTAGACAAGTTTAAATAAATCACAACACAATCCACATGATTATGAACTAGAATATGGTTACGATGCTCTCAGTGAGATAGAGACATGTGGTTTTGTCCACTTCGGTGAGCACATATTTGCAGAGCATGATTCTACAACAACTTCCTCGCGACAATTTCTACATTGCAGGCAGAGCGGAGATCGAGTCTCGAGAGATCCCTGAGGGAAGTTTGATGGGTTTTCATTGGAGGCGAGATGGCCTTCTCGGGAATAGAGGCCGGATTTATATTCCTAGAGTGGAGGCTTGAGGCAAGACATCTTGATAGGGCACATCGTGCACCATATTCACCCATCCCGGGGTGAAGAAGATGCACGCTACTTTGAGACAGGTTGTATCACCGGAGGGGACTTCGTAGAGACATGGCTCCGTTTGTGCCACGTTGTTTAGAGTTTCATAAAGTGAAGGTCGAGAATCAACATTCAGTGGCCTTCTTTTTCCTCATGCTATACCAGAGTGGTAGTGGGACACCATTTTCATGGATTTTATTATTGGGCTACCGATGTCGAGATACCACCACGACACCATCATGGTCATGATGGATAAATTGATGAAAGTGGCTCATTTTTCTCCGGTGAAGACCACCTATACAAATGTAGTCCAAAGTAGCACGGGTATATCTAGATGAGATTGTCAAATTACATAGGATCACACGGAAGATCATCTATGACTACGATCCTCTGTATACTTCCCACTTTTGGACTACCATGCAACATGCCCTCGGATGAAGATCAATTTCAGCATGGTGTATCACCCGATACTTGATGGAAATACTAAGTGGATGAATCGAGATCATCGGTCAAGATGGGAGGAGTATTTGTACTTGGTGGAGTTTGCCTACAATAATAGTTTTTAGAGTTCGATAGGTATGGCTCCTTTTCAGGCATTTTATGGTAGAGAGTACATGACACCTCTTAATTGGGATAGGTTAGAGGACAAGGTTTCTCTTGGGCCAGCTTTATTGTAGGACATGGAGCAGCAGGTGGTTATGATTAGATAGAGACTGCAGGAGGCACATGAGACAAAAAGTATGTAGATCAGCATATGACCGATTGTAGTTTTGATGTGGGAATGAAGGTATTCCTTCGTGTCAGGCCACATAAGAGCCCTATCTGTTACGGAAAAGGTTCTAAGTTAGATCCTAGATTCGTAGGCCCCTTTGAGATCTTGGAGCGTATCGGTCCTTTGGCCTACCATCTAGCGTTTCCACCTAGCTTGTCTTGCATCCATGATGTGTTTCATGCTTCAGTACTTAGGAGAGATATCTTACAGATCCTTCTCATGTGCTAGATTGGACCTCATTATAGGTGCATGATCAAGGGAAGGTGATGGTGGATCCGTTTGCATTATAGAGCGTAGGACCTTGGGCCTTCGAGGTAGAGAGATTGACTAGGTTTGAGTGTAGTGGGATTTGAGTGTAGAATATGATGAGATCATGCTACATGGGAGGATGCTACTTTTCTACGAGTTTAGTTTCCACACCTATTCCAGTGACTTCTAGGAGGAAGTCAAGTCTAAGGGGAGGGGGATGTAGTGCCCACTTCCCTTCAACACCTTTTGTTATTGATTATGATATTGTTGATTATACTTATGGACATTATTGTAGCTTTTAGTTTGATATGATGTTAGATGTTAGAGATCATGGACTGTGGTTGATTTTGATTCATATATGATGCATGTGGATTATTAGAGACATTTTATATTGATGTTGATACACTGCTTGACATGGTTATATATATGTTTTTGTACATGTGATAGTTTGTCATATTGAGTAAACCTAGAAAATTGAACTAATTTTATGATCATATGGTTATTGAGGAAATTGTAAATGACATTGTTATTTGCCTTGATGATGCTTGATTTATATATAGATAATTTTAGAGCCATATTTGATATTTATTTTGGATGTTTTGATGTGGCCACGAGGCCAAAGGAGGTATTGTGTTTTACAGGAAAACATGTCACAACAAACATCGGGGGATTGAAACCAACCACATTAGAATTCTAGGTGAATTCAACAAGGGTCACCATGACAACGTGTATTTGTTATGTGTGTTTGTGTGTGCTTGTTGTTAGGGGTTCCCATGGGGGAATCACCTTTAAATGTGACCAAGGGGTTATGTGTATTCTTTTATTGTGTTTTCTTTATTTAATCTTGTATGTGATTATTTGGTGATGTATTTCCCTTTTATTATTTATTAAATGGTGTCAAGATTAGTGAGTAATCATGTTGCTATATTAATTAATTGGGTAAAAAAACATTTATTAGAGGTGATGGCTCTTAAATTATGTGTTGTAAGTAATGTGTAAGTAGCTTTGAGTGTGAAACACTCCACCTTCCTTTTGAAATTCGGATTTGTCCTTAGGGGTTGATTTTGGAGGCTTATGAGACAAGTTAAACTTGCCCCACACCTTTTAAATTTGTATACCAACCTTACCTATGGTTGGGGAGTAAAAATAGGCATTATTATGTAATTTGGGGAGACAAATTCTAAGTTTTAATTGCACTTTCTTACATGAATTTAATTTTGGTCCTTGGGTGTGGACTTGGTTTGTGTGTGTAAGTAAAATGTCATTTATTCACCCACCTTTTTAATTGTGCTTTGGAGTTCGAAGTTGACTTGTGAGGTGGAGTTGAAGATGAGTGATGTGGCATCCTACATGGAGCCACCTCATCCTCCTCTCTCCCTCTTCTATTTATTCAAATTCCTTGGCTTGTTTTGGGGTTACTTCATTTAGTGATTTCATTTTGGTTACCTTTTTTGGTTTTGAGCTCTTGTAATTTTGGGAAGAGAGTGAGAGATTTTTGTGGAATGCTTTTGGATTGCTGGAGCTTTTGGACTGTTTATATTGGAAAAAACTTGCTGTTGAAATTTTGGAGCAAATTCTACCATGGAGAGGTAAGAGTTTGGCTCTTGGAAATGTTCTTCTTTTATTTATGTATATGTGAATGATTTGAATATTTTGATATGTTGTTGGCTGGTTGGGTATATTGCCTAGGTATGGTGTAGGAGAAGACTATGGGGATGTCTTGTGGGGATGCATAAGAGTTTTGGGAAGGTATAAGTGTTATTGTGGAGGGAGTTGGGATTGGATTCCACCTTGTAAAAGAAATAGTTTGCATTTATTTACTCATTATGGGGTGCCATAAGAGTGTGGGGGAGGCATAAGGGAATGAGAGGTATAAGGGGTACTTGGGGAGGTATAAGGGCATGTAGGGGTTTTGAAATGACACACACACACACACACACACACACACACACACACACACACACACACACACACACACACACACACACACACACACACACAGGATTATCTTAAGGTGGACATTGATTTTTCCATTGGGAGGTATAAGCAGCTTCTCCCATAGGTCTTTCTCCTTTGGCTTATACATGATGAAGTCTCGAGTATTGTTTGTTGTTCTTCATGTGGTCTGTAAACCGCAGAGGTATTTGGACTCTGTCTATTTGTGAATTTTTTTGTCTTTGTGGAACCCTGTTTGTTGCCATGAGTTGAAATACATCTCTTATTTATTTGTGGTTGGGCTCAGGGGACTAATGAGGAGGATGACTTCTCCTCTTCATTGAAATTCTTGGTTAGGTGGAGAGTGTTTCCTCTCTTCCTTTTTTATTGTGATCAAAAGATATATGGTGGATCTTCTTGTTGTTGTTCTAGAGCTGATGATGAAGAAAATTTTTGTAGTTCCTCCTTGGGTTCCTTATTGTGAAATTTCCCACTTCCAGTGGATGGCATTGTAATATTATTTGTGGTGGAAAGTTACTATGTTTTAGAAATGGAACCTACATTTGAGTGTGAAAGATGTATATTCTGTAAGTTGTATTTGAATGTGAGAAGGAATGAGAAAGTTTTAGTTTGTATATTTTGGCAAATGGAGAAGAAATGTAAAAGGAAGTGTTTCATTTAATTGAATGTTGATTTAACTTCCATCAAATGGTGTTACTCTTGTCTAAAACTTGTTGTTGTAAATATATTGTAAACTCTCTGTTGAAGGATGGAAATGCCTATGTTAAAATTATTGCATTCCTCTGTATTATTTGATTGGCATGTTTTGAAAATAGAATCATTTTCTTGCTTTTCACGTATTGTATGAAGCAAAGTTAAAAATTGCAAATTAGATTGGAACAAACTTAAAAATTTAGAGAATGGTAAATGAAAATAGATCAAACCGAGTTTAAATATGTTTTACATTGGGATTCTCTGTAAAACCTACAAATCAATCTCAGAAAAACATATAGAGTACCCTGCAACATTGAAAGACAAGATAAAATATTAAAACGAACTAAGGATGATCAAAACACATTCCAAAATAGTTTGTATTGCCCTTGCAATTTACACAGTTCATATTTAATCGGGCAAGAGGCAAAATAATGCAAATTCACGAAAGGAAAGGAAACTCATTTTGAAACTCAATCCATAAATTAAACCTGTAAAATCCATCCAAATCTTTCCAAGTGCAATCCTCCATGTCATTTTGGCATGTTGAGGAAGAAAGAATGGTGGATTTAATTAATTCTGTTAAGTTAAAAAGTCCAGTTCACATTTTAATGGAAGGAAAGATGTTTTCTTAAAATTGACCCACCTAAGTTTTCCAAAATTAAAATTTTATGCTTTCTATGCAAAGAGGAGGTCAAGACCTTTCCAAAAAGTCCTCATTTTCCCAAATGAGCTTCTAGTCGAAAGTTATGGCCATCTGAAGTTTTGTTGCAAAAATTTCCTTTTCCCAATTCCTCTGCGGCCCCATACCACGCCAATTCATTTTTGGAAAAACACCTCCACGGGTTCGCAGCCCGCAACTTCAAGCTTTATTTTTTTGAAAATGGTGCAAAATATTAAGTTTCCCCTTTGGCCCACTTCCCCGCCTATCACTGTTGGTCTGACACGTGGCATCCTTAAAGGCGTCCGAAGAGGGGTGAAGTTTGTTTTAACCTTGAATTTTTTCAACTCAAAAATCTTAAAGTCCTAAGTTTCCCCTGTCGGTCTGCCTTCCTGCTTGAAAATTTTGGGCATGACATGTGGCATCTCTAGGTGTCGGTGGAGTCGCGACTCATTTTTAAATTTTTTTCCTTCTCAACAATAAGGCTAGAAATCTAACTTACCTTTGCACGACTCGCCTTCATGCGTGGGCTTAACAACGTGCCACGTGGCCCTTGCGGCTTGGGAAAATTTTCTTCCCCGGGCCCGCAAACCCGGCTTTGGGAAAAATTTCTTCTCTGGGCACGCAGACCCACCTTTGGGGAAAAATTTCTTCCCCGTGCCCGCAGCTTGCTTTTGGGGAAAATTTTCTTCTCCGAGCCCACAGCTCCGCCTTTGGGGAAAATTTTCCTCCCACTCCGCCGGCCCAGTAATCTTAAGAAATATTAGGAGTTAGGAGGACTTCTTTATATTATTGGAAAGGGGAAAAAATTTCCTATCTAATGGAAATGTTTTCAGGAAAAGTTAAGTGCATTAAATGTGTGAAAAATCAGGTTGAAGTTCAAGATGAGCCTGAGAGTGGGTAAGTGGGAATTTATCCCTTTCTAACTTAAATGTTTATTTTCTAAAGCTTGGGTTGACCTTTTAGGGGTCACGATAGGGGATAAGAGAATGTTTTTCTATCCCATGCAAATAAGAACCTTGTTTATTGTTTAGACCTGGTGGAATTAAATACCTTGGGTATTTAATTCCTTTGGCCCCTTTGACCCTCTAAAATTAATTAAGAAATATTTAACTATAGTGTAAATTTAATGGTTTATTAAATTAACACTTAGGATAAATTTAATTATATTGGTTTAATTACACTCATTAATTTTGTAATGTGGATCTAATGTTTGCTACAATGGGAAAATTTCATTTATTAAATTATAATGGACTTTGAATCTTTGTTGTTGCAGCTGTTGCTTGAAGCCTGGTTGTGGTCATGTTTTTCAAAAAAAAAATTATTCCATAATTTTTCTACCTAAACCTAGGTTGTTCTTGGGTCTTGAGTGGTCGCTTTTAGCTGGCATTACAAACTATATATGTTTTATATAAAAATTCAAATTAAATGCCTCCAACATATTGAGAATACAAAATAATCCCATATATAATATAGACCTGGAAATAAAAAACAGGGACTCAATATCATTGACCATAAAATTAATTATTATTATGAACTAGACAAGTTTAAATAAATCACAACACAATCCACATGATTATCTCTCTAGGTGTCTCCATAATTATCTGTTGTCTTTACCAACGACGTTTCTAATTTCTATCTTCCTGTTTAATCAATCAACCTCTACAATTCTGTTTAGATTGACAGATTTTAATTTAATCAGTCAACGTCTATTAGATTTAAGTATTTTAATTTGTCACAATTTGACAATTATATTATGTTTTTTTCCATTTTTTTGACAATCTGTGTGAGTTTATTGAGATTAGTTTTTAGTAAGACTGATATAAATACATACCCTTATCATTCCAGTCTGTTTATGAAAGTGAAAGCAAACGGAGTCCAGATTTTCCAATGTTTTATAATTTTTTTGTTTCTTTGAAGATAGATTCAATAGTGAGATCTGAAACAAGGGACAAAAACAATTTTAAACTCTAATATGAAAAAAAAACATTAATTGGCTTAATCAATACATACTCTTGTTTTAATTGCAGACTATTTCTGAAAGTAATAATTTTATTTATTTGTTTTATAATTTATTCTTTATGTCGTTGAAGATGGATCCAGTACTGAAATCTGAAACATCAGACAAAAACTATTTTAAACTGGTAATGTGAAAAAAACATTAATTTACTTAATCAATACATACCCTTATTTTAATTGCAAACTATTTATGAAAGTGAATGCAAAGGGAGTCCAAATTTACCAATGTGATAAAAACTCAAATGGGTCTGGGATGATGAATTATAACCATGTTGGAGCAAAAGTAAAGCTTTACTCTCCCTATGGCAATGTGAAATATATATCAGTGGGCCACCATTATTTCCTTTCTCATCCTCTAGCTCAAGAATCTCTACCCACATTTTCATTTAGCATGGTAACATATCCATTTCTTGTCACTCTAATGAATATGTGTATGGATAAGCATCCAGATTCTTCAGTCTTTACTATCTATTTGTATAGGGTGTATGGATAAACATCCATATTCTTTAGTCTTGAAGAATGGTAACATAGCCTCATTCTTTTTTATATCTCCTATAACCATGATTGCCAAATACGGTCAATAAGAGGATGATTACTGTTTTTTTGGGTAGTATTTTGCAGCTGCCGCAATAAAACATAAAAGACCATGTTTTTATTTATTTACGAAGAATTATATCACAATTTAATTAAAAATCTAGGTATATACTAATTTAATATAAATTAATATTAGTTAAAACTAACTACATAAGTTAAATCGATATCATGACTTTTATGATAGTATTGATTGTAATTGCCATAAAATTGTTAAAAAATATTATATTTTTAAAATATACAATTTATTGAGTATTTATAGTATTTTTGGATAGACCACTCCTTACGAAAGTTACTACCTTGCCTATAACACGATCTCTCATTTTTTTATATCTTCTATAACATTGCTACCATCATCTCGTATCAATTGGATTAAAACCCTTTCAATATTTTATTTTCTATATTCATATATATATTTGATGTTTTATTTTGCTTATCGTTAACACCATCAATAGAAAGAAGGCCAACAATGAAGAGAATAGGGAAACAACATCCTTTTTGTATACATCCATGAGGAAAAAGTAGTGGGAAACCACTATTTTATTGCACAAGCTGATGAGAATGGAGGAAGACTCACATGGAAGCTCTTTAGTAAAAATATAGTGACTGTCGGTGGTGATTAGAGTCATAGTAGAGGAGGACATTTTAGATCTGGGTCAAATTGGAGGCTACCAAATATGATGTAAATCATGGATTCATGTAAGCAAGGAGACCCAATATATATAATTTTTCATTACTTCTTTATTAATAGGAAACACACAATATATATTTTTCATTACTCCTTTCTTGGCTTTCAAAGTATTATTATTATGGTGATATGCGTTTCTACTCTAGCCTCCATGACATGGGTGGGGCATATCCACGGTACATGTTATTCCTTCCGTGCGAGGGACGACCATTGGAACAACTTGCACCCTCCGATCGGCGTATGTCTTGTCAGAATTTATTGTGGTTAGTAATCTTGAGCCTCGTGAAGTTTTTCAAATCCTTGTTTCCCTCGTCTTCTATCTACCTTTCGCACAAGAATTTATATTTTGTGACTGCTTTTATTTTTGGCCATTGATTTTTGAATTCCCATCAATGCCACAAGACACGTGGCAAGTTTTTGGCCATCCTCTTTGTTTTTGGGTGCCTTGGACATAAAAGTATTGGATTTAGTTGTAGTTTATATTTTGTCGGTCCGTCCTTAGTCTTGGGCCGATCTCATCCGTCCATGTGGCAACATTCTCGCCACTTCCTTTAGCGATGAACCTCTGCAGAGACTCAACCCTTCGGAATTAGTTGGAGTGTTTAATGCCTCGGGTTCGGGCTCTTAGTCATGGAAGTCTCCAATCAATCTCGTCGCCCAATAGCGAACACTGCGTTATTCCACCACTCTCTATAGTGTTGAAATCCGGTGAGACGTGAGAGCCCCATAATGAGGTGCAATTTATAATTAGCGTCGAGTTTGCATGTTTTATGTCGTGTTATGTAAGCAACATGTGGAGGGATATATACATATACATATAATATTCAAGCACAAATATTGTTTTGAGCCTACCCTCTTGCACAAAGAATATGACATAACTATAGCAGAGAGCTCCTTCTTACTAAGTGAGGTAAGGGATTGCAGTTTTAACATGACACAATATGTTTCCCTGGTAAGTTCATATCCATTTTGCTTGGAATCGTTGAACACTAACTATTATGAGTTTTTAAAATCTCTAGTAAACTTGTTTAAACTAATACTGTATTTTCTTCACATTTTTGTTGAAACGCAATGAACGGACTTCTATCTTGTGGGTTCTATACAATTTTTGGTTTTACAGTCCACCAGTTGAGTACT
Source organism: Taxus wallichiana var. yunnanensis (assembly GCA_018340775.1). Lineage (NCBI taxonomy): Eukaryota > Viridiplantae > Streptophyta > Pinopsida > Cupressales > Taxaceae > Taxus > Taxus wallichiana. The sequence goes on along the minus strand of CM031234.1, from coordinate 315,323,136 downwards.
CGTTATAGACGACATACAATTTTGGGTGAATAATGCAGATTGTAAGAAGAGGTGTCCAGTGGAGTTTCAGTCGAAAATTAAGAGAGAAGGAATTGGTGGGTCATTCTCGGTTTTGAAGGATCTACGTGAGGTAATAATGATGTTTTTTCATTGTAGTTTTTGCTTGTCTACAAAGTGGGTGGTTTCTGGTGTTCACCGTGACATACATTAGGCGAGAGAATATATATAACCAGTTTTGTTAGGTCCATCAGGCACAAACGCATTTCGTCAAAAGGTATTTTTAATAATCTAAAGATGAGTCATGTAGGGTTTGACCGAATCTCACCTATAACACTATGCTCTTCCTTTTATTTAGATTTACTTCCTAGATTTTTAATTTTGTGATGAAAATTGTGCATAAAATTTGGGATTCTCCTTTTAAAATCAGTATCTCCTCTTTTAAGACCTAAAAAGGGGTAAATTTGATTAGGTTGAGTTACCCCACAACACATATGTAGAAATACTATGTAGATGCATCAAACCCTCATATTTCCCCACCCAATGAATGTGTGCAAGGTGTGCAATAGCAATGTATTTTTGCAATAAAAATCTTAATATGAATTTTCACATTTGGAAATGATCTTTGGTGTAGAATGTAGCTTTGTAAAATGCCCGAAGGTAGCCATATAATATGTATATAGACTTAGTGTTGGTTGATGAGATTGAGAGAGTGATTTAACAATTGGGTGCTTTGATTTGATCTCCTATGTAGTCCTAAATATGTGAGGTTAGAGACCCTTTGAATGAGTAAAGTAGGATCAATTTGTAAAGATGGCTTCACATCGTAGGCTCGATTGTTATAGTTCTCTTTTGTTCCCTATAATATGAAACTATAATACACCTTTCATGTGTTTTACACCTTGCTTTAGACATCGCATCCAAGTCCCATTTTCCATGGTACAATATTAAAACACATCTCAAGCGCTTCTAGGGTTTCCTCTTTGCCCTACTTTGTTAGATAACACATGTGTTCCTCTAGCTTTGTACATAGATATCAATTTTTTTAAAAAAATCAAATGATCACATAATACAAAAATCCAAATATTTACAAAATAACAAAATTATGACTCGTATATGACTTGATTGGTTAGTTTTTATTTTATACATGTTGTTTGTCATATTTCGTGATAGATAGTATATTTTTCTATATAATATTTTCACACATGCACTCATAAGGTATGTTGAATGTGATGTGGGACATACACATATCAATATACACGATGACATATGATGACCAAGTCCCAACTTCCTAGTTGAATCTAGTCTTATGGGTGCATCTCTTACACTAGTCAAGTTATTTTGTGTTGGTACATTTCCTTTACCTTCCTCATTACCTTAATATTAAATATTATATATATGTTATATTTTTGGACTAATAAAACTAACACGTGTCTTAAGCACATTAGATGCACAAATTTGGGGTAAAAGTTGTAGCCACTTGTACATTTTTCACAAAGGGATACACCCTTTATAAATTTTCACAAATATATTTTGAATAGGTTTGGGAAATACAAAGAAAAAGGTACCCTTGTTGTTGTGAAAAGGGCATACACCCTTTGTAGTGAAAAGGGTGTATGCTCTTTGTGAGAGACAATAAAACCAAACAAAAACACAAGGTTACATAATTCTCAAACCCTCGACTTGAAGGAAGAGAGAAGTTGAAGCTCATATGCAAAGCATGTATGCCCTTTGAAAACCTTGTGCCTATTACGGCTTCTTCCTACATATGCTTGATGTGTCTCCCATAGGCTTATCTAAGATTATTTTTAATATTGTTTTTTAGAAATATATGTTAATGGAGATATTGTGTGAAGGAAATGTGCCATGTGGGGGATGCAAAAATCTTGATAATCCATGAGAAAACCCACCTAAAAACCCTAGAAATCCACAAGAGGCCCATAGACATGAAGAAGATGAATTATTACAATGATATAACACAAACCAACAACAATTGGAAAATTACATAAATATGTTGGAAAGTGTTTGCAATGAAATAAAAAATATTTTGGGATACTTAGATTTAATGAAAATTGAAAGGGATGTATGTAGGGTAGATGTAGGATAATGGGTATCAAAGGGGGATAAGTGGCCACCTTTTTTTTAATGAAAATAACAATACGTGATCTTGAAGAGACTTTTAGAGGCATGTAGTCAAATAATTTTGTGACGACATAAGAATATAAATTATGACATTTTGAATCTAGTTTGTGAAGATGCGGTTTTTGCAATACATAGATGAGAGAAATATGTGAAATTTATTCATTTCTAATAGTAAAATGGTAAGTTTTTGTGAAAACATAAGAAAAGTGCATGTGTACAAACATTTATTTAGAGAAAACAAATGAATTTTTAAATGAAATTTCATACAAGGATTCAAAAATGTTGAAGATTGTTGAGAATATTTTTTCAATGAATATAATAATTTTAAATGATTTTACAAGTCAATAAAGTAGGAAAAATGAAAACGCAAGTGTATGAACACAAATTTTTGAGCTTAACTTCATATATTTGATTTTTTTAACAAAAGTAGCCAATAATGAGTAGATTGTTGAGATATAAGTTTTGTAATCAAATGGTTATTTTTCAAAATTTATTAAACTACTGGTGACACTAATGAATCAATCATAATGAGTAACATTATGTATAAATTAAGTAGTAATTGGAAATAATAATTTAAAATTTTTAAAATTATATTTGTGAAAACTAGATTCTCCTCTACAAAATCATATGATTTTTTTTAAAGATACATAAAGGTGACAAAATGTTTGTGCCTACTAATGCAAAAAAATGTTCAAATTCCTCAAAAAACCTTCTTAGCTAATCAAATGTAGTTTCAAATCCAAGGTTTGGATTCCCTAACAAAAATATATGGCTATTCAAGTGGGAAAAACATTAATTTGTTTTAAAAATAGTAAGGTTGTACGCCCTTTCTAAACGGTAATCGCATCGATAACGTTTTTTTCATTCAACTGCTTGTTTTGTAACCACATTTTTAAAGGGCGTACATACTTTTGTAAAGGGCATACACCCTTTGTAGAATTATAAGAAAATCATAAAAGTCATAATTTTTGCCATTTTCACCGCAAATTTTGTACTTCATGGGTTTTGAGCTCACTCTACACATAATAGACATTTGAATTCTCCATTTTATCTTGTTCAAACATCAAAATTGATCTTTTTAGTTATAATTTTCATCCTCATTGAATTACAAAGCATAAAATCAACCATGGGGTCTAGTAGTCACCATCAAAGATGAATTAAAGAGCAAACAAATGAAGAACTTGAAGTTCAAAGAGAAAGAAAAAGAAAAGAAAAGCACTTAGGAGAGCAAAGAAAAAAGGTTATAATGAAGGTCAATGTACTTCTATAATAAACAATATTTCTATTGAGAATAACATGTCTAATTCAATAGAATTGAATTTACAAACATCTTCAATTAAGATTAGAGAATAAAATATATTTCCAAATGATGAAATTGAATATGTAGGACATGGTAATGAATGATGAAGACATAAAGAAACAAAATGTAATGAAACATTTATCCCTAATGAAGTATTGGAGCATGATGATACAATAATTTTTTATGATGATCATATGATGACTCTAGTTGAACCCATTCAAAATTTACGGTGGCTGATTGCTCCCAACACACCTATAGAGTTACATAACGGGCTGCACTAAGTCAGTAGACGATATTTACATGAAAGGCCTCAGAACATCTACAAAGACCAGATCTTAATGGATCTTTTGCACTCTTTGATGTATTTATTACATAATATTAATGCTCTCCTAAGGACCTATCCAATATTGGTTACTTTCTTGACTCAAATCTATGGCTTATAAAGACTCAACCGCTCTCGGCCTAGTTCTTGTGCTCTCACATAAGAATTCCACTACCTATTCCTAGCTTCCCTTCAAAACCTCTCAATAATTCAAAATGGTGAACTTGACCTCCTTTTATAGCTACGCACTTGGCTTCCTTTCATGTTTCTTTGTCTTCACTATCTCTTATAGAGTCTCCCGCTTAGATCTAAAATTTGAACTCATGCTCATAAATACCATTATCCACCTTATAACCATATGGACACCCTTGTTGCATCACATAAATCCGTGGTTGGATTCTCCGATCGACCTGTTGACTAAATGGTCACTATCAACCCACATGATTAGACTAATCTACCACCTATCAATTTTTTTCCACTCACACACTTCTTCTCTCCAAGTTCCACCCTCTTCCTTTATTTTGTGAATTATCTTTTTACTTTTGGTCTCCTTCAAAATTTATGCATGCTCCATCGAGACTAACATATAAGTTAAGTCTCATTACTCATTTTCCTCATGCGCCCATTACTTTATCCCTCGCATAAAACTTTTACACTTATTCCCACAACTTTCACGCATCACTTCTTCCATGGGTTCCAAGTCTCTTCTACACCTATCCATACTTCCACGTGTTGTGACTTATTATCCAGCTATTGTACTTAACTATTGTTCCTCTTCTTCACAATATTCCCTTTATTTTATCGCACCTTTCTTCTTTACTCCTTGTGCCCCCATTCTTACGCATGGTCATACTTAGGTAAAATTGAGCACGATTACTTTGGACGTGCGATGCTCATCCTTCAAACTTCGGGGTGTTGGAAAATTGAGTTCCACCCCAACTAGACTAAGTGAGTCGTAAAACCACCCTTCAAACTATATGAGAAAATAGTCCCAATTCCTTCATCCAACAATCCCGGATATGATCTCCATGCTTCTTCAAGTGCCTCTTCTAGTCCTTAGTCACACTTTGGTGACTCCTCCGTGCTATCTTACGCACCTATGTGAGCATCTTCTCACCATTGACCATAAAAATCCTCGCAATGGATCTCCTTTTCTGATCCTTCACGAGTCTTTTCTCACTTTCATTCTTTCCATGTGTAAGTATCTGCTTTCCTTTAGTCGTTATCCTTCTCCTAAGGATTTTCCAATGATCCTTCTACTTGCAAGTATGTGCTCGCCTCTAACTCTTTGCTTCAAAAGTATGAACTCACCCTTTTCAATCCACATCTACCTAAATCCTTTGAGGATTTTATTTTCTCTTTCCCACTTCATCTTTGGGAATCCTTTTTAGGTTTTTGCACTAATCCCACTGTAGTGCCCATATCGAGACATCGGGAAACATGTTAAAAAGTTGGTAATTTTTTTTTTTTTTTTTGAAGAGCGAACTAATGTTTCGCCTAACCATTCTCACTAGGTCTTTTAAAATTCTCCAAGATATAATCTTTTAATTCAAATTGCTATAACCATTATTTCGAGTTAATTTGCTTTGTTTAGCTTTTGTTAATTTTTACACATTTAAAAAGAATAATATAAATGTCACATTTAATAATTTACTTTCATGAAGTAATAATCTACCATTTCACAATTAAAATTTCATTCCCTACTCGAGTTTATTCCCACAATATTACTTAAATTCAAAAGTGTAGAGGGTCACTTAAGGACCCTAGGATCAAGTCCATCTTAACCCTTGATCTCCCCTTGCCCTAAAGATGAACTAAGTTTCCCTATATATATATATATATATATATATATATATATTTCTTTCATTTGATTCACATTCTTATTTTCCTTCTATTTTTCTTTTCATTCTACTCTTCATTTGTTTTTGTTTGGTTCTTGGTAGGTGGGGAGTTATGGAGTTTCCTATTAATCTTATCTTGTGTTGCTTGATGATTCATCCCACTAGAAATAGTCATTTTTCCCTCCTTTTTTTTTTTTGTTAAAACATATATCCATCTTCTTTTGTTTATTGTGTCTTTTTTTTTTATGGGAAATATATGTGTGTGTGTGCATGTGTGTGGGTGTGTGTGTGCGTGTGTGTGTGTGTGTATTTAGTTATACATATACATACTTATATTATTAATGAATTTAGGTAAAGGAGGGCGGATCTGAAGAGGGTTGGAGAAGGAGACGATAGGGATTGGAGGTTTGGCCGCAGGGTAGAGCCGTAGAGGCGACGGGCGTGGGTGTGGCGACAGGGGAGGTCAGGATGAGAGCAGGCGGAAGGGAGGGCGTCAGAACAATGACCGAGAGAGGCGTGAGGGGGTTGAAGGGATAGTGGCGGGGCGTGGGGTGCGTGGCCGGGACAGGGTCGAGGGTTGCTGCGTAGGGTGGGGCGGGATGGTGCAGCGGGCGGCGACGGGTCTGTACAGTGGGTGGCGGTGGGTCTGTGGGGCGGCCGTGAGCCAGTGGAGGGGGAAATAGTCGGCTGGGGAGGGGGCCGACCCCCCCTCCCTCAAGACTGTATATATATTTTTGTTTTGTTTTGAATAAAATTTGTTTATAAAAACGTTTTAAATTTAAAAAAACAGTATATATTACAATTAGATTTTTATATTATAATATATGTCTAAGATATATGATATTATATATTTTATAGTATGAAATATAATATATATATATATATATCCACACACTTACATATACTACATATAACGTATATACAGAAAAATATATCTTCCATTTTTTACTTAAAAATCTGCAAAATTTTCTTATAGGAATAAAGTGATTAAGCTATGATTTATACCCCACCTTTTTTACACAACGATAAACAATGTTGATTTCAACTTAAAATGAATAACCGATTTTAATCTTATTATGTGTTACCTAATGAACTTAATATTATCAAATATTCACTTCAAAAGATTTTCTATTACAAACATTAAAAGATGGAATATGAATATTTCAGATTTATAACAAGGGAAAAATATTCACCATGAAGTGTACATACATGTTCACAAGAAGGGCATATTTTCAAATATATATTCTTTCTTTCAAAAGGAGATTACATATCAGATTTTCATATTAAATAAAAAACAACAATACAATATTTCCTTTTTTAAGATTTGGAGTTCACATATACCATCATACACCAATGATTATCTACCCAAGAAGGTTGATCACAAGATTATTCTTTACAAGGTAAAGAGGTAGTTTACAAACTCAAGTATGACTCCAAATTTTGAGCTTGCAAATCTCAAAATATAGAGATTTTACAAGGTGTACAATTTAATCCCTCATGCCATGCTCAAGAGGTTACAACACAAGAAAAGTTTTACAAGGATTTGAGAAAACCAAGAATCTCCAACAATTTCCAACTATCAACTTGAGCTCCTACATCCATGTCTTCAAGAAAAACATACAAGGAGAGAGAGAGCTTGTTTGCCACCCAACCATAGGCATCATCACATGCCTCTCCCAAGGTTGGGATGCATGCTAGCCTCCCCCAAGCCCATGGGAAAGAGGATCACTAACCAAGACTTGCACAAGATGGAGGGTAAACCAACAATGATACAAGCACACAAAAATAAGACACATACAAACAAGACTCCAAAATTTACAAGGAGGAGAACCCATGTTCATCCTCAAAAATGGGGAAGAGAGGAGAAAGTTCTCCAAAATTTTATTCCAAAATTTCTTGCACAAAGCACAAACTCCATACCCTCCTTATTGCTCCTAATTACAATCCAAAATCCTCCTTATTCCTCCTCCCTTTCTCCAAGTCCTTCTTGGAAGGATTTTCAAACCCCAAAGGGGTTTCCTTACCAAGAATGGGGAAGGAGATTCAAGCCAAATGAATCAACTTCCCCACCTCAATCATTGAGGGGAAATAATAAGACCCTACAAGGCTTATCCATCAAGCCTTGAGGGTTGAGAGGGAAAATTCTCTCTCTCTTCCCCACACTCCAAAACTCCATCATGCCATATGATGGAGGGAGTAAAACAAACAACAACAATCAAATAACAAAACCATGCAACCCAACTAACAACTAAGATAAATGCAATACAAGCAAAATACATAAGAGCCTACCTCAAGGAAAGCTCTCCAACTTCAAATTTCTCCACACCTTGACTCAAGCCAATCTCAAGCTCCAAAATCCACAAGCATCCCAAGCAAGAAGTTTTAAAAAAGTCTCTCTCTATTCCCATGAATGGGAATTTGAAGAGGAGCAAGCAAGCATCATCACAAATGAGGGGGTGACATGTGTCACCCTCTCCTCATTAAGGTCAAAGATGCCAAAAAAAGAGAGAAAGGGTAAAATTATCTTTTTGCCCTCTTCTCCCAAATTCCGTTAAATGTTAGCAAGACAAAACTATTGGAACTTTTGATAAACACACAAATCCACATCCCTTACATGGATGTGACTATACAAGAGGTAAAAAGGGAGGGAAAACTCCCTCTAGCCTTGAAAATAAGCCCCCCTACCCATTAGGTAGGGTCCAAGGGCTCATTTTTATGTTAGGGGGACTCCCAAGCTACAAAGGGGTCCCCAAAAATGCCCAAAATACCCTAATTTCGGGTTTTGCATTTTTGGCACAAGGGTAGAGGGTGTGGGGACCACCCAAGGGTCTCACATGTGACCCTAAACCCTTGTGATTAAGTGACACATTAAACAAAATCAACAATTTAAAAGAAAGAGGAATTATTAACTCCCAAAACAAGTTTACAACTTCACTAGCAACCCTAAACAAAATTAATAATTCAAAGCACAATACATTACATAAATTGGGGTCACTCATAGTGCCCAAAATAATAATCTCCTATACTAAGGCTTCACACAATGAACATGGCTAGGACTCGCCTGTGTGTTGCTTGTGCAAGATTGAGTAGATGGCCCGAATCCCACGTTCTCATGTAAACTCGTAACTTGCACACTCATTGCACACATTAACTGCATAATTGCCCGATACGAGATAATTCAATGACATAGTAAGATATCAATGCATTCTAAACTAACCTAACATCCTATCAAATCAAGATGCGACAACATGCACAATTATACTCAATATTCCAAAAGTTAGACAAGATGATACGTGACATATAACCATAAAATTCCACATGCAACATCTATCCATTATTATAATTATGTTCCAAACACAACATCATAACCATTAGTATCCATGACATAACAAGAAAATGTGACAATATAGAATTTAATCTAAATTGGCGCTATACGCCTAAATGTCCACACTGTCTAATAAGATCAAACTCTAATACAATGTCCATGATATAACAAAATCACAAAACATGTCTATGAGCGAAGAAACAACAATCTATCGAGCTATTAAAGGTGTGGGCACTATATCCCCTCTCTGCTAAAATTAGACTTCCTCCCGGAAGTCACTGAAAGAGATAGGGATATCTAGCCCTCAAAGGCATCGCATCCTCCCGGTGGGGCTGCGCTGTCTCTCACATATAAATGATCCCACTGTACTTTCTAACCTAGTCCAAGTCTCGACCCGAAGGGCCAACCTCCTGCTCCTCGTATGTGTACGGCTCCAATCTACACTTTCCTCCGTCCTCTACACTGTAATGCCACCAATCCAAGACATGAGAAGCATCGTACACATATCTACGTAGTATAGAAACATGAGAAATATCGTGGGCCCAAGGCGTGGTGGCAAAGCTTCAGGCAATAGGCAATGGACCGATGACCTCTAAAATATCAAAAGGCGGCCCCACAAAACGAGGCGATAGCTTAGAACTCTTTCCATAACGGATCGACTCTTATGCGGGCGTACTCTCGAAGACCTTGTACCCACCGAGAAGTGATGATCAATCCTCTTGTGTCTGCATACGCTTTACGGCGTGCCATGGCTCGCCAAGACGCTGTCTAATCGTAACAACTCGCCGCTCTAAATCCCGAAGGTAGGTTGGTCCTGAAATAATCTGTCATCTAGTCTATCCCAACTCAAAGGAGTCCTGCGCAAGGTCGTCCTACAAGGCCCAGTAAGGAGCCATACCAATGGAACTATGATAATCATTATTGTAGGCATACTCAACTAGATGCAAATAATCTTCCCATTTCTTCTCTGGTCCATGACATACATTCTTAACATGTCCTTAAACACCCGATTAACCCTCTCTGTCTACCCATCTGTCTCTAGATGATAAGTTTAATCAAATTAATCTGAGTACCAGAGTTTGCCTGAAAAGAAGTCCAGAAAATCAAGTGTAGATGGTATCCTCAAGTATTGGATGGTCTTTGGAATCCCATGCAACCTAACAATGTCCTCCATAAATACCTTGGCGATGCCCTCATGCATTATAGGTGACCTTGGTTGGCGAAAAATGCACAACCTTAGTCAACTTATCCATGGTGACCATAATGGACATGACGATAAGAAGACATAGGAGTCCAACTATGAAATCCATGGAAATCACATCCCATTTCCACTCAGGAATATCATGAGGGTGTAAAAGTCTTCATGGGATGAGAATGCTCTACCTTGACCCTCTGACACTCAAGACATCGTGCAACAAAATCTGCTATGTCCCACAAAGTCTCGACCAATAATATAACTCCCTCGAATAGGCATGCATTTTCTTCACTCCTGGATGTGCCGCATATGGGGCTCGATGAGCCTATGTGAGGATGAAGCTACGCAGATCACCTGACTTAGGCACGTAGATGCACTGTGGAATCGAAGCAAACCATCTCGCCTCTAAAACACACCTGAATATCTCGCTTCTAAAGAACCTTGAGACTCTAACATCTGTCTACCTCCCTCATAAAATCTATCCTCTGGAAGGTGCTCGAGAATCCTGCCTCTCAAATCTGACTGAAGTGTCAAAGAAGCAAGCACATGTCATCATCTACTAAGAGCATCTGCAACCACATTTTCCTTCCCTTTGATATAATGAACCTCCATGTCATACTCACACAAGAACTCCATCCAACGCCATTGATGAGCGTTGAGGTTTGGCTGTGAGAAGATATGTTGCAAACTCCGGTGGTCTGTCCTCAAAATGAAAGGCCTACCTAAAAGGAAATGTCGCCAACGCACTAGAGCATGAACAACTGCTGCAAGATCCAAGTCATGAGTAGGATAATTAAGCTCGTAGTCCTTGAGCTTATGTGACTCAAAAGTAATAACCCGACGCTCCCGCATAAGAACTACTCCCAAACCCTCTAGTGATGCATCGGTCACGAAACAACAAAATCCTCATCGTGTCCTGGGCTCGCTTAAGATGGGAACCGTGGTTAATCTTTCCTCCAAGCAATCGAAAGACTCCGCTCACACTTCTCCGACCAATCAAACTTCTTCGCTTCCTCTCAAGAGAAGTGATAGGGTGAGCAATCCTAGAAAATTCCCTCGTACGAACTCAGAGAACCAAAGCAGTGCCGTAATACCCCGCCAAACCCATGAAACTCCTCACCTCGATGGCAGAATCGATGTGGGTGCTTTGGCTAGTCCAAGATAGCTTTGTATCTTTAGAGGGATCTATGGAGATACCCTCGCCAAATGATATGGCCTAAGTCTTGAATCTCCGTCCGAAAGAAGCTACATTTTCCAAGTTCCCATACAACTTCTACTCTCTCAAACCCGAAGTATCTATCTCAAATGCTCCTCATGTTCCTCCTCGGACGAGAATAGATCAATATGTCATCAAGGAACACTAAGACAAAGTGATCCAAAATGTCCTCGAAAACACCATTCATGAGGCTCATGAAGACACCTGGGCATTGGTCAAACCAAGGGGAACCGTGTGAACTCATAATGCCCATAACGTGTGCGAAATGTTTGTCTTATGAATGTCTCATCTCAAATGCGCAATCGATGGTACCACTGACTTGAGATCAATTTTGAGAACACTCTCGCTCCACGCATCTCGATCAAACAAGTCATCAATCATAGGGAGTGGATAACGGTTCTTTATTGTGACTTTGTTGAGCTTCCCGAAGTCTACACAAAGCCCGAGAGAACCATCCTTCTTCTTCACAAATATGACCGGCGCTCCCAAGGAGATACACTAGGCGAATGATGGTTCTCCTTCACATGTGACCCTAAACCCTTGTGATTAAGTGGCACATTAAACAAAATCAACAATTTAAAAAAAAGAGGAATTATTAACTCCCAAAACACGTTTACAACTTCACAAGCAACCTTAAACAAAATTAATAATTCAAAGCACAATACATTACATGAATTGGGGTCACTCATAGTGCCCAAATATAATAACCTCCTATACTAAGGCTTCACACAATTGAACATGTCTAGGACTCACCGTGCGTTGCTTGTGCAAGATTGAGTAGCCGGCATGAATCCCATGTTCTCTTGTAAACCCGTCCCCCCGTACACTCATTGCACACATTAACTCGCACTGCTCGATACAAGATAATTCAATGACATAGTAAGATATCAATGCATTCTAAACTAACCTAACATCCTACCGAAATCAATATGCAACAACGTGTACAATTATACTTAATATTCCAAAAGTTAGACAAGATGATATGTGACATATAACCATAGAATTCCACATGCAACATCTATCCATTATTATAATTATGTTCCAAACACAACATCATAACCATTAGTATCCATGACATAACAAGAAAATGTGACAATATAGAATTTAAACTAAATTGGCGCTATACGCCTAAATGTCCACACCTGTCTAATAAGATCAAACTCTAATACAATGTCCATGATATAACAAAACTCTGTCAAAACATGTCTATGAGCGAAGAAACAACAAGCTACTGAGCTATAAAAGGTGTGGGCACTACACCCACATGCATGTCCCTTCTTCTTTCGTCATCCACCTTTTGGTCAATTTTCTATCATGGAAACTAGATATTGTGCAAAGGAATAATCTTCTATATTACAATATAAATATATATAGGAGAGAAAGATACCATAATTTAGGAAATAGTTTTAAAAATACTACTCACAACAAATGGTTTACACTAGTTTGGTTTAATAACCAAATCACGCTCAAATAACAATATGAGTTGTAATAACAACTCAATTAAATTACATTATAATCTAAATCACACAATAATAATGTGAGCACTATAATATTTCCCAACATTCTCCCCTTAGTACGAACATGGGAGAAAAACAATCACACTTCCTTCGCAGGCGTGTTACCAAATGTGCGTGCTCATGATTTGGATGGTTTTTCAGGGATAACTAATCTTAACAAGGATGCTTTTACAGGACAAACAACAACCTCAACAAAGGATGGTTTTACAGGACAACCAAAATCTCAATATCATGATGCTACTTTTCCTTGTGCTTTCATCCATCCCACTATTTTTTTCTTTAGGGAATTATGTAGGAAACGCCGCTCACTTTGAATACATTTCTAAAAAGAGGGAAAAATGAAAATGGAACATTGAGACCATGTTCCCCCTCAATGTGAACATTTCACTTATTCAACACAAAACAAGAACATTGAAATCATACTGCACACAACTGAAATCAATTACAACTCTAAAATAAAAGCAAACACACACACACACACAGTCGCCACACACCTTCTGCACCTGCTGTTGGTGGGATCGGTGAGAGGTTGTTGATCGACCTCCAACCTCCTATGCCTCCATCCTCTAGTAGATGCACTCTTTACTTAATACAAGAAGTCTTCATCACTTTTCTGAGCATTTGTTTCCTCATTATTAGAGTGGGTAGACTTCATATCCCAATCACTTTCTTCGTCTCTTTTTTCGAAATGAAGGCTTTATCCTTCAATTTACCATCAAGTAGATCTCATGCTCTTTTTTACAATACATAATACCATGTCCAGGAGCATTATAATAGCGACAAAAGAATTTTTCGTGGATCTTGGGAGGTTGATTCTTGTTTAAAAGAAGACTTGAATCTTCCTTTAGTATATGATTTGTTTCTACCATACATTGTAGTTTCTTTTGGATCAATCTTCTTGGTTCTATTTTCTTCTTCTATCAGAGAAGAAATTAAATCCTCTAGACTTGGATTTATTTTTCTCAAAGTGAAGACCATATTAGAATAGCTAGGAGGCATGCTATTAAGTAATACAACTTTTTCATCATCATTGGGAACATCTAATTTTATTCCAGCTAATTGATTTAATATAGAACAAAACTTACTTATGTGTTCCACCATGTTGTCACCTTCCTCCATTTTGAGTCCGAATAGCTTCTGCTTGAGTGCCACTGCTGCACTCTCTGCTTGCGACCCAAACAACTTGCTCAATGTTGTCCAGATGGCATGTGATGTCTTTGATAGATTTATGTGATGCAGGTAAGCATCAGATAATCCTAGGCCTATGATTGTTGTTGCTTTTCGATCCTTACTTTCCCATTTTGTTGCTTCATCTACATCATTTGGTTTCTTGACTTTTCCTTCCACAATATCCCATAGATATTTGTTTATTAGTAACAATTGAGTTCTCACCTGCCATGTATGGAAATATTTGCCTTTAAATTTTTCAATTTGATTCAACTTATCCATGTCGATGTGAGAAAAAAAAATGGATGTCGGTTTCAACCAAAAATGCATCCGCAAGACAATGTTTTACAACTTTTTACAATATTTTCTTGACACTATTGAATGACTAAGAAACAATGAATCCTTTTTTATGATAAAGGAATATACTTTAAACAACATAAAAATACTACTTAAACAATTTCTTTGACTAACTATGACATTACTTGACACCCCATTTTTTTCTATTATAGGAATAACATAACGTTTAGTTTTGAGACACAAGTAAACTTTACATTAAGACCAAACCTTTACAAACAAGGGCTATGTTGCAACAGCAAGTACTGCCGTAAAAGCATGAAACAAATTGTTTTTGTGGAAAACAAGATTTTTTTGGGATTGTGCCTGTGTGGTAAGCTAAAAATATAAATATGCAAATAAATAAAAACTGAAACTTTAATTTGAACCATATTTATAAGTTTTTTTGGAATTAATACACTTCTAATTTCAGTAGACGTATACATTGACATACATGTCTATACAACTACTGCATATGGAGCTGTAGAGTAAGCAAAGAAATACTGGGTTGTATTGATGGCTATGTGCAATAACTAATTTGTATTTGAGATGCAGACAAATGATATAAGCAAATGTATGTTATAGCTAAATCTATTGCAATTGGAAGACTCGAATACTGGGTCATTAAGCTTTAATTTGGGTTTTCATGTGCAAATTTGTGTACTGCAGGGTTTTGCTGTGTTACTGGAAATTATATCTATCAATTAAGAAAATGCGGATGGGCAGTTAGATCTGCATGATACCACATATTTTTCAGGAATTCTTTGAAACAGTTCATATGCATTAGGTATGCTTCCACGTTACATCTAACAAATCATTATGCTTTGATGGCTGTAAATGCATATTCTGCTTACTACAGACAACCGCTCTAAAGATTACATATCTTCAATTATTGCAGGCCTGTATTTTCACGACCATGGTTTTACAAGGAAAGACAGTCCACTGTTTCATTTCTGACAGATGATTAAATGGCATTTGCTACACAGGTTTTTATTAAAAACGTATTTAAATGTATGTCAAGTGCAGAGTTTTGATAGATGCACTTATTCCTTCAAAAGAGATTATTTAGAGCCACTGGGAAACAGTCAGATCTGCAGCCTGAATGCCCCGAGTATAAGGAAAGAAGCCTAAACAAAATAGTGAAAGTTAAACAATTGCTCTTCAGGAGCAGCATCGGAATTCTTAACAAGAAAAGAAATGTCCATGATTTTTCTTCGCGGATTGAGAATTTTGAAGGGGCACGAAGGATTGAATTGGTTTACTTAGTGTTGTTAAGCCAGGTATCAACCTTTCTATGTATGAACTTCTTTACTATATGTTTCTTATATATGTTTTGCTTATCAGATTTTACCACTTTTATTTCTTCCCATTTCTGCGATTGTCATCAATTATGAATTTTCCCATCTTTCCTATTATCTTGGTATTTGGTCTCACAATCTCAACTGTTACAGAAATACAATTGCTCCTTTCCCATCCTCTTCCCATGTAGTTCTCTTTTTCCATCCTTTTCAGAGTCCCTTACATTGCATTTCAGCTGCACCAATCATACACAAACTTTATTTAATTTCACGTTGCCCTTTCACCATTCCACATCCTTCATTTCAATATACTTCCATTGCTCATCTCCTGCTCCTTTCCTTGCTACATCCTCTTTCTACTCGCCAACTGTATACCTTTCGACATTCACATTGCACAGCCCGCGTGCGATTGCTAATAAAATATGACTAGTAAATAAAGTTTAAAAATACTTTAAAAACTCAAAATATTCAGATAAATTACATATGCATTGTACCTTTGACATATTTAACATCTTAAAAACACATATTTGATAATTTTATGTGTTTTTTCAAGTTTTGGTTATGGTCCATATTTACTGATAATGCAAAAAATGCCAAAATGTGTGACGCAATTATATGCTTTGACCCTGCCATCTTGCTGTGAGAAATCCTTGGATCACATTGAGTACAAATTGAAGAGGTTGCAGCCAACAGTCCGATCAATTTTCCATCCATCATTGACAGGGCGGGGGTTTTCTATTATCCGTTTATTTCATCATAATTTAGTAATTTAGAATTCATTCTATTAAATCTCAAATAAAATAAAAGGAAATTTTAGCTTACAAATTCTAACAAGTGGAAGTTTTTGTTTTCTTTAGATTTTCCTTTTCATGCACGTAGACAATCTTTCAAATCTGAAACAGGAGTGGACAGCCGCATATGGTTTATGAAAAATACGTGTATATTAAATAAAAAGATTAAAAGAAATCCAAAACTAGACAATTTGCAGCAGCATATGATTTTGGTGTATAAGTAGTGATTGTATAAATACTCTGCTTAGAAGTTTGAAAATAATCTTCAAGGATTTAATTGTGCATGCGTTTATATCTTGAAATTAATTATCATTTTCATCCATTAGGATAATCTTCTCACACTCATTTAGATCAAAGAAAAAGGAAATTAAAAATCAATGTTTAGTTTAAATTTAATTTTTGGTTGTTTTCATTACATAACATCCTGGAAACATAACATAAAGTTCTCAGTAATTTTATTTCCAGCAATAGATTAAATTGCATTCACATTCATAAAACCTTGAAAACACAAAAAAACAATCGCTTCTGAAAGCATTGCAATGCAATCCCTTCACAACATTAGCAAACAAATCACCACACTTTATCATTTGCAAAACTACTAGTCGATTCTCTCTCAATCAAGCGAACTGCTTTACTAAATACCAACACACCCAACAATAAATCAACAAGTCACCCATCTTCAAAACACAACAAAGAAATAACAATACAAGTCCTGTTTAAGCTCTAAAAATTCTCGATTTTCCATAACACTCTTGGATGACACTCAATGAACAAGTGTTTCCATGCAGAGCAGGAAAATTCCCACATGTGCTCTTTCCTCTTGTAGTGAACAATATCCAAACTCGCATAGACGTTGAATTTAGGTGGGAAATTTTTTGGTCAACATCCTTGCCAAACTTGATCATTTAACAATTTCAAGTTGTAGACGAGCAAACTAGGCAAACCATAGCATAATTGACCAAACAAATCTGTGGACTAGCTCAACAATAGGACAACCTCTAGATTTGATCTTTTTACATCCTCATGTCTAGCCTCATCCAATTTTATTTGCTTTCTTGGTTGGTCATATTTTGCTAATGATTCAACCCATTTGAAGAGAGCTAACATTGACTAAGAGCTATACGACTTAGTTGTCTTAGACTTGGGTTGTCCTAGGCCCGAAATCCTTAGATAGTTCGCTGCCTTAAAGAAGGATTTTGAGGCAACTCAAAGTGACATTGGTATAGGCTTGCACGACCCCTTCATTAGGACCATTAGCCACATCATCCCCTTTTCGACTATTTCAGATTATCTTTAGGAAGTTGAGTACGCCATGAAAGCCCATCACTTTCTTGTGCATATAGTGATTGGTTGTGGCTACTACTAGTGGTTGTTACTAGAATCAAATGCCGCTAGCGGTTGTATGCCCTCCTTAGTGGCTTTGTTGATTTGAGGACCTAAAACTTGATAAATATATTTTTCTACTCTTGATAAAAACAAAACATTTTGATAAGTGAATTAATGTTTGGAAGTGTTTCAATGGATTATCCCTTGATCTAGCTCCAACCTCTAGCAATTCACTCAAATAAAAATGAATAAAATTTAATAGATTCGGTTTAGGCTACCTCCATTAAGTGTTGCTCTACATGTCTGTTGGGCCCCAAAATATTGACTAAGTACACAGGGGCGCATGGGTGCGCAAGACCTAGGTTGAAGGATGGGGTGCGAGGGGGGGTTTTAGAAGGGCCGTGTTGCGCGTCGAAGACAAGGTCTAGGGACTCGCCATATTTGGCGTATCGGGCAGGACACGAGAAAAGCGTGACCCGACTGCGCATGCAAAGTGGATAAGGTGCCAGTCTGGCAACAGTTGGCCTAGGAAGGAATATGCCCTGCGATAGAAGTTTCTAGAAGACCATCATGGTAAAAAGTGGAGAGCTCAGGCCTGATGGAGCATGCTCCCATGGAGGACCACATTCAGACACTTGGCAACGGATTTGAGGCCGCAGAAGGATGAGTTGTCACTCTAGAATGCCCATATATACAAGCGCCACGGAAGAAATACACACACACAAAAACATACACAAAGAGAGATCAATAGAGAGCGGAGCTCTGTAGAAATGCCGCAAGGAACTCTGTTTGGGTTGGGTAGATGAAGTATAGGAGAAGGATGTATCAAGGGCTTGGGGTTTAAATTTCTTTTTGAGAGCTAAATGATATGGATCCAGTTATGATGCATGACTTCGGTCTTCCTTTCTGCGATGCTCTCTAATGAATCTAATGAATGTAGTGAGGATACCAATTTATGTGAATATGATCAGCAATGATTCGGTGCATTTACATATCTTAATGATTTTGTTTTATGCATGTTTATGGAATGAGTCTGAATCCTTGTGCATTTCCCTTTTGTTATGATTCAGTTCTTAATCTGTTAAATACTTTTCTGTCTGGAATGACTGCACTAATCTAGAAGCCATTCTGAGCTCTATGATGCTTGCATGTCTCATTTCCACTCACTTCCTTTACGTTTGGATCATTGATGATATTTTCCCACTCAACTCACATAAAAGAGAGACTCGGCGCTGCGCGTGCCTCGGGTGAGCGCTTGCTTGGGTGATAGGCTGATGCGCATGGGATTCCCTTGCCTTTTGGTGGGTGTAAAAATGACTACATCTTGGTTATGTTGTCGGGACCTCTTTCCGAAGTTGTAGAGGGAAATGACATACATCATGATCTGTGCAATGAGTGATGACAGAGCGTTTAACTTTGGAAAGTGTTGAATCATGGTTCAAAAGCACGAAGGACAAATTTGCTCATAGATTTAGCACTGGACCTGAGTTTGATGCACGTAGATGGGTAGAAGAGAATCTCTACCATGAGTTGTATGAAACTTTTTTGTTGCTTCCCAGTAGAGATGTATGAATGGCTCTCGGCATATGCATCTAGATCAAGCTAGTATTATAGATCACACGCATGGACCCAAGAAGAATACCAGAGGCTGCAAGATGCAGATCTGACGTGGACTTGTGTTGTGGATCATTGGTGGAAAGGTGTGTTGGCTAGCTACACTGAGTACGCTATTTCTACATATTCTTGTTCGAAAGTTGTTGAGTTTGAGTTTTGCAGGAGCCCAGAGGATCATTTCTATGTGTTATTCCTTTGGCGATGAAGATCTTGATTGTTATCTTGAGTTTGTGGCATTTGGTAAAGGGAAGGCAATGTGTGAAACATGAGTGTGTGCAGATTTTCTGGTAGATTTTTCTAGTTTTAAAGTAGAGGGAAAAAATGATACGGTGTTCTGTTTCCTCTGCAACTATGTGGACAAAAAGAAAACCACAGCCACAGGAAAATGGAGGTCATGCATACAGCCAACTGTCCAGAGCACAGAGGAGCCACACTTGGGAAAAAAACAAATAAATTTAAAATAAAATATAACGCTGCAATGAAGGAAAGAGCAACCACCAATGGAAAGCAAAAGAAATAAAACATTTAGCCAAAATAAACTATAGTCCCCGTCAAATATGGAGTGTAACCTTAGACAAAGCAATTCACCGCACAAAGAATCAAATATGCCAGACTTACTGAGCCTTGTTTTGACTCATAGGCTATGTACAGTACTGAACGCCACAGAACTTCGAGTTTAAAAGGCACTTCTTGATCCTAATTGTCCAACATGTCTTTGACTGTTTTTTATTTAGGGTCACAAAGACCACCCCCATCTTTAGTTCAAACAAGGTGCAATAGATAACTTTTGTGCTGCTCTAATCATATAGATCTTTCATGTCATAATTATAAAAAGACATCTATTTACTCCATTTCTAGTAGCTCTACTAAGGTCCTAAACTTTGAACTTCAGGCTTGGAAAGGCAGCTTTCAGGAATCATTTTACAAAGCTCCTAGAAGATAGGTTTGAGTTTGACTGTGCGACTTAATTGTTTTTGCACGTACAAACACAAACGAAACAAAGAGGGATCCCAATACTGCCAATATTTTTCAGCATAACAAGAAAAGAAGACAAGTGGTTCTTGTGGGAAAGAGAGTGAAAATAGACCATGATGCTAAATCCCATGCATACTGCGGCATCTTGTCTCATGGTTAAAATACATTGTTGCCCAAGCATTCAGAATGCTTCTAAATTGAGCCAACCCTGAGATGCAATAATATTATTGGTAAATTCCCAATTACATCTACCAAAAGCCTGGGTTGATGATTGTACTTTGGTTTTCATTTTGTCCCAGAGCATTAATAATTTAATTGTCCTTCGGCCAACTATTATGATGCCTGTGATTTTATTTTGTTTTTCAATCCTGATTTGAAATCCAATACTTTTGAAAGCAGCTATTGTCAATAAATTTAGAAATGTTTTGTAAGTTATATTACATGGTGACATTTACCAAAAACGATCCAAGCTTTACGTCCCTTCTTTTTTGACTAGTTTCTGGAAGGAGATTGGTGTCATATGATCTGAGAATGTCTACTACTGATAGATGTCAGTTATAAAGCTCTCTACTATGGCCATCGTGTGGATATAATTGATGTTTCTTCTATTAGGCTTAAGCAATATAAGAGGGATTTCTAATCTGTAAAATTTTCCTTGGACTTATCCAACCTTGTCTGATTGTGCCCCACATTAATGTTGTGATTATAACATGGTGTGCATGGCCAATGGGGCTTGAACCCAGGTCATCCTCTTTCCCATTATCTACTTTGCCACTAGACACAGGATATTGCTCAAATTAATATGCCTTGCCTGGGATTGGATTGTTGCTTTACATATTTTAACTTCTGCACACATCTGTACATAGGATATTGCTTAACTTGATCTGCTTCATTCCACCATTCCTTCTTGAGTTCAAAGAGAGATGGATCTTACAACCACATACTTTTGAATTTGAAAGGCAAACTCGTAGGGGATTTGTCAGGTTCCATGAAGAGAATAATTGGCCGGTGGTCAGAAACTGTAAAAGATAGTTTCCTTAGCTTTTAAATGTACTTTCTTGAGTCCCAATATTCAGATATCAAACATCTATGTATTCTTTGAGCTATAAACAAAGCATTCTTCCTTCGTTTTACACGAATAATGATAACGTCAATGTAGATCCATATCAATGATTTGTCTATTGTTATATCTGCAATGGGTTTGATTTCTGCTGTTTATATTCGGTAGCAGCTTTCATTTCATTTTTCTGTGACAATAGGGGATCCATAATTTTTGGGTCCATCCTGCCATCTCTTTCCACCTCTTTGCTTGTTGTGGGGGACTCGATGATATGGATATGGAAATAATTTAACAATGGTAGCTTGTATCTCAAGCGCAATGATTTTGAAGAGGTCTACTAATCCTCATGCCATAATATCAAGGCTAATAAGTCTGTATTTTTCAGAATTCCATATTACTAACATACCTCCTGACCTCGCTTGTGCAATTTTTGCTTTAAATGTCACACTCAGCCAAATGTTCTTGACTTTAAGTTCTAGTTGTTCATATGTTACCTTGGTTTCTTGGAGGAGTATCATATCTGCCTTTTGCTTCTGTATATGTTGTGCAATATTGTTATTCTGTAAGGGGCCTGGAGTCCCCACATGTTCCATGAAAATTTTCTCAAGACAAGAAATTTCTTAAAGTGATAGCCGTTATGATTACTTCTAGTTGTGTGCTTTTTGACTTCTTTTCCAAAAATATGAAGATGTCCATGCTTCCTTTTCTATTCTGAGTTTCATATTTCATAGGGTTCAGTTTTTAATAGGATGCTTACTTGCATCTAGTAATTGTTTTAGAAATAGATCTGTTTTCTTTTGCTTGAAGGCTTGTTTAATAGCTGGTATTTTCTTCCGAGTGTTGCTTTTCCCTTTTTTCCCCAAATGTGGTTGAACACCCAGGTCCCAGGCTTTCGAGACCTTACAACATTCATTCAACTCATCTCCCCCTCAATTTTTATATTTTATTGTTTGTCACTGATCTTCTTCAAATGATTCTTCCATTTTGCTGTCCTCAATATCAACTGATGTTGTTATTTCTTGAATACCTGGTTTTTAATTTTTTTTACCATTTATTTAATTTTTTTGATGTTTTTATTGCTTTCCTAACTTATAATCAATTGTTTGATTGCCTACATAGATTAAAGGGTTCTGGGGAATGTCCCAATATGTGGCATTTGAAAGGTACATGAAAACTTCGGCATCTTTTAGAAAAGACACTGTCTTTATAACAGAATTGATGACTTGAAATGTTAATATGCACTTCAGAATTTAACAATATTTTGATTGATAACCAGACTTCTGGTGAAAATTATAAAAGGGTGAAATTGATTGCTTCAGGTAGATGTACAAATCAACTCCAAATAGGCACAAGGACAATGCATGGACTTCGAATTCCAATGACATTTAATTTTTTTTCTACAAAAGACGGGATCTCTAGAAATGGATTCGTGTCATCTCTATTAAAAAGAGGCGAGCTCAAAGTTCAACAATCTCAAAAGTGTAATTGTATTTGATCATGTAATCCCTCTTAGTAAATACTGAGTGCACAACCACAAGAATTAGCTAAGCATTCATTACAACCCTCTCTGATTATAAAGTGAATTTAAAAAGGATTTTAGGAGTTTCATATCAGTTACCAAAGCTTTGGATGGTTCTATAGCACAGTGTTCTTCATATCAGTAGATTTGCAAACGAGGAAAAATATTGAAAGGTTTTGTTTTACAACCAACTTTGATGAGAGAAAAAACATTCAGAGAGTTAATAATCATATTGGCAGATTTTTATTCCATTTATGACCAGCAAAATGTTTAGGTTTTACGCTTGTACAAAATGAAATGATGCATTAAAATGGTCATCTGAAAGGCGATTGGCTAACAAATTTGTGAATCCACAAAACACTGGACAAAGAAGCATTGGCCTTTAAGACTTCCCATCCTTTACCTTCTGAATTTTGATTGCTTCTTTATAAATTTTACATCAAAATCCATATTTTTCTAAGATATCAGCCAATTCTATAAATAATAAAAACAAGTGATATGCAATAGTAGAAGTACATACATGGCTCTCAAGAGAATCCATTTCTCATGAAATCAGCTCTTGCAAACTCAAAACAACAAATGATGCTGCAACAATAGGATCCACACTTGTGTGTGGAAATGCTGCATGCCCTCCTTTACCATCTATGGTTGCTTGAAATATTGCAGTGGCAGCATATACCGGTCTTGGCCTCGAGGCAATGGTGCCAGTTCGTGAAAAATATCCAACATGCATACCAAAAATAGCTTCAGCATCTCTGAGAGCACCTTCCTCGATCATCAAAGCAGCACCTGCTCCCCTTTCTTCTGCTGGTTGGAATAAAAGTCTTACAGTGCCCTTCAATGTTACACAATGGGTACCACAATTGATCTTAGGGAATATAGTGTTAGATTTTAATAATAAAAAATGCAAAATGAAAAATAGCACACCAAAGTTCGTGAACAGTTCTTCATCATAAATATCAATGTTACAGAGTTTATCTATTCTGTGTATTTATTGGCACACATTATCTAATAACATAAACATGGAGGTGGAAACACCATATGATTATGATTCCAATTGCTTTATAAACATTACATCAAGCATACACTTCTTTTGCAGATTCATAGCCGAGAGAAAACTTGACAGCTATGGAAAGCTGAAAGTCTTGTCTGCTAGCTTGCACGGTCTTTACAATTTCTTGCCTACAATATGGAAGGGATAAGAGGAAACCTTGCCTTAAGAACATATTGAATGCATCAAGATGGAAAAATGCTATAAACATATAGAGCATCAAAGCCACCTGAACATTTTATCACATTTAGAGCAGTTTATTGCCTGAATGCATAGGTAGCATCCATCACATTCATTTCAGTTGTCAGTTCCAAATGCCAAAGCTATGCACAACATATTCAAACTTGCAAGCAGCACAAAAACAACCCAAAATGAACTTTACAGTCACTAACTTGAATTTGCATCATATTCATGGGAGCATAGAGCTTGTTCATAGAAAAATCCTATGCAATACTTCAAATTTCTCTCCTACCCCAATAGATTAAGAACAATAGCACATTTATGAAATCATGGAAAATAAAATCTACTAAATTGCCCAGGCCCCAGATAGTGTCATGCCGTGCATATAATATTTGGGTCTCAAAACCTTAAAAATCAGTCATGGTTACACTACGTTATAGGTCTGATTTCTATGGTTTGGGCCTGGGGTGCAGCAGTAAAACGTTGCCCCAATCCCCGGTACCCCCTCATGCCCAGATTTAGGAAGAAATGAAGGAAGCGCTTGGATAAAGTGCGAGCTAGTGGCGCAAGTGGAAATAATTCAGTTAGCATAGTAGTGTATACTAGAGGGTTCCATCTCCCTCCCCAGTTAAAAAAGGAAAGCATTGGGGATAGTCTTCACCTGGGCGCCATCCCGCTCCTAATTTATTTATAAAAATTGCCCGACTTCTACAAAAATGAATGCAAGCAATGTTGATCTAGTCATCTGACATTGAAAGTATCTTGAAAATGAGAAGTTAGACAGAAAATATGACAAGAAAACCGGTACTTAAAAAGCGCCCATGAAATCTAATGTGCAAATCTTTGAGTGACCAACAGAACTGCTTAACCCCCAACCTGCTCACACTTATTCTGCAAAGTCGCATATTTTATTTGGAGCACATATAGATTCTTAAAATTTGTAAGTAAAATGAAATGTCGTAAACATTAAATTCAACAGTAAAATGAAATGTCGTAAGTAAATCAAAAAAGTGAAATGAGGTTGTTCATATTACTATCATCTGCTGTGTCATAGTTTTTCTTGCAAATCAATGCCGCCCAAACCTGCAAATTTTTAAAGACTGTACTCTCTTTTATTTCAATTTTTTTCTGATGTGTTTTGCAGGTTCTCTGAATTTTTACTAATTTCTTTTATTTAAATGAGTGAGAAATGGCTTGGGTGGGGTCTTTTGACATTTTAGGGCCAACAGTATTACATTTATTTATTCTTTTCTTTTCTTTTTTGTATCAAAGACCTCCTCTACAGTAGAGAGATGCCTCCTCCAAATCTTCTATCTGTCAAACATATACCCTCCCCAGTGGTCCTCATCTGTGGGTTAAGATGGCAAATACTATTTTTAAGTACATGCACCTAGAAAGGATGAACCAGAGTTTTAGTTGAATACATCGTCCTATTCTGAATTCACGGTCGGAGTAGGGTCATCTACAAATTATGGCATAAGCTGCAAAAGTAAGTTTCCTTGTAGTCTCATTCAGATGTAGTAAGTGTGTTGGGGCGAATGGGGTTTGGAAGCTTTCCACCCAGGAAATGTATTTAAGTATAGATATTTATAAGTTTATGTTTTTTTAATCAATCAATATCCTGCACATTGCTACTGGTTTAATCATCTTAAAAGTCACCTGAGTGGGACTAACAAATACTGAGCAAAACTTGGCAGACTGAAAAGAATCTAAAACATTCAAACATTCACTGGCAAGTAATAGGTATACCAGAACTTGCCACTACTCAAACCCAGCATACCATTAATCTATACAAATTCCAATTGAATCTTTTACAGAGCTCAAGAAAGCATAGATTGAGAAATTATACACCTACCTTGAGCTTATCCTTCCGTTGGTGGAGCAATTTAGCAGCCCCAAGAAGCATTGTGACATGGGCATCATGCCCACATGCATGCATTCTCCCTGCTATTTTGCTCTTGTGCTCCCAGTCCACTTGCTCCTGAATTAGATAAACCAACACACTATCAAACATTAAAAATATCTAATACCCTACAAAAACCAACCTTGATTAACATTGTTTTGAAATATGTAATCATACTTGTAAAGGCAGGGCATCCATGTCAGCCCTGAGAGCAACAACAGGAGGCAATCCAGAGCCAATCTGGGCCACCACACCGGTCTTTGCGTAAGGCCATTCATATGAAACCCCAATTCTATCCAGCTCACTTCTGATAAGTGCGCTTGTGTTATATTCCTCGAACATGAGTTCTGGGTACTCGTGAATTCTTCTTCTTGTGGACTTTAACCATTCGATATCACTCTTGGCAGCCTCCATGAGGTTTGTTGAGTAATTTTGTGGGACTGAGATACCATTCGTCAGGAAAAGCAAGGAGCATGAGCAAGAATGTGATTGCAGGTACCATGGTGTGTGTCACAACTGATTTGAATGAGTTTCCACGATAAATTACCGATCCCTTCATTTGCATGTTGTGCTCTTGTTCTAATAGGATTTAGGATTAGAGTCAACATCATTACTGAAACCATTTTTAATTTCATGAGGCGAAGACCCTCGGCGTCAGCAATTGAGACAAGCAAAACTGAATATTCAAGTACTATTTACTGGGAACATCATCCATAGATGATGCTTGTAGAATACGGAGAGGCACAATTTTATTGTGCAAAATGTTGATATACCAAACAAGGGCTGCGGTGCACATTTGGTAAAGGGAAGGCTGTGTGAAACTTGAGTGTGTGCAGATTTTCTGGTAGAAATTTCTAGTTTGAAAGCAGAGGGAAAAAATGATTCAGTGTCCCTGTTTTGTAAGAAGAGGAAAAAAATGTTTGAAACCTCTGCAACTATGCCGACAAAAGAAAACCCTGGCCACAGGCAACTGGAGGTCATGCGTACAGTGGAAAAACAGGTAATACCTCCACCTTGAAAAGGCACAAAACTTTACGGAAACCGGGCATATCTGGCGCGCGCACAATACAATCGGACAATGAGGGCACAAAGCTCACCCAATCATCTGCCACGGATTATAAACACCAACATTAGACTAGCAATAGTTCAAGTAAATATTTAGCCAAACATTACGGGGAAATCAAAAAAATCAACCACTCGCAGAGCACCGCCCCACCGCCTTCCAACTAATAGCAAGAGCCGAAAACAATAGTACACTGCCAGCGGCAGGTACTAATAAAAAACTAATGAAACACTCTAGGTTAAATTTTTTTAATAAATCGACCCAAGACACTGTTAAGAGTAAGACAACAGACAAAGTAAAACAATATATAGAATATAGAACAGACTCACTAATGAGTGCATGAAAAGACTACATGGGTGTAGATCTGAATGCGACATCTCATCAGAATAGACCAAGAGGTGCGAGAAAAGGATGCAATGATGGGAGGGATGTGTCCACGTCAACCTGATCTTTTGTAATCGATGATGTCGAGATCCAGAACCAGATGCGTGATAAAAGTGATTAGCAAAATCAAAGGAGGATCCCCGAGCTTGACATATCTTTCTCCAGCTATTTCAATTTTTGGAAACGCAGTTTTCAAGATGCTCCATGTAATGTGTCACTGTGTGTATTGAGGGATAAACGTGGAAAACAATGTAATTGTTATTGCAATCCAAATGTTGGACAATCTAATATATTACCAATAAGGAAAGTTGGGTAGCGGGTGATGTGGCAGATTAGAAGTCCAAATTGCATCGCAACAAAGAAAAACTCGGGCCAATATGATTTTCACGTATTCTACAGACAGGCCGATAAGAGTTGTTCAAAAAAAACTTCCTACTTTCATACCTTCACACGTCTGAAAGCTTGAATTTGACAATTAAAAAAATAGTTGTGGCCTTGCTATTGGAAAGATTTGCATGTGATGAACACTACCGACTGGAGATCAGGTGCATACAGATCGCTTGATGTTGGCAATTGAGAATGAACCACGTAGAAAGCTACCAAGATGACAATCCTGCCGGGTAACTATACATCCAGATGCAATGCAGATTGTGGAGACCTTGATTTCGTAATGATATGACTATATTGCAGAATTGGCAGTCATCCTTTGACTGAAATCTGCAAACCCGTGAGTTTGGGGAAACTGAGTTGAATGTGGATTAAAGAAACCACATCACCATGCAATTCCATTTCAAACCTGGCACCACGTCAAAATATACAGTTCAGAGGAAGGTCGATACACAATTGTTCAAATGCCACTGAGTTAAGTGATCAAAAAATTGGAGGATCAATTTTAAGCTATCCCATAATGTCAGACTTCTGTTCCCGTGCAATGATATGATCTTGTAAATCAGTCTGCAAATGCTGTAATTGAACGCAAGACTATCTGTACATTCGACCGTCAATAGATCATAAATCTTACATGATGATAATATATTGTTTCTTCACAAAGATTTGATACCGCTCTGATACCAAATCATGGAAACTAGATATTGTAGCCAGCAGGAATAATCTTCTATATTACAATATAAATATATATAGGAGAGAAAGCTCCTATAATTTAGGAAATAGTTTTAACAATACTACTCACAATAAACTATTTACGTGAGTTTGGTTTAACAACCAAATCACACTCAAATAACAATATGAGTTGTAATAACAACTCAATTACATCACATTATAATCTAACTCTCACAATAATAATGTGAGCACTATAGTATTTCCTAACATTCTACAACGACTCCTTCCTTTGGCATCCTTCTATTTAGCATACCACCTTTTACCTACCGATGCGCCAAAATTAGCAGGAACTTGACAAGGTCATAACTTTAGCTCTGGTTGTCCGTTTGAGTCTGTTTTTTAAACCACATGTTTCAATGAGAGGAATGCAGCGGTGATCTACCCTACTAGTTGGGGCAAATTTTTGACACATTTTCGGGCCCTAAATCCGCCATCTTGAGGCTGAAAATTAGGATTTAAGTTATAGTTCGGTTTTTTCCTATTTTTGGGCATTAGTTAATTTTAGTCTATTAGTTGCATTATGAGTTAGAAAGTTGACAATTCCTCTAATTTAGGGATGTAGAAGATGTGTGGCAATTTCTGTGCCCGTATGAATAAGCATGCAAACTTACTAAGAATAGCAGGTTCTAGTAAACTGCTAAAAATAGTAATTTTTGACACCTAGAATAGATTTAGTCAGAGTTAGAGTTTACTTGGCAACTCGAGTTGGGAGTTGTTTTCCTATTTAGGAAACATTGTAATTCATTATTCAATAACAAATAAGGAGATGTATTTTCTTTGGAGTTCATATTATTTGTAGTAAATCAAGTTTGGTTAGAATTTGGCTACATTACCTACACTCATCTTTATGCTCTTTTCTTCTTAAGGATTTCACTTCAAACTTCATCATGGTGCATTCATTTCCTTGTGCCTTTCCTCTTATGGCCTAATTGTTGTGACCTCTTTAATTTACACACCTCTCCTTTGTGCATCTTCTAGAACGATGTCATTCTTTGCATGCTCCTTTTTGTGAATCACTCACCGCACTATCTCCTCTTGTCTTCCTTCCCTTAGGGAGTTCATTTCCTCATGTACATATGGGCTTGAACCCATTATAGACCATCTTGTTGGCCTTATTATCTTCCTTCTCCACTTTTTGTGAGGGGTCATTCTCCATTTTGCATTTCCTCCAAGAAATATTCATATCCTTTCCCAAAGTCTTCTTGCAGATATTCCACTCCTTTTCTCGCTAGTACGACTCTATTAAACCACACTTTGGCTTCCCGTGCACCACCAAGAAACTATATTTTTGCTCGCAGATTTCTCTCATTTGCTTGGACTTTTGGTTGCTCTGTCATCTATTTCCCTTCTCCAAAATCTCTCATCATCACACATTCTTCTTCATGACTTCTCTTTTGGTTGTGCTCCTCTAGTTTCACTACACAATCCCCCATGGTGGCTATGGACTTCACCTTTCCTTAGAATTATGAGGTTAGCCGTTCCTGGCCTCTTTCCTTCCCTTTTCTTATTTTTTTCTTATAGGGAAATATTTGCATCTTCTTCCACTACCTTCTTACTATTTTCACACTTCCCTTAATTCATGCACTCCTCTTATTTTTCAGACCCTTCCATATGAATTTTCCCAAGATCTCCTCACCGGGTACACTTTATTTCATGTGTACTTTCACAATCTTTCCATATTTATCTGCTTTCTTATGTAGTGGTTCCAGACTTCACTGCATGCCTCTAATTGCGCATTTTAAACTTCTCATGGAGCCTTATTTCTCATGCATTCCTTATTTTTCTCTTCCCTTTCCATAGGAATATTTCTCCTTCTGCATTCTACTACACACACTATCCAATATTTCTTCTCGGACCTATTCCTCTATGCATTGCATTGTACTCCCTAGCCCTTTTGTTGACACTCTACACACTTCTTACCATTTGCACTCAATGGCCTCCAACCGTGACATCGCGTAGCTCTCATATGCCTGCTCTTGGTCCATCACTATCTTATCCTCATACATAATATTCTCACGCATTGGCATCACTGAAAATGCAATTTTTTACATTTCTTCTCCGATTGTGTTGTTATTTTCTTACACTCCAAAATGAATCTATCTTCTCCCTTCACCCTTTTCTCAACTCTTGAGTTGGTATTTACTTTATTCCACCACACACTACTCATTAGTCCTCCATATCAGCTCAACCTTCATTTCTCCCACGCACTACTATACGGATTTGGTGCTCTTTTCCTTCTTCTCTCAATGGGGATAGAAATTTTTTTCTCATCCTTGTGCACCTTTACTATGTTGGATCTACCATCATAGAGCATTTACAGATCATAATATCATGGCCTCCAGAGAAGAACATGACATGCATCCATTGGTAGGATGTCACACAATAGTTTATTGATGAATCTCTCGATCATTATCTCCACCTCGTATTGCTCATGAAAATTACCTCCTTATCTTTTACCAATGCCAACCAATTCATTATGTAAGGTTTGGGGTGCCTTCTTTGAACCAACCCCATCTTACACCATCTCCTCCTCAACGATATTTTTAGTGCTCCCATTGTCAACCATTACAAGGTATCTTTCTCTAGGTATTACACCGTGTGAAAATAATCTATCGCTGATTCTCCCATGACTCCACCTTTACTATCTTCAACACTAGGAGTTCTCCTAGGAACACTTCATTTTTCCACACCTGGTTTTTCTACCTTGGTGCATTCTCCACGCATTCACTTTTATGGTACTTAGATTTTCCTCTACACTCTAGGACATACATGATGCCCTCTCTCCTCATATACATAAAAACATCCATTTAATGTTTCCCATTAGCCTCTTATTTCTAAGAGATTTATCCTATTCTCTCGCTCTCTCTTGCGTAATTCTTGCATAATCCTGCAAAACCTTTCTTATTATGACATTGAATATCCACCAAGCCTCGTTCCTCTCACACATCTCCCGTATTATGTGTGCATCTTATGTTCTTACACCCCTAGATCATTTTCAATCCTTCTATGTTCTACATGTGAATTACCTTCTCGTGCCTTTTCATTCTCTTTGTCTTGGTGAGTTTTAAGATCATTTTGTTAAATCTCTTATTTCTCCAAAGATGGTCCTTACACCCTTAAGTTCCTTTATGATCTCTTATAGCATCCTCATTAATGTCGGATCCACTTCACCTTTTCTAGGTGACATCTCATTTTTCACCTCTAACTTGATTAACCTTAGATTTCCTTATGATCTTTACACACCTTTTCTCTCATTATAGAACACAACTTTCTCACGCTAGCTGCCTCACATTTTACGTTCTTCCGATCCACTTACAAGAAAATAACATACTCGATACCACTTTATAGAGGATAGATAATCCCAACAAACCTAAAGAGTTACGTAACGAGTTGCACTAAGTTACGAGAATTATATTTACATGAAAGGCCTTACGACATCTACAAAGACTCGCTCTTAATGGATCTTTTGAAATATCTCATGGAGTTATTACAGACTCTTGATTCTCTCCTAAGGACATACCCAAGACTGGTTACTTTCTTGACTCACCTCAGTGTATGGCCTACAAATACTCCACTAGTTCTTATGCTCTCATATGTGCATTCCATGACATTTTCTCAACCTCCCTTTAATAACCCCTAAACAACCCAAAATGACAAACTTGACCTCCTTTTATAGCTTTGTGCCTATATTCCTTTCCCACTTCTCTCTCCTCACTTTCCCCTCTAAATTCTCCCATTCAAATAAAAAATTTGAACTCAGGATCATAAATTCCCTTATCCACCTTATCTCCATTTTACCATTCCTTTTGTGTCATGTCAATCTGGTGCTTGGATTCTATGATCGATCTTTTGAGTGACTAGTCACTATCAATCCATGTGAACATACCACTATGACACTTGTCAATTTCCTTCTATCTATTTTGTTCATCTTCTCCTCGAGTTCCACCCTCTTCCTTTATTCCACACATTCCCTTCAGGCTTCTAGGTCCCCTTCATTTTTTTCGTGTGCTCTATTAAGACTAAAATCTAAGCTAAGTCTCATCACTCATTTTCCTCATGTGTTCCTTACTTTCTCCCTCGTGAAAAACTTGTACACGTTTTCCCAAAACTTTGGTGCATCACTTCTTCCGTACATGCCAACTCTCCTCCACACCTATCCACACTTCCTCATATTGTGCAATGTTGGAAAGACACTACACTTAATCTGTAGTTATTTTCTTCACAATATTCCCTATTTTATGTTGTGTCTTTCTTCTTTATTCATCACACCCCCATTCTTGTGCATGCCCATACTTAGGAAAAATTGAGAGGTATTTCTTGAGACTTAGGATGATCCTTCATCAAAAATGAAGAGAAATGTAATACTATCCATATAGAGTTATATATTGACTTAGACATACCCCCATCCTATAGTTGAAGAAATAACATCATCACTTATAGGAAATGATTTCTTACATAGGCCCACCTCTCTGTTTAAGATAATTGAAAGAACACAAAGATATTTGATTAAAATAGATGAGAAGATATTTGATCCCATTGAAGGTAAAATGTTAGAACATACAACTAGACATCGTGTTAAACAAGTACAAAACTTTGTATTTTATAAGAAAACAAATACACAATGATGTAAATTATATATTGAATTTATAAAAATAAAAAGATGATGACTGTGATGCATACACTAGGGTTAAGAACAAGCAAACTAGAGGGAATAAATAATGCAATTGTAAAGAATCAAAGTGAATAATTTAATTCAATAGGTAAAATTAGTCAAAACATATACGTAATGCTACAAGACAAATATTAATCGAGTCTATTGTAAGGTAACTAAATTTTATAAATATATTATAAATCACAACTTGCACAATTTATTTACAACACTATGGTTGTTTTCCCTATTTTACCAAATATTTTCAAGTGTCTCAACAATCTAAACTTAAAATCCTAGCCTAGGTTAAGCTACCTGTAACTCTTCCCCTTTAAGGATTTGTTGAACAACTCATTGAAAACCCTTAGGGTGCTTCATCTACCTAGAGAAACCCAAGTTCCTCACATCTCATCCTAAAAACATATATGCATTGAAATTAATTTTTCCAAAGACCTCAAAGAAACCATAGATATCTAGATTGGTGACACTCAGTTTTCTCAATGTTTTCTTTTCATTAACCTCATGAATACTTGATTTTTGTTCTAGTATTCAAACTATATAGGATTAGGGAATGCTCTTTAATGGCTATCTCATGTCGACCTCCACAAGAAAATATTTTGACAGAATTCAAATCCCCCATGAATGTTTCACGAAGGATGGACCATAGTCACAACCAAAGAAACACTTCTCGTGGTACCCCTCAATCTCCACCAACTACCTATCACAGTGTTGGTACCCACGGATCCATCTCCTCTACCACCACTACCATGAAATTTGTGCCACCTTTTGTTAAAGTTTCACCATTAGTATCTCACACCCCAATAGATACTTCTTTCGTCAGCGTGCTTTCCATTCCCACAATGCATGTGTCACAACCCCTTTCTAGGGTGAGATATCGAGAGGAAAATATTGTCTTGCTTGAATACAATTTAGTTCTCTACGATTGTCAAATCCTTCTCCATTTCAAGATGGAGAATATTTCCAAGAAAAATGGTGGTCTTTCCAGTGTTTGATTTCATATGTCCCTCTCATAATTTTTTTCTTCTATCTAACAAGTTTGCTTCCCTAAAAGATTTTGATGGTGATGGATCCATGCACCTTGATGTTTCCCAATGATTGTCTACACTTAAAATGTGTGTGGCCTTACTAAATTTGATATCCGGTTAGGGTTAGTTGCCTTAAGTTTTGTAATATGATTTTTTTGCATGAGGAGGTTAAAATTTTGAGGTTTCTTCTTTAGTCCATTGCTCACACTATTTGGATAGAAACTATTTTCTAGATGTCTAATCACTAGCTTTTTCATGTCGGGGTCATCATGTTGTTTGTGATAGATATTTCTCATAATATCATCTTATGGGGCTTTGACCCAACCATTAAGAGGTATGGACCTGTTTGATTTTGTGGGAATATCCTTGGGTTGGAAAACATGTATGCCTCCAATGACATTATGGAGCGATATCTTTTTTGGTGTTAGATTGTTAACTCCTCCTTGATGCCCACTATATTATACATGGGGGTTATAATATGGTTGAGTTTAATGAAGATAGAGAAGGGTGCTTTGTCCAATGTGGTAGTGTGTAGGAGAGTGACAAACATGGTTATACATGTGGAAAAGATTGGGATTTATGATCCAAATCGGTACCATTATCAGAAATATTCCACTACTACTTGGTTCACTTAGTCCAACTTTAGACATGGTAAGAGGGTAAGTGCACGAAGTTGGGGGCCAAAAAGTGGACAAAAACCCGAAAAAAAACAAAACACGTATGCATTCTATTATAACGCGATCACATTTTAAATTTTTAGGTTTGGGATTTACTGAGGCATAACATGTACGTGTTATGCCTACTATAAATAAAAAAGAGGCCCGAGCCTCTATCATTTTATCTCCCTCAAACGCGAGTTTCAGAGCTTAACTGTGCCCTCATGTTTTTCATTCAACTAGATCTCAAGCTCAAAGGATCGTTTCTAGATCACCGGGAAGATCTGAATTGACGATGGCACAGCACAAAGAAGAGGTAAGCACCATTATGTTCTCAAAATTGCATTGAAATATGATAATTATAGATTAAAATTTGAATTGAATACATATTTTTCATTATTATAATTAGAGGTCGAGGAATCAACCACAACCAAACCTTCTTATTCATGTCATCCTGTCTCGACACTCCCACACTACTCAACATCCACAGGTTGTCAAGAATATTTAGCGGCCCAAATAGTTGAAAACAAAATTGAAATTGAGGATTTAATCAAAACAATGAGGGATTCACAATCTACAAACCCCCACCGCACCTCTCTTGCAAACACATTGGAGGCATTACTTGTTCAAGTTGACATGGAAGCAGGGAAAATTGATCATTAAACAACTTACGAGAGGGTACATATGGTTCATTATTCCAAAAAAATTCATATGTGGATGTAAAGAAAAAAGAAATTTCGAAAGACCACATATGTGCCTTATTCATGGACCCCACTAATTTTCCTATTCCGTTGTCATGTAAATAGTTTCCCATCCATTGGTGCAATAATAATTTGATTAAAAATAATTTTTGGGACTGATGGTGGATGGTGTTTGATTTTCCACCTTGTAATAACAACGAGGTGCCACTATACTTTTTGAGGAAACTCTATTGTGAGTTTATCCTCAATGAGATCCCAAACTATTTTTATTTCTAAGATTTGCGGGGCCAAGAAAAAGATCTGCACGGGATCGACCGGTACACAACGTGCACCTATTCAGTAGGGTATATTCCCCGCATAGAATCCCCCTCACCCCGAGATTTTCCCTCAAGCGGTGAAGGAGACAGTAGAGATTGATACACTTCACGTGTTTCATGGGATATTTGACCCTTGTTCGACATACGAGGGAGATTTCGATCCGGATGCTCACGGAGGTACACAGAGTATTCCCTCAGGGAGTACTAGCATGAGGCCACATCTTTTCTCATCATGTGGTAGCATATGTTTGGGGCCCGAGGAAGACGATACTTTCATGACTACTGATTTTAGTGCACTGGTGCTAGGGGTGCACACGATAATGTCACTATGTCAAATGTCCTTTTGAGTGAGACATTTGGATTACATTCATTGGCGTCACCTTCACAGGTAAATTTGTTATGGTTTGTTATGTGTGTTACAAAAATTTTGGAGTACTTCATTTACTTATATATGTTAAATTTTTGAAATAATTGTATTTGTACATATATATGCATTTATATTACAACGCACGGGAGGCGCATCTTCATCCCAACCATAGGCGTCGAGCATTATGCATACACATACATTCACAAAGGTAATTTAGAATGTTAATTATGTAAAAATTTTCACATACACACACATATATTTACATGTGTGTGTGTGTGTGTGTGTGTGTGTGTGTGTGTGTGTGTGTGTGTGTGTGTGTGTGTGTGTGTGTGTGTGTATTAGTTTTGAATTCAAATATATGTATGTTCTTGTATGTCCATCTAACTCAGGTGATATACATGTTTGATAAAGATGTTGATTTCACTAGACACCAAACCATCTCTGCGACATGTAGATAAAGGTGTTGCTACTTATGATTTCATCTCGCACAACAACTCACCGAGGTATCAAACAACACGTAAATTTTGTTAAATTTCTCGTGTAATTCATATTATGTTAAATTACATGTTAGTAATGTGTTTCATTGTAGAATTATGAAATTATGTTAATAATGTCCTTCATTTTGTATATGCAGGAGTTACCTACGATAGGTAGTAGCCCTATTCATTTGATTCACAGGTGTGGCGGGGTAAAAACAATAGTTCTATATTGATAAAATTAGTTAAAATATTGTCATTATGTACATACATGTACTTAGTTCTATTTTCGCTAATTCTGATGTTAGATTTTCTAATCTTATGTGTATGTAGGGAACTTCAACCCCCTCCATTTTGACTTCAAGGGCACGAGACTCCTCCATCTCATCATCTTCATACCCCCGTTCATACTACAGGAGCTCTCGATGACTCATCTGAGCGTGAGATGAAAATTCGGTGTGATCAGAACTTGCGGTAAGTTTGTGTATTTATGCAAATAATTTCATTCTAGTATGGTCTTAAATACATGTTGAAAACATATAAAAATTAATTTTTGACAAAAAAACATTATTTTCATTTATAGGCTCATCTACGGGATCATCTACAGACGAGTATTCAGCAGAAGAGGACTCAAAGCATGGGCTCGGACGATCCAAAGTCATCTCATAGATATCCATCTTCATCTAAGGGAGGGCCTTCTTTGAGCAAGGCCAAGAGAGGGATAGATTTTGATGAGTAGGAAATATATGTCTTACATTACATTGGTTTTGTATGCCTATGTGCATGGAATTGTATGTACGCCTATATGGCATTTGAACTTGATGGTATATGACCTATTTAGGCATTTTTGTATTTATTATGCACATTAAAATACTATTTGGAACTTGATAATTTTGTATGAGACCTTACATTTATGAGATTATTTTCACATGAAACTAATATGATGTGCACTTGACAATATTTAAGACAATATCCATGGATTATTTTTTCATTTATTGGTGATGTACATGTACTAGCATTTTCAATGTGTAATATGCATCAAACTTCAGAAATCAATATTTATATAATGTATGTATATAAAGAGTTACCTAATCGAGTAATTATTCATTCAATTTATCAATGTGTATATGTGTATTTACCTTGCGCTTCTTCTTGCTCATGGTCTCTTTGTCTTTGGTTCCTATCTTATCATGTACTTACTACATTCTTCTATGCCTCTTAGTCTTCTCCCATGTTAAAACACCCAAGAGTCATCACAATTTGATGCCTTTCATTTGTTGATTTTGAGAATTTCTCTCCATATACATTACTCCAATGCTTGAGAATGTCTCCAGATGCAATGACATTCGATTCAAACACTAAATGATTCTTGATTGTCTAATCTGTCTAATTCGTGTTATTACTTTAAATCTATAGGCATTTCAAGTTATTTGGAAATCACATCACACCCTTAACTAGGCTTGATGACTACCCCTATTCTTTTGATGGCGCTTTTGAAAGCATCCATGGGTTTATCATAACATAAATTATCAATGAATGAAGGTCACTAAGCCGTAGGCCAGTGACTCCCATCCGAACTAAAAAGAAAGATTTACTAGGCAATTGATAAATCCTGTGTGTTTTTAGACATACCCCTATCAAATTCATTCTTAAGAAAATCTAGTCATTCAGGGCTCTTAAGGGACTATGCCCAGACGAGGTAGCCCAAAAGCACGGGTAGTGTAGGGAACCAAAACAAAGCCTCCACTAGCATT
Source organism: Taxus wallichiana var. yunnanensis (assembly GCA_018340775.1). Classification (NCBI taxonomy): domain Eukaryota; kingdom Viridiplantae; phylum Streptophyta; class Pinopsida; order Cupressales; family Taxaceae; genus Taxus; species Taxus wallichiana. Next base: position 315,284,533 of record CM031234.1, on the reverse strand, counting down.
CACTTGGCCACCCCGATGTTTTGGCGTAGTCGGTTCGGTCACACGAGCTTCCATTTGCAAACTACAACGTCTGGGAGCCCTACTGTTTGACCGAGACTATAGTATTTCGCGCGTTTGCAAAAAATAGGCTAGTGAGAGAACCAAATGGAGATGGAGAAAAATGGGAGAGGATTTTGTAGAGGGCTTCAACATGGAGGTTTCAAATCTAACGAGACATCTCTAGGTGCCTTTATGGAGTATGAGAAATCACATGTCGAAGATATAAAATATTTTGGTCTTAGGGTTCTTAAGAGACTACGTCGAGCGAGGTAGCCCAAAAGCACAGGGAACATAGGGAACCAAAAATAATCCTCCACTAGCATTCACCTAGCCACCTTGACATGTTGGCGTAGTTGGTTTGGTCCCACAAGAATACCGTTTGCAAAATACAACATCTAAAACTTTTACGTTGACTCGGACTACACTATTTTACGCGTTTATAAACAATAAGACAACAAGAGAACCGATTGGATATGGATAAAACCGCAAAAATATTTTGTAGAGGGCCTTGACATAGAGGTATTAAATCGATGAGATGTCTCTAGGTGCCATGGAATCAGAAATCACCCGTCGAAGATATAACGTGTTTTTCCTCAGGGCTCTTAAGGGACTATGCCCGAATGAGGTAGCCCGAAAACATGGGTAGCATAGGGAACAAAAAAAATCCTCCACTAGCATTAACTTGGCCACCCCAACGTGTTGGTGTAGTTGGTTCAGTCCCATGAGCTTTCGTTTGTAAACTATAGCGTCGGCGGTCGTCTGGCGACTCGCAGGCTGCAAAGTATTTCACGCATTTGCAAACAGGTAGGACAACAAGAGAACTGATTGAAGATGGAGAAAACCATGAGAGAATTTCTTAGAGGGCCCCGATGTGGAGGTTTGGGATCTGACGATACATCTTTAGGTGCCACGAAGTCTGAGAAATCACTGTCGAAGATATAGCGTGTTTGGGCCTCAGGGCTCTTAAGGGACTACGCCTAGATGAGGTAGCCTGAAAGTACGGGGAGCGTAGGGAACAAAAATGAAGACTCCACTAGCGTTCACCAAGAAATCCGGATGTGTTGGCCTAGACGGTTTGGTCCCACGAGCTACCATTTGCAAAATATAGCGTCTGACAGCCTTACACTGACTCGGACTACATTATTTTACGCATTTGCAAACAATAGGACAACGAGAGAACCAGATGGATATGGATAAAACCGTGAGAGGTTTTGTAGGGCCCTGAAATTTTTCCATGTTAGTACTAAAGAGCTTCAAACTTTCATTGAACAACTACAAAAATCTAACCTAAATAGTCAGAGTAATAGACTAAATCAACATTCTATTTCTCACATATAAAATGAATTTCTTCCTTAAAAAAAAACTATGGGTGAATGCTCAATCAAAAAATAAATTACAATTCTAAATGAGTTTTAGGCTCAATTATCAATACTTCATTGTAGTTTTTCTTGCCAGTATGCTGCTTTTCGAACTACCTGGTTTGATTTGTGAAGTTGAAGCAATTGGGATTAATAAAAATAATCAACTTTGTATGTTGTACTTAAGATTATCCATGATTCCATCAACAAAATCACATAGATCTTCCATTCCAGTTAAGTTTTGATCCTTCCATGCTTCCACGCTTCCAATTTTTCCTTTTCTTACGCTCGTATCTTCTTTTTAAGTTCTTCTAGATGTTTTTGGGTAATCAAATTGACTCTTTATGACTTTCAGGAGGCATTTCTTCTTAAATATTAGTGACATCTTCACCTAATTATTTTTCTTCACAATGTTCATTGTCATCTAAAGTTGAAGACTGAAAATTTATATGGCCTTAGGCTTCTTTTTGGGCACAAACAACCTTTTGTAATGTCCAAAAAAATTCAGGCTCTTCATTCTCTATTTGATTGAAGATATTCATTCTTTCAAAATGAGCAGGTTGGAACATCGGTGGTCTCCCCACCAAAACTAAGTTCATTATCTACATAGTTGCATCCTGTGGAAAAATCATTGAACATTGGTGGTTTCCTCCACCCATTATTTTAGGATAACTTGTCCAAGGCGTAGTCCTTAAGAGCCCCGAGGCCAAAACACGCTATATCTATAATGGGTGATTTCTCGACTCCGTGGCACCTAGAGACATATCGTTAGATCCAAGACGTCGGCATCGGGGCCCTCTACAAAATTCTCTTGTGGTTATCTCCATCTCCATTCGGTTCTCTCACTATCATATTGTTTGTAAACGCGTGAAATAGTGTATTACAGTCGGTGTAAGGTTGCTAGATCTTTGTATTTTGCAAATGGTAGCTTATGGGACCAAATTATGCAGGCCAACATGTCCAAATGGCCTGGTGAATGATAGTGGAGGCTTTGTTTTTATTTCCTACACTCCCCGTGCTTTGAGACTACCTCGTTTGGGCATAGTCTCTTAAGAGCCATGAGACCAAAACACCTTATATCTTCGACATGTGATTTCTTAGACTCCATGGCACCTAGAGATGTCTTGTCATATCTAAAACCTCCATGTTGAATCCCTCTATGAAATCCTCTCGCGGTTTTCTCCATCTCCATTTGGTTCTCTTGCTTTCTATTGTTTGTAAACGCGCGAAATAGTGTAGTTTGAGTTAGTGTAAGGCTGTTAGATGTTGTATTTTGTAAATGGTAGCTTATGGTACCAAACCATCTGGGCTAACACATCCAAATGGCTTGGTGAACACTAGTGGAGGCTTTGTTTTGGTTCCCTACACTGCCCATGCTTTCGGGCTACCTCGTCCGGGCGTAGTCCCTTAAGAGCCTTGAGGCCAAAACATGCTATATCTTCAATGGGTGATTTCTCGGACTCCATGGCACCTAGAGACATCTCGTCAGATCCAAAACCTCCATATTGAATCCCTCTATGAAATCCTCTCATGGTTTTCTCCATTCGGTTATCTCGTTGTCCTATTGTTTGTAAACGCTTGAAATAGTGTAGTTTGAGTCAGTGTAAAAATTTGCTAGATCTTATTTTACAAATGGTAGCTTGTGGGACTAAACCATTTGGGCCAAAATGTCTAGATGGCATGGTGAATGCTAGTGGAGTATTTTTTGATTCCTATGCTATCCGTGCTTTTGGGCTACCTTGTCTGGGCGAAGTCCCTTAAGAGCCCTAAGGCCAAAACACACTATATCTTCGACGGGTGATTTCTCAGACTCCGTGGCACCTAGAGACATCTCGTTAGATTTGAGACCTCCATTTTGGTTCTATCTATGAAATCCTCTCATAGTTTTCTACATTTCCATTCAGTTCTCTTTCTGTCATATTGTTTGTAAATGCGTGAAATACTGGAGTCTGAGTCAGTGTACGGCTTCCAGACGCTACAGTTTGCAAACGGAATCTCGTGGAACCAAACCAACTACGCTAACACATCGAGGTGGCTAGTTGAACACTAGTGGAGGATTTGTTTTGGTTCCATACACTACCCATGCTTACGGGCTACCTCGTCAGGGTGTAGTCCTTGAGAGCCCTGAGGCCAAAACACGCTATATATTTGACGGGTGATTTCTCGGACTCCATGGCACCTAGAGACATCTCTTCAGATTTATTACCTCCAAATCGGGGCCCTCTACAAAAGCCTCTTGTAGTTTTATCCATCTCCATTCGGTTCTCTCGCTTGATCCTACTATTTATAAACTCGTGAAATATTGCAGGTATGAGTCGGTGTAGAGGGGTCACTTTAGATGCTATAGTTTCGTAAAACGAAAGCTCGTGCGACCAAACCAACTACACCAACACATTAGGGTGGAAAAGTGAACGCTATTGGAGGATTTTTTTAGGTTCCCTACGCTCCCCATGCTTTCAAGCTACCTCGTCCGGCGTAGTCCCTTAAGTGCCACGAGGCCAAAACACATTATATCTTTGACGGTGATTTCTCGGACTCAAGTGGCACCTAGAGACATCTTTTTAGATTAAGGACCTCCATGTTAGTGCTGTCTACAAAATTATCTTGTGGTTTTCTCCATCTCCATTCAGTTCTCTTATTGTCCTATTGTTTGTAAACACACAAAATATTGTGTAGTACGAATCGAGTGTCTGGCCCGCCAAACGCTATAGTTTACAAACGGAAGCTCGTGGGACCAAACCAATTACGCCAACACATCGGGGTGGCTACTTGAATTCTAGTAGAGGATTTTTTTGGTTCCCTACGTTACTCATGCTTTCGGGCTACCTCGTCAGGAGTAGTCCCTTAAGAGCCCCGAGGTCAACCACGTGAAGGTGGAAGCTTTTTTAGCACCACTAACCTACGTAAACATGTTAGTAAGCAATTAAATAGAATTTTAAATCATAAAAATTTAAGCAAAATCATTTAAGTAAATATTCAAATTAAATTCAAGAAGAACATACCTTTGCAAATTCAATCTAATGAACCGCAGGATTAACTCTATTCTTGTGATGAGCAAGAATTGCTTCATGATCGATTCACGAACCTTCCATAGATTCTTGTTTGATGGCCGACCTCGATATTTGATCAATTTAATATTTTTTTCAAGGACCAAATGTGAATAGAGAAGTATCTTCCAATATACTTCATAATCTTCAAACAACCAAATGTTTCTTTGTTTTGATAGGATATCGTCGAAGCCAAGTTCCAGTGACTACCACTCGAACCGTGGGATACTCAAGATATTCACCATCAATGAATGAGGAAGTCAATTTTTTCCCCTCTACACAACGAGACAAGAAGCGCTTTGTTCCCTCTTCATTAAATTTTTTCGTAATAAGCTGTAAAAACGGGCCATATGTATCATAAAGTAAAATTGTTCAGTCAATTTAAAAATACATTAAGAGTTGACCATTTAATAATTTATAAATCTAAAACATGGCATGTACATATATGTATGTACCTTGTTACACTAAATAAGAGACTTGGTCAAAGTCAGGTGATGTTGTCATTTGATCTGAAGACCTTGTAAGTTGTAATGCTCATGGAACTTGATGTGTGTTGAGTGGAAGTAGAGGTCTAAAAGTCCATTCATCCACTCACTAATGTGAATCACATTCATTCCATGTAAAATCAATGCATGATATATAAAAACATGTCATGCACCTAGTATAAATAGTCCAAGCATTTGCATATGAACTATGGAATGAGTGCATATCACTTGATCCTGCAACTATCATATAATCTTCAAAGTGTGCCAGATGTTGTTCATCTTTCAACCAAAAATATGTATGAACCGTTAATCTCTCTTGAGATTCATGGCCCATATTCTTCACACACCAATCAACAATGTTTTTGCATCTCAAATTTAGCACCATCCTTGAACTTTAACTCTTCTCTTGTAAGTGCTCTTTTCACACATGCTCCTACACCATCATGCTCTCCTTTTCCATGCCCTGCCTTAGGAAAAATATAGATATGTTGTACATTTATTTCTTTATGCATCCCGCTTGTGCCAATAAAACATCCGTGCATTCTTGAATTGTGATGTGCAATTGTCTCATCCAAATGTAATGTTGATCAAAACTAATGTTCCTCTCATTCAAGTTCACATAAAACACACGAAACACCCTTGTACATATTCTCATGTAGAGTGTGTCCGATTGAATCACTAATGTAGAAATGATACTCTCTTAATATTTTTCAAGCTTGCTTCAAGTGATTTCAAGAGAGTGCATGAATGCTATATGCATAAAAATAGAAACTTGCACTTTGAGTTATAATATTGAGACCGAACCTCTATTTGTGGTCAGTAATGTGTAATTCTCTGCGAAGTCAACTACTAAAACAATAGTACTAAGTGGGAATGTGTCCTTGCTTAACTTGAATTTTTCATCCAACCATCAAGCTCTATGTGTGTGCCTTGCATACTCACAAAAAATTTCCTCTTTGAATTTGACCATATATTCTGATATAAGTAATTGTTTTCTAACCGAGATCACACCTCTTAAATTATTTTCCATCTTTTAATTGATATGCCACTGATTTATATTTGGTGAAATCAACCAATTATTTTCCTATTGAATATGTACTCTCCTCATGGATACAACTTTTCAGATTTGGCAAGCCACCACATACATTGCACCTTCATCTAAACATGTTTTGTTATAAAAAATTGTCTTGTTGATTTTTCACAAAATATCGTCGGAATAAATTCCGTTGAAGATTTTTTTGGGACATTTAATCCACACTCCTACAACATGATGTCAGTATGCAAAACATGACGTATTTGAAAAAAACATCATAATGCATTGAAAATTCAACATGATGCCTGCAACAACAAGTGGTACGTGAGTGATTGATTTTCACATAAAAGGGTTTGCTGATTTCAAAGAATCTTTGGCTAATGTTAATTTTTGAATTTTTATTCTTAAAATTAGAGAACAATTCTATTTGAGTCATATATAAGAAATGTTTTGCACATGATTCACGATTACAAGAACCTATTCTTATATTTATGTATCTCTTCTATTCAAGAACACCCTTGTGTTCTCATTCCAAAATTTTACAATTAAATCTTTTATAATATCGGATGTATTATTTTCTTTTTGTGGAAGTTTTCTAGAGAAAACCCAATCATCAATGTTGTTGGATCGACTCAAGACGTTTACGCTCTCTATTGCTTTCATTAGTATTTTTTTTTAGCTTCAAAGAACTTCTTATTTTTCTAATCAAGTGTTTGTTAACTATTTTATCACTTACTATACCATTAGTAAGTGCACTTTGTGTAGCATTACTATTTTTGGTGTGTCTTTTTCACCTACATTTTGGTATGCTTTATGTATGTTTTCAACAATTGATGCATTTTGATCAACAACATTAGATGTTCTTAACCCTAGGGTCTTCATTATCGGTCTCATCTTAATTAATTTCATCAATGTAACAAATAATTAACATCTTTGTGTGTCATTTAAATTCTCAAAGTAATTATCCCAAATTCCACTAGCTTTTCTTCTCGCATTTCTTTCTTAGACATTTTGTTAGGCATTGGTTTTATAATGTTTTCATCAATTTCAATTAAGTGAATTGGTTTTCTTCTCAAAATAGGTGGAGGTTTTTTTAGAGGTGAAGATTCATTTACAAGGTTACTTTCTTCATTCAAGGTTTTTCATACAAATTTAGGGGTTAGCATTTGGATTCTCGGGAAAGGGTTCAAAAATTGGATTCATATCAATTTCTTCATCCATACCAACATTATCATTCAATTCAATATCATTATTCATTGTAAAATCATTATTCTCTACATTTTCATTATGTATTTCATTTCCATTTTCTAATACAAGAGCTACATTTGATATAGTGGATGTACCTTGCCATGCTCAAAGTTATTGCATTCTCTTCAATTTCTTTATTCTCTTCTCTTCCAATTGCTCTGGTTTCTTGTTCTTGACTTTCCTCTTGTCCTTAGTTCAATGTTTATCGCCCATGATTAGAAAAAATCAACTAGGGTGGTAGGGGACAAAATGAACTACTAAAAATCATGCAAGAATGTAGAGAAAATTGCAGACAAAACAAAATGTTTACAAAATTCCCATGAAAGAGATGAAACAGATGTTGGGGGGCCACAATATATAAGAAATGAAAAATGCGTACACATTTTGTATTTTCTCTTTTTCCAAGCCATGCCTCAAGGCTTGGGATATGGTTTGGATCCCCAAGCCTGAGGCATGGACTTGCACAAACACAACAAACAACATGTTTTTGTAAGAAAATGTAAAAATGCCACTTCCTCTATGATAAATCAAAATAAAACAATTGATCCATTTTAAAAAATTATACCATGACGTAGAAAAGAGTTTCTTCTTTCTAAAAATATAATTTTTCAAATTTTTTGACTAATATAAGGTTTCCATATTATTTATTTTCTAACTATGCCTTTTTATAGCTATTTTTAAAGTGTAAATATGTCTATCTTTCATGGTGTATCTTTTTTTGGGTGATCTAAATTTAAAAAATTATACTAGCCCAAACTAGGCATAATTCTATACATATTCAAAAAAACTAAATCTAATTTTTGATATTTTTTGAGGTAGGGGGCACGGTCGGAGTCTGTTATTTTTCAAAACATAATTTTTTTGTACTAGAAAAATCATAAAAAAAAAAATTTGCTATAAAAATATTAAAAAATGGAGCCCAAACTAGATGCTCCTAGCTATCTTTATACCAAAGGGTTTTCAAAAATACTAAATGGTGCTAAAAAAATGGTGGGGGCACGAAAGTCACTCTATTATGTTTTTTAACAAAAACAGGAGCATCTGTTGGTATTTTAGTTGTTTTACCCACTTAAACTTATCCATTTTCAAAAAATTTAGTAGCTTAGAAACTAGACTCAAAATTCTACGATTCATATATCCACAACATCTTCCAATTTTGAGTGTAACTATTTCGAAAAACTCGTACAAGTTGAGGTTTTTTTTTTTCTAGAAAAATCCGTCCACTTAAGATCGCCTTTTGGCCCCCCAACTTGGTGCACTTACCCAAGGAATGGGTGGTTTAGATATTAGATCATTATCTATATGTTGAGAAAGATATTTTCTCTTTATCTTTTAATGATAGTAGACATTTTTGGTGTTTGAGAATGCAATACTCTTATAATATCATCCTATATACTTATGTATTTCATGGAATGGTCCCCATTCAAAAGTAGAAATTCTCAATTTTACCTCAATATTGCCCATCTTCAACGTGAGAGAACACTAGTCCATATTCAACGGGTTTGGAGCGTGGTCTCTAAACCCATAAGGAATATGAATGGATTTAGTGATAGGATGATGTTATTCAAGAAAAAAACCTCTTCTCAATATCTATGGTAAAAAGGATACCACTTATAGGTAGAGAGCCCATGAGGCTTTGTACCATGAATTCCAAAAATTCGAAGAACTTGACAAATCTCCACTCAAGATTTCATAGAAAAATTGATCTTTTTAATGGAGACATAGACTCAAGATTGAGGAGGCTTAAACATTCATAGAGGCATATCTTAGAGCTAGATTTCACTAGTTAAGGATAGGTGATATAACATCCAAAGATTGTTTTTCTCTTCTCCACTCCATACATTTTTTTGATGGGATAAAATCCATTCAAATGGCTAATGCTACACTTACTAAGTTTCCTGATATCCTGGAAGACTTTGTGCACCACTGCCATGTTGTTTTTTTGAAAGAGAAGATGCCTTAACAACACTAATAAAAGTGGTCCTTACAATCTCTCCCATGCTCAAAGAGATTCTTGTGACATACCTCTCTCTCTCCCAATGATCTTAAAGAGGAAAATATAAAAATTGCTTCATATAAAGCCCCTAGTATTGATGGAATCCCTTGTGAATTCTATCAAATCCTATGCAGGGAAATTTTTAGCAAATGAGTATTCGTAGTTTGGCGAATCGTAGAATTCTAGGAATTTGGTTTTGGTGAATACTACATCAACGACAATACCTAGGTTTCACCCAAAAATCCCATAAACAATAATGTCTCATTTGAATTGTTAAGGATTTCCAATCCCAATGTATATTTTTATATTAAATCACTACATGATCGTTGTGTCAGGACTTGAAAACATTAATCTTTTGCCAAGAAATCGACGCATCGATTTGAAAACATTAATTTTTTTCAAGAAATCAACATGCCAGATTTGAAAACATTAATGTTTCCCAAGAAATCAACATGATGGGATTTGAAAGCATTAATTTTTGAAAAGAAATATACAAAACCTTATTTGGCCAAGAAAACATTCTCAAAATTTTCTCGATATATATATACAAAGGTGATGCTCTCCTACAATTTTCCAATTTGCATATTTACAAAGTATTAGAAAGGGATTTAGCAAATCCGCATATTGCAATTTTCTTACAAAATTTTAAATAAATCTGGTCTTACTGGGCCTAGCTAGTGCATTGTAGTTTACATCCTAGAAGCACTTAATGCAAGTGAGTTCTTAGTCTATTTGAGACCTATTTTCTTTCATGTCGCATTTATTTATCTACGATTATACCTTTATAAGTTATTAAAAAGCATGAACATCCTCATCCTCATAACCACTATGATTTTTTAGGTCATCTAGAATAGTCCTTTGCTTGCAGAGAATCATAACTAGTTTTCCTATCTTAGATACATCTAGATTACATGTAATATATATATATATATATATAAATATTTATAATATCACTTCATACATCTCCACGAGATGCTGCTCTATATATTCCTCCTTTATAAATGTATCTTCTTTGAAATCTTTTTGTTAATGTTCTCTCTCTAAAGATACATACATACATACATACATCTTTGTGGTTTCAATTTCCATTTATTCCACGACAAATACCATGATTGTTTATCACTTTCCACTAACATCGCCTCATCCCACAAGAGAGACCTAAAGGATATATGAAATGTGGTAAATTCTGTAGGTTTCACGTTTGCCGAGGGGCATTTCCTTGAGATACCGACGGAATGATGATGCGTGGCATAGACCTCCCTGGAGCTGGTATCCACTATGAACATGAAAACATATCAACCGCGGCTCATTCTGGGGTTCATGTCTCACGGGAGGATTTGATTGCGAATGGGAGGTTAACGAAATGGTGAAAAACAATAATGTATGATAGAGACCATACAGAGATTTCCAAAATGAAAAATTCAAGAAATGTAAAAGGGAAAAATTTTACAACAATGAACCAAAAATCATATAGTTAGCATTTGGAAAAACAAAAGACAAAAAATAGCAATTATGGGAAAAGTACAAACATCTTATCACAAGCATGCTTCTTGTTACCACCATTTTCCTCATTGTGATGTACTTCAAACTTTTTAAACCATGGAAACATAATGTATTGAATGTACTCCAAGCATGGATTTCCTTCAACAATCTGAGGAGCACAAAATTCTTTATTTATCTTCACATTCACTTTTGGAACTACCTATGAAAATAATCATGTTATAAATCCATAAGAAACTTGTATAGTAATACTAATTCACTTTTATTAATGTTGAGGAAAATTTGGAATCTCTCTCCACAATAAGAATTTCCCAAAAAGAATGTAGGGGTTTACACCACCTCTTCTTCCTCCATGAAGATTGCAAAAGTGGGATCACTCTTTGACATCTTTTCTTGTCCTTTTCATAGTCCAAACAACATGTCTATAATATTTAATATAAAGGAAAAACATCAACATCCGGGATATTTTTAATTTCTGCATCCTTCAAGTTTCTTGAACTCATTCTCTAAGTAGGAACACAATAGTATACAAAGAATACCCTTATCATGATTGTATAATATGTGAAACATTAGATCAAAGAATTCAATATTCTCTCAAGAATAATGATACTTTAGCTGGCTTTGACACATTGACATTTCATTTTCAAGCCAAAGAACCCTATATACATCCTCAACCTTGAATTCACAGTCTCATACCACAATGATTCATATATGGAAGACCATATATTCTATCTCAGCTCCTTTGAAATGATGAAAAATCTTGGTAATTAGATTATGATAGACCTCATACCTCTGATGAATCAATAATTTATTCATGAGCAGATGCTCACCTTGTTTGGCTTGATGAAAACATTTAGAACCTCTATACAACATGAAAAACCTCTATACATTATGACAGAGCTCAATCATCGAGACCCCTTCATTAATCAACTAAAGATAGATCATACCTTGGATGAATCAATGAACTCAAAGTCCTTCATGAGAAGATACATACTATACTTTGATTTCAAATTGAGCACATACCTTGAGATCACCTATTTCATGTTTGATTAGCTACAACATAGACTTCTTATCACTAGAATGTATTTGGGTCACGTAACAAATCATCTAAAATTTAAAATTGCTTGTTGTCTTATCAAATATATGATAAATCTTTAGTTTTCTTGATGTATGCTCTAATTCTTATTGTTCTAATGTAACCATCTTGCAAAAAGTAGTACATGTTAAGTGAGACAACATTATTTTTATTTATACATATTTCTCATGTTGAGATGTCTTTGCACATATCAATATCATTTAGTCTAACATGTTGTATCTTTTTTATTTAAATTATATGGAATTAAATGATTCAACAAAATGGCACCTAAAAAGGAAGCTCAGCCTCGAGCAAAAATGTTATTCCAACCCCTCCTAGTAGTGGTACTGACATTAAAAAAACAACATATTATTTTGAAAAACCATATAAGGAAACCCATCCTTCTCTAGCATGACCTTCACAATCAAGGGATAATGATTACATTCAAAATGAAACTCAAAATGGGAATGCATTTATTTTTTATTTTCCTGATGTTGTCAATGACAACAACAATGAAATGCATCCTTGAAACATTCCATTGAATGATGTTGAGTTTGAAATTATACCACCTGTCCCAATTGAATGAAGATGACACTACATCACCATCAGTGCCCAAGTGAATGTTGGAGGTCAAAATTCTAGCTATGGTAGTCAATAGAATTTAAATTCCACCAAGAAAAATACTCAGCGGACACCTATTTCTAGAAGAAAGAGAAAGGAAAGAAAATGGGACATGGGAAGGAGTTTCATGTTAGAGTGGGTTTCTAAGTTTCCATTTATTGAACCTATTGAAAATGAAAATAAAGTTGAACCTCCCAAAGAATGAAAATGTACAATCTGTAGTTAGAGATTGGGAAGGGACAATATAATGCAACTTAAGTTGGAAACTATTGAGAAACATTTAGGAAAGATATATAAAAATATAATTGTAGATGGTGTTGAGAAGAATGTTTCCAAATGGAAAATTGCGGATGATTGTTTGCATATTAGGTATGAAAAATAATTTGAAGAGCATAAGAGAAATGAAATAATAGTTGCAGTGAATGGAGGGACAATTACCTCTCAATTCAATAAGATTGTTCAAAACAATCTTTTGGGTAAAACAATTCAGCTAGCTATTATTTTTCACATTTTGAAAAGAGGCCGTCCTATAACAGATTTTCTGAACAAAAGAAGATGTTGTATTTCCTTGGTGTCCCAAAATTTTCTCATTCTCGGTGGTCGAAAGTAGTGGTTGGGATTGATAATAATGTCTACCTATGGTTGAGAAAGAAGACTTGAACGAAATCCAACCTCAGTACGATACATATCTTTGTCTATTGACGAGGTTACAAAAGTAGTTACTCTTTGCTTGGGTCTCGTATGCATGTGTATATTGTTGATAATTATGTGAGAAAAACTCACTTACTTGGCATTCAAAAGATGAGAGAGAACTCCAATGCTAAAAACCTTTATGATTTGGTGATAAAAAAATTGAAGGAGATGAGTGACATGGATGATGTTGCAATTGCATCAAAGCTTTGGTATGGGTCGGGGTAGATCGGGCATCTATAATGCAAGATCATTGTAATGGCATGTGTGTAAGAATATAAATATCTCATTTCCATTATATGATTGACATTCATTGTATGGCTCATAGAATGAACCTAGCTTACTGAATAGTTGACAAATTTAAAACCGTAGCAAAAGTTGAAGACCTTATTCGAGAGGTGCATGCTTATTTCTGCCATAGTACTAAAAGGTTCATGAAATTCCAAATATTTTTAGGACAACCAAATTGGCATAAAATGTTAAAAGATGTTGACACCAGGTCGATCTCATTATACCAACTGGTTTGTAGGGTGTACGAAGAGTATCAATCCTGTTAGGAGTGATGTGGCATAATCACATTGAAGTGGACAAGGCCGGGATTTGATACATCATTTGAATGATATAGAGTAATTGTTGATGTTGTGTGGTATCCTTCCCATGTTGGAAGAAATGCATATTTTAATTAAACAAGCACATGAAATAACTATCTATATTGTTGATTTGTCTAGTTTGAGGAAACGAGTTTGTATGACAATAGAATATTTGTATCACAATGAAACTACTTTTATAGGTCCAATGTTTAATGGTTGGAATGATTTGATAAATATTAGAAATGCAAGTAGCTTTATGAAGCTCAACTTTTTTGGGGAAGTATGTACTTTTGTACGTGGATATGAGATATTGATGCACATGTTTAAAGTACTAGCCGATAAGGTTGAGGAGGTAAAAGTCACAGGGCTGCTGTTTGATAACATTGTATCATCAACAAGGGTGAGGTTAAGAGAAATTGTTGTGTCCCTACTAGAAGAAATAAGGGAGCAATTTAGAAGGGATGATTTACTTAAAGTAATGGCTATAATAAATTTGACCTTTTGGAATTCTGTCCAAAATGAAAGACATATGCGGAAGACTACTTCATGAAGTTGAATACACCGATTCAACATTTTTGTAATCCTGTTGATGTCAATAGAATGAATATTCCAGCTTATTTTAAGAAAGGACAGTTTGTTTTCTCAATCTCATGAATGTGAGAATTCAAAGATATGGATAATCCTTTAGAGTGTTGAACGATAACCCGGTATGGAAAAAAGTTGGGGTGAGTACTATTTTATAGCAAACCATGTTCAAGTTTTTCTCATTGGCTGATCTATGTCAAACAATGATTTTGGGTTCAGTTGAAGATGAGAGAATTTTCAGTTCCTTGGCCTTTATAAAGTCAAAATTACGAAACAATCTTGACAAAAATTTGGAAAATTGTTTGAGAATTTATACATCATGGTACGAAGTGGATAAATTTCCCTATGACGGGGGCTCTAGCAGGTATGGAATTCTATTACTTAAAGGAGAAGGGCTGAAAATAATGGCACAACTACAATGACTACAGACCCCTATTACAATAGTTGGCGAGTCCGAGAAAGAGAGAGTCGGTCTCAAATATCCGATGAATATAATGCTAGAGATGATCCGGTCCATCAAGTTGGAAGCTTCCATTTGTGGATATCATAGAAGTTCATATAATAATTAATATATTCAAATATTAAGTACATTGTTCTAAATATCAAAAAGGATTAGTGCTCACCCCAAACTTATATGTGCCTAAAGGTAATCATATTGATTCCATTTCCATTTTGATTATAGAAACATTACAAAGTCATGTTTTGATGAGTATTTAATATATTTCACATACAATGTTGTTGATCTCTTTTATAGAAAGCATACACCGCAATGGTTGGCTATTAAATCACAATGAATTTACATTATTATATAATTTAGACATATAAGAATTGTTGTGCTTAATTCGAGATAGAATACGTGGTTTTGTTTGAATCATTACTTAAAATAAAATTTCAAAATAACATTATTCCTCATTTAACTTGCTTGAGATATGCCTTGAGGCTTGTATGAAAAAAATTGAAGATTGTCATTGCAACAAATAGAACGATTCTCAAAATGGATCTAAATACACTAAAGAGTAAATCCACGCACATATATATTTAACTTATGCACCTCTTTGTAAATTTTTTTCAACCACAAGAAACCTAAATATCGGATGTTTATTAATACAATAAACATAAATATAACTCTAGTCTATTAATAAGACAATTTACTATTTTTATCCATGACCATGATTTCCTCCCAAATAATAGAAAAAAAAACCAAACTACCACTTCAACTTGGAATCAGGCTCCACAACTTTAACAAATTATATCATCTTCTATAACATGCTCCACTCTTCATCTGTTGGAATTGCAATTTGTTGTAAATCAAAGTGATTGACATGTAACTTTGTTAGCAATTCATAACTGATAGTGGATATTTCCTCTATTGTTGTATGAAAAATTACTGACAAGGTTATCAATGGTTTAACAAAGTCAATTTTTTTTTCTCATCTAGCTTCTCAGGAATTCGGTCCTTCTCTTGAGTCATTTTTTCTTTCATATTATTCTCGGAATGCATCATTCGCAATGAATAGGTGTGTTTTTCAAAAGGCATTGGAAAACTAAGATTTGTGAACTCATGTAACTTTCCATGCAGCTCCTGTAACATTCTTTGACACTTATTCAACAATTCCTATGCTTCGCCCAACATCACACACTTCTGAATGATAGATGATACATTTATTGAGGCATCAAACAAGTTCTTAATTCCTCGGAATTCCAATGTTGTGTCATTGAATTTGTAGATAGCTTCCAAAATTTTCTTTGTTGTATCCTCTCTTAAAGCCAACACTTTTTTTTACACATTACGGATTCACGAGAGATTATCACATATTCTTTGTAGATCACTCATGAATTCAAAAAATCTAATCAAATCATAAATTTTTTGGTTTATTTTCTCCCAAACATTATCTCCATATTAACTAATGCCATTTTATGAAATCTAGATAGTTTGATGTTGGAAGACTGCATTTCCTTTTTTCTTTCACCAGTTCCTGTTGCAATATTTCATTTTGTTTTTTCTCATCTTCTAGGCTATGTTCCCATTTTTTGACCTTTGATTTCTCTTCCTTCATAGCCTCTTTCAATTCTTCAAATTGTTTTTGTAATCTATCATTCTCACTCGTTGTTTCCTATAAATTTTTCTTTGCCTCTTCTAGTTCTACATGTTCCTATTCATTTAGAGCAACTACGGTCATATAGGAGTAGGATTTTATCTTCCTCTCCAACTCATGTTTCCTATTATCTCGCTACTTTTCCTTTTGATTTCTAGTTTTCTAGGTCTACATATAACTTTTGAATCTTATTATTCAACTTATATTTCTACCACTTTTCCTTCAATAATGATGTAAAACCACATCATTGTTCCTTTTTGATACATTAATTTTTTCAGAAGGTTTCATTTCCTTAAGATCCATTTGAAGGGAGGTCACCTCGTACTCACTGGAAACCATTTAATTCTCTAGTTTTACAACTTTGGGAAAAACATACATGTATTCCATGGTATCGTATGCAGGTTATATGTAGGCAATACCACACTGATTGTGGCCGGTTTTGAAGTTCCAAGTAATTGTAGAATTTTCTTCTTATTTTTAATCTCTTTTGATTTATCATTAAACTCAACTAGGTAATCAATACCCGAGGTGTTCATAGGAATGAACTGTTCCACCTTGAATAGAGAAGAAGTAATTGAAGTTTGGGGAGAGTTTCCCTATGGAATGACATTTTGTTTAGGGGTGACAGTGGCACCACCGCCTTTGATAAATAGTTTCCTTGAGCCAAGAGTAACTGTACCTATGTCTACCTATGTATTTTTCCTCTTCTCATTTCCTTGTTGGAAAATATCCCTAACAACTTCAACTGTATCTATTTTCCTCTTTATGTTTCAAATACTCTATCGACTACTACCATCATCAATAGAGCGACCAACATTAGTAATAGTAATAGATGCATGGCCAACTTCCCCTCTAGGATTTTGAACATGTGGTTGAACTGTTTGTTGAGGATTTGACTCCGAGTAAATTGCACTAGATTAACACTTATAGATGTTGAAGTATGCAGTGGTCCTTTCTCCGAAGTTGAAGCTCCAAGGCACGACTGTCGAAAAAGTTTTTCTAGGCTATGCCTCTGGTGGAACCCAAATGCCTTGTTACTGTTGAAACCAAACCACCACGGATAAAACACATCTTTTCAAGAATAACTTCTCTTGAAGAATATATTTGTTTCATTCCTTCATCGAGACTTGGTTTGTATGTTCCGGTGGATTATGTAATTAAATCGAGCGGTTTCATCATCACTACTTTCCTCTCTAGGATGCTCTTCATTCCACCTCTCCTGAACGCTTAATATTTTGGAATATAAGCATACTCTAAAATAGATTTGGGATGGCTTAGGTCCTGCCTCATATACCAAAAGGAATTAATTTTTGACCTTGTCTAATTTATTTCTCACAATTCATTTGGTAATTCCTTTGGCATTAATTTAGAGGACCTTTTATCATATTTTGCATACAATTTGGCAAAATGTGATGTAACCTAGAATGCACTATATAAACCCCATGCATGCTAGCACATCACCTTGCCGAAGCCGAGTGCTCACCCGAAGTGCACAAAGGTACCGAGGCCCCTCTTTATAGTTACTTTTGTAGGATGTTAGCGTGAAGAAGATACAAATTTTTTTAGAACCATAAACATTCCAAAGGGAATAATACAGATCTAGATATTAAGGAATCAAGAATTAAATAATAAATATAATAATATTAACCATACAAGAACCAATTACAGTCATGTTCAACACCATTATCCATATAATAAACTCCATTATATTAAATATTGTAATGCATAGAAGTTTATTACATTACTAAATATCATCATAGTCATGCACGTATCGATTCCTAAGAGCATAACTCTACAATAATTCACTCTCGTCTCTCTCTCACTTCACCCTACACCAGTCAATACATATTTATAGGGGTGGGGACTTTCCCTTCACCACCTACGCACTTCCAAAAATAGGTCGCATGTTGATAATAGCCATGCACCTTTACATTAACATGCACACATGCAAGTGTGCTAATAATAGACATTCTATAATTAATAGGAATAAGTAATCCTATTATTATCTTGAAGTCATTTCCCAAAATAACATTTACGTGTCGTGCAAGTCTTCATCCTGATGTGTGCTCTATACGCTATCTCCAAAAATAGCCTACATCTATAAAAATGGGTAAGTCTGAATCGGCCTTTCTGGCACACGTTTCCTTTCCTATCATTTTGCACCTTCAAATGCACCTTGTTCCCATGTGCGAATCCTTTGTGTGTCTTGTTCTTAAAACAATATTTTCTGCTCAACATTACCCCACACTAAAGTACATCACCATCTTAGAAATGGGGATTCTTTTGTATGTTTCCAAATAATAAAGAATAATAATGTAAAGAATCACTGTGCAAAAGAATGGGTCTTTATTCGTAGCTTCTTCTTCTTCAATCGGAAGGATCAACTCTGCATATTCATTTTTAATCTCAACCTCCAATGTCGCCAATCACTTACAGTGATCCTTGTCTTCTCGGAATATCTCAAGTGATGGCATTAAACTCATCTTGAGTAATCTGTTCCTTCTCATTCGTAAAACACAGACAACATTGGCCATAACTGAGACATCATTTCCTTGAAAGATCCATCTTCTATGCTATGAGCTTCCCAATCTCATCTATTCTCTCCTTATGTGGATCTTGGGAAGTCAGTAAGGACTTTGCACTTTTGTTTTACTAACACCAATATTTCTACGCATCCCAGTGTCTCATCTTTCATGGCCTTCAGAACATCATTATCTTTAACTAGAGTTCTGATCCTTATCACTAATTCTGGTGACAGAAAAAATTTAGATCCTAATCAACTTTTTTCAGTTCATCCTTTAGAGTTTGGAGCAACGGCCCATAATTTGAAATTTTCCTAACCACGAAGGCCCTTGCTATTTTTGCTTCTTGTTTAGGATCCTTTGGTGCTTGGCATTCGAATTGATCCATCTTCTAGCACCAAATCAACCAATGTGTGTACATAATGCATAGCGGAAGGAAAATTCTTAGGTACATTCGACTCAAGATGAGGTCTTTCTTTCAGAACGTAATCTCTAATTTCTTCTACCATGCTAATGAAGGCCTCATTCTTTTTTTATTCTAGGTCCTTTTATCCTTTTAAAAGCATTATTTATTTAGTTTTTGCCTTGTTATATTCAAGTAGCACTCTAATGGTGGCAACCTTATCTATGTTCCTCCGCGCCACCTCTGTAGATACCTTAACAAAGGCATTGCTCACTGCTCATTAGATAGTAGAGTAGGATTCATCATCATGTGTCTTCTTTGGGGTGCCTTCTTCACTCTCATTGATACAAAATATTCCTCACACACATCAAAATTTCACTCGTCTAAATGGGTCTACATAGACCATGATAATTGTTTCCTTGTGCGCGTTGTGGTCATGTCCGGATCCATCACCTCCCATCCATACAATTTCTTAAGGCCCAGTGTGCTTTGAAACTAGGCGTGGAAAATTTTACTTGTGTCTTCAAAGCATAGCCCATAATTTTCACAACATACTCTTCACTAGTTCTCTTTGTTCTTGGCCCCTTAAGAACCTAAGCACTAAGGTTTAGAGGTGAATCTTCTCTATCCAAATTAGTAACATGCATATTGGGTTCCTCTTGCATTGTCTCTTACGCTTCCTTCACCCTTTCCTCTTCATCTTTCATTTCTTCATCTCTGGGTTTGTCAATATCTTTTGGTTGTAATGGGATTCCGTGCGCACTCTCTTTAGACTCCTCTGCCTCCTCATTTAGCTTCAAATTTCTCCTTCTCTTCTTCTCGGCAACCTCTTTCTATGATGAGAGTCTAGGTGATCTTCTTACAGACTGTGGTGTTCCGTGCCTTGGGTCATGGTTCTTTTGAATACCCTTTTAAATCGGTGCTCTTCAAGGATTGATCCATGTCCAAGCCCTCTTCTCCTTCCTATGCCTATGGTGGAGTTTCTACGTGCTCACCCTCCACATTTTCTGTGGGATGCCTTTGTCCTCTATGATCCAAGACTCCACTATCTTCGTGTTCTTTTTCCTCATTTATCTCGTATGGTCGTAGCAGGCTTTGGAGATGGTACATTCTCCATTTTCCACATATCGATTATTCGATAGCCTAGGCATGAGCTGAAGATATATGAGCCCAAATCCACTATCCCTAATAGCTAAACTTATTGGCTTCATATTTATGATGTCCGAAATGATCCTCTCAATGTAGGCGGACCATCCTAGATACACATATGTTTTCCTGAGAGTGTGGTAGTCACAATCTACCTTATCGTGTTGAAGTTGAGACGATGCACATCACTAAAGCTGTGAGTTGAAGTCTATAAGTAGTGTGCTTTATGAAGGCATAAGGAAAGTTTCACCCATCCTTCACGGTGAACCACATGATGAAAAATGCTAATACACGGAAAAGCGCACTACCTTACCTATTACCGCGGGTAACTCCTTGAGAATGCACCACTCCTCCTTAAATGCTTTGTGTGAAGTCGATCATACCACATTTCTACCCTTTGCTTGAATAGGCCACTCATTGATCCTTCACACAAATATTTCTCAAACCTTTCCGCAAGGGACTTCTTCTATATGGGGTATTCCTAGATTTTATTCTTTGGCCCATCGGGCACTCCAATTTATACAAATACAACAGATAAGAGGATGGCACCAAAACTTATCTTTTCACCGTGCGCACTTCATCAACTGTGGTTTCTGAAATATAGGTTTCATTAAATTATACACTTCTCCCTGAGACATTTTCTTTGCAATATGAAGCCACATGGTGTTTACCTATGACCATCTCTCTTGATCATTCAACTTGGTGAGCAGATGCATGGCTTCTTGAACTATAGGGTACTTCCTCAATCTGTAGATGTCCATTCTACGTGGACCCTTGGTATACCCCAACTCTTTTCTTATGGATATAACCTCTTCTTTATCAGTCAGATCACTATAAATGTATGTTCATGTGACCTTCAATCCCATTAATGTCATAATTAGGGTTGCTGTGATCCTAACCCTCCATCCAATGAAAGAGAAGAAGTCCTCATGGACTCTTCTAATAAGCTATTGGTACAAAGTTTCATATTTTCCAAAATATGGGAGCTCATGCGAGTTGATAAACTCCTACCTACTTAAGAAAATTTTACCCAACATCATCATACACCAACATATCTTCTACCATGCACTTGTTGGTATTCTTATTTAGTAAAGTGTCCAAATATCCCTTGCTTTATCAGTGGTGCGGTGGTTGTAGTCACTTACTTTACATCTACAGATGTGGGAATCCCAATATTGCTCGACTTTTACCCATTTTGGGTACTGTATTTTTGAAAAATTACTTTAGGGAGAAATTTCAACCTCAACTCCCACCTTATTCTTTCCTTTTATGCCTGTTGCAGGTGCTTTCTTTAGTGCCATCATAAAAATCCCACCTTTTATCTTTTGTGTTGAGTACATTCAAACCTTAGCTTGAAATCACGTGCCCTAGCTCAAAACTATGTTCCCTAGGTCCTTCTCAACACTTCTACTTCAATCAAACCCTTCACCAACTGGGACGCAATCCATATCCGGTTTCATAACTATCTCGCACCTCAATATGATTCACTTGGATCGGTTGCACTCATATCGCTCTAATACTTGTGATAAAGAAAGGTAAAAATGAACCGGAACACATCCTTAGATATATATTTTAAAAAGTTAGTGCATTTATTGCTCCTTCACCTACAACCAATCCTCTCATTAGTTGACCATTTTAATTTTTTTCAAAATTTCCGAATGGTACCATTTTGCGCCACAACTATAACCTTCTAGCATGCCTTCCTACCCTATGGCTAAAGACTTCTCTTGAGTGCACTTATTTGCATCGAGTACCTCACCACTATGCCCTCTCATAGTAGTTTCCATGGCCACTTGCTTACCTTGCGTTATATTGTCCCTTCATTCATTTCCTTCTATGGTCTTATTTAGAGTAATCTCCTTTTAATATCTCCTTTCCATACTTTAATAGCACTTTTTCGTAATAGTTTTCTCTCATGTGTACCCATTTGTGAATAAAAATAACAAACACCCTCACAATCAAACCCTTCACCAACTCGGGACGCAATCCATGTCTGGTTTCATAACTATCTCTGCACCTCAATATGATTCGCTTGGATCGGTTGCACTCATATCTCTCTAATACTTGTGATAAAGCAAAGGTAAAATGAACCTTGAACACGTCCTTAGATAGATTTTTAAAAATTTAGTGCATTTATTGCTCCTTCACCTACTGAACCAATCCTCTCATTAGTTGACCATTTTAAATATATTTGAAAATTTCTGAATGGTACCATTTTGTGTCACAACTATAACCTTCTAGCGTGCCTTCCTACCCTCTGGCTAAATACTTCTCTTCGATGCACTTATTTGCCTTTGAGTACCTCACCACTATGCACTCTCATAGTAGTTTCCACGATGGTTTCTTACCTTGTGTTATGTTGTCCCTTCATTCATTTCCTTCTATGGTATTATTTAGAGAAATCTCCTTTTTAATATCTCCTTTCCATACTTTATGTAATAGCACCTGTAATAGTTTTCTCTCATGTGTACCCATTTGTGAATAAAAATAACAAACACCCCTCACGATCAAACCCTTCACCAACTGGGACGCAATCCATGTCTCGGTTTCATAACTATCTGCACCTCAATACGATTCACTTGGATCGGTTGCACTCATATCGCTCTAATACTTGTGATAGCAAAGGTAAAAATGAACCCTAACACATCCTTAGATATATATTTTAAAAAGTTAGTGCATTTATTGCTCCTTCACCTACAACCAATCCTCTCATTAGTTGACCATTTTAATTTTTTTGAAAATTTCCGAATGGTACCATTTTGTGCCACAACTATAACCTTCTAGCATGCCTTCCTACCCTATGGCTAAAGACTTCTCTTCAGTGCACTTATTTGCATCGAGTACCTCACCACTATGCCCTCTCATAGTAGTTTCCATGGCCGCTGCTTACTTTGTATTATATTGTCCCTTCATTCATTTCCTTCTATGGTCTTATTTAGAGCAATCTTCTTTTAATATCTCCTTTCCATACTTTGTAATAACACCTGTAATAGTTTTCTCTCATGTGTACCCATTTGTGAATAAAAAATAACAAACACCCCACACCAATGGTATGTGTAGTCCTCTGCAGGCATAAAAATACTTTAGATTGTAATTAGCTTCATCACGTAAACACAATTATTACACAAAACAATAAACTAAATTTACAAAGTATAGTAATGAAGAAGGAAACACATTAAAGGAAATATAGAAAGGGAAACCTATAATAAATGGCAACACTTCCTTATTACAAACACCAAGACTTGACTTATTTATAGTAGGGCTTCACCTACTCTGTTAAAGTAACTGGGTAACAATATTCCATCAAGTGCCTCTAACTAAAAGTGCCTAATTCAAGTATATGATTAATAACATACAGTCCCAACCAATGCACCTTAATCTTACATGGATGGTGCAAAAACTTAGAACCATAAATTAGTACCATTTGTCCAACCTCAAGATTTTTGTCCCCGATGTGTATGTCATGCCATGCCTTCATTTGGCCTTTTCCTACTTTCGACTCCAACATGCTTTGGTGCACCTCTCATCTAATCGTATTAATCCGTCAATTGTTTCTTCTAAGTATTTCTCATCAACTATACCTCAAGCATGGATAATACACAAAGAAGATAACATAAATTCCATAGGAAGAACCGCTTCAATGCCAACACAAAGCCGAAAGGGTGCGGCCTTATTCAACATCTTGTAGGTTGTTCTATATGCCCAAATCACATCAAAAATTTATGATCCCAATATTTCTTCCAACATAACAATTTTTTTCAAAGTATGGCTCAATATCTTTTTGAAGGCCTCGCATACCATTTTCTTGAGGATGATAGGGTTTGGTCTTGTGGTGCGCAACCATAAATTCATCCAATAATATCCCGATTATCTCATTTAAAAGTGTGTGCCCCTATCACTTGTCAAGCTCAACGGACATCCATACCTAGTAAGAATATTTTCCCATAAGAAATTGGTTGTTGTAGTTCTTTGTACAATCCTTTATAGGTGTTGCTTCATCCCACCTTGTAAGATAATATGTGCACATGATGATATAGCGTGATCTAGTTCTATGCGTGACTAGGGAAATAGGACCCACAAAGTCTATATCCCATTTCTCAAAAGGTTTTGCACTAGAAATATGCCACAAAGGTATTTCATCTCTTTTCCCGGTGTTTTGAAGGCATTGATAAGTGATCACACACTTTACAATACTCTTTACAATCTTTGTATAGGGTCTCCCACCATAATCCAATGAGTAGAATTTTACGTGTAGTGGCATCACCTACATAGTGCCCACATTGCAATACTACCATGAGCCTCTTCCATGATATATGTATGCTCATGTTCTAGTACACACCGACACAATACTTCATCTCGACCTAGTTTGTATAAGTCACCATTGATCAACATAAAGGGTGCCACATGAATCGTAATTTATTTCTTCTCCAATGATTTCACTCCTTCGGTGCCATACATGTGCGTAAAAAGAAAAAAATATCATCCAATTCTGAATGCACGTGATGTAACCTTTGTACAACTATGCATCCAACATTGTATCTTCAAATTTTTACGTGTCCTCCTTGGACTAAATCCTTGATAAGTGGTTTAAACCAGAATTAATTTTACCTAGTTTTACCATAACCGTGAAATAAAATTCCTAAAATAAGAGCACCCATTGACATATGTGACCCCATAAACATGCTTATTTACCAAGTATTTTAATGCCATGTGATCAATATAGAATACAAAAGGTGTTTCTAGAAAGTAATATCTGAATTTATGTAGCGCATAGATCATCGACAAGGCCTCACGCTCTATAGTTGTGTAATGTTGTTTTGCAGAGTAAACTTTCTACTAGAAAAATAGATAGGATGATTTATTATACATTCTCCAGGTTGAGCAAATACTACCCCAATGGATGTGCCGAGGCATCCACATGTACATGAAATGGTTGGTTCCATAATAGGTGTTGTTATAAGTCTCTCCTTTAATGCCTCAAATGCGTGTTGCTACGGTTCTCCCCAATAGAACATCCCTTTTCCTTTTAGTAACTCTTCTAGGGGTGTGGAAATCTTTACATATCCTTTGATAATTTTTTTGTAATACCTGTGTGACCCAAGAATCTGCGCACCTCACTCTGATTGGTAGGCTCTTCCAGGCCTACAATAACTGCAACCTTAGCTAGATCCACTAACAAACCTTCCTTGCAGATGATGTGCCCTAAAAAATTTCCAAAAGGTGTAGCAAACACACACTTCTTGATGTTTAAAGAGATGCTTAATTGTCTACATCTTTCAAACATTAGACATAAATTTTTACAATGATCCTTAACAAGTCCATACATTGTCCACTCATCCAAATAAACCTACAGAAATTGTGAATAAAATCTTGGAATGCTTGAACAACTATGTACAAAATACAACACACACATTTTTCAAACCAAAGGGCATCACAGTATATGCAAAATTTCCACATTCGGTGGTGAAATTCATCTTCTCTTGATCTGCTATGCAATTCTAACTTTGATGATACCTAGAGAATCCATCGTAAAAGAATAAACTTTGCACCTGCAACACCTTCTAAAATTTCCTTTGCGAAGGGTGTAGGAAAATGATCAATCGCACATGCAGCGTTTAGTTCCCTATAATCCACACAAATCCTAATCGGACCATCTTTCTTAATACTGCGATTACTAGGGGCTAACCCACTCGATTCCTCTAGGGGCTTAATGATGAAATATTTCAACATTTTGTCAATTTATTCATCATGTAAGGTCTCTTCCTAACCGGTGCGCTCCTTCCTTTAGCTTAATATTCATATATCCTAATGATTCATGCAATTTTTAAAACTCAAGGTAGGCCCCTAGGAAATAAGTCCTAAAAATCATGAAGTATTTCAAATATATTCACCTCTTGAGTCGGACACACAATCCCCGATTATTGCCTCCTTAGGTTCAACATCCTTGCCAATGCTCACTTTCTTGGTCTTCATAGGTTCATAATAGGCATGCACATTTTTATCTCCATTGTAAAACAATTCGCACATACCATTGAATGATCTATATCTAGATTTTCTACTTCTTCATCATCGATATGTAGACCATCTTTAGAAGATGGTTGTAATGGAGATCGACCATCACGTACCCATACATCCAAGGTAAGCACATTCATTCGCACTGTGTCAATATATATATTTCTCAAGATCCATTCATCTACAACAACACTAAGAGTGATCTCCTCATCATAATCTAAGATATGAGGGGAAGATTAACATGTAGGATCTGCCATCTAGTCTCAATACTTGCATGCACGAAGTGTTTGCCTTTATCCAATTCCTAATAATGGAATGATATTCTCCTGGCACAACATCTTACATACCTCTTTTAGGTCATCAATATATGATTGGACTATTTCTGCTACCTTATTTTGTTCTAACTTTCGTGATTGTTCCTTTAAACATTTTATTTCACCACAAGATTTCAGTACCTCCATGATCTCCTGATAAATGTCCTTTTGATGTGCAGGATCTGAGTACCTTAGATGTAAAAATTCCTCCATAGTGACGATAGGCTTCTGCTATAAGGCTTCCCTGGCACACGCAACTTCATGCATGTAGTAATCTTCACGGGTAATACCTCAGGTTCCGGTGCCAACTTTGGCATCCACTAATTTTCCATAACGCATTGTATTCTAACCATCCCTACACCCTTGTTCTCCTATTTATGCTACTTAATAATATGATCATATAATTATGGGCATTCCTCATAACTTTGATTCTTCCCACAAAAAGAACAAGTAATATTTTGAGGGCATTCGTGATCAGTAGTGGTCGGGAGATTCGTATGTAAAATACATTCCGTGAGGGAACTCGATTCGTCCACCACCATGATATCTTCAGCCTTTTCCATGACATCCTTCAAAGTGCCCTTCATTCCAATTATAGCGTGATTGAGTGCGAGTCATGATCATGGTGGTCACTTTTACTTTTAGAGCTATCTCGATATTTTGTCTCTGTCACACACTAATATCTATGGCATCATGGATTTGACCAATCAACTTGTAGTCTTTTGTATTCTAAGTCGTGGACCTATAAATCTTACAATAGCAAGATAAATTATTTCTTATTGCGTTGTAATCATGGGCAATGGTGACATCATGGTCCAAATGACATATCTCACGGTCTAGCAATAATGAGCGTCTTGATCGTGAGGAAAACTATATTTAGTGTGCCTTTCCACTTCATAATCTATACTCCAAATCCCATTGCACATCTCATGAGCTAAATTTACCGATAATTTCCCCAACTACTTTTCCATAGCTGTAGTTTGTGCCTCCAAGAATGAGCTTACTCCAGTGTCTATGCTCCCGATTGCTTTAGCGCACAAAGAGGCTTCAAGTGCTTCACACGGATCTCAGTATATGTATTATGTGATAGATCCCTTACGAAGGGTGTGATCAAGCCCCCAATGAACCACATGTGCATGCTTCCTTACATGAATATCATAAGAAAGTTTACATAACAGTGTCTTGAAATGGGCATCATATTCCCGAATGCTCTTAGTAGTGCCCTTCTTAATATCCTTGAGTGTGCTTATAATATTTTTCTCAAACTCAGGGATATGAAACTCCTTAAGGAAAGCATTTCAATGTTACATAATCTATACAAGTCTGATCAGGGTCAAAATTCTTGTACCAACTGTGTGCTCATCCCTGTGATGTACTTATGCAAACCCGACTTTCCTTGCTCTCAAAATTTGTAATTCCTTTTGTGTGCCATAGTATTCGGTAGAAAGTGTTTAGTAGCATCTTCTATGCCCCTATACTGGAAGAAAAGAGACATCTCCATATAAATATTATGGAGTTAGTATGGACCACCGCCCACCGATCCGAACCTCCTATGTTACCTTTACCTCCAAAACCACTAGATCCTCTAGAGCTAGAGCCACCTATACCCCTCGATCCTCCACTTTGGTATCCGAGGAAGCGGACCAATGGATGTACTTCACTATGTCCCAAAAGTGGTACTAAACTAAACTCATATAGTTTGTGAAGTGGTACTACTCCTAGAAGTGAGTCCAAAATTACGTGCACTCGAGTTCTATGATGACGATGCACTGAGAAGGTTCCCTCAAACAAAAAGAAGATGTTTTCCCTGTCATAGGTGTACTTTCTATATGACTTACTCCTACTCCTCTCTTGTCCAAACTAGCCTAATAAATTTTGGTTGTACTTAGATACTTAGAAAACAAAGTACAAGGGCTAGGTTTCCAGGTGTAGATTTAGATGCGTGCCCTTGGTCCATGTTGTCTCTTCTAACGTGCTCCCATGTGAGGTGAGGAGGGTTCCCTATTATGTTTTCCCAAATAGGGGAGTTCTAGATGCTCGGCTCCATGCCTTTTGCGTGGGCTCCACGCCTTTGCGTGAGCTCTAAATCCTTCGTGAGCTATCTTTCTCCTCAACGAAATCCACTATAATATCACACCGCTTCTCTATCTCCCTCTCGCGTGCCTCATTATACTTAATATTCCTTTCTTATCTTTGCCTCTATGTCCGCTAGGTCTCCTATTCCTACCCCGCGAGTGGCGGGGTTTAGCTGCCATCGACTTCTCTTCCAAATCCAGGGTTACCATCAAGATTTCGATTGCTAGTGGACTTCCTTGCAAATAAGTTCCCCTCGGATAACGAAAAAACTAGAACTCACTACCTCGAGAAAGAATAAGTGGAAATTGAATACTCCAAAGTATAGCTATTCAAAACACCATGGAACCACATATCCATAGCATGCGTGTAAATAAGATTAGGATCATAAAGGGCATAAATTATTCCTACGTCTAGAAAAGTGTGAAATACCTCCAATTCCTCTTATATGCATAAGCAACCAACCACTCGTCCATCTCTCTGGAAAGATAACAAAGAACCTCTCATATAAAAATCATACAAATTCTGATCCACCCACGCGCGTGCATCAATCTCGAGATCCAATGTTGAACCTCGAGCGTACTCTTCTTCTAGATGCTTTATCCACTCCTCAACACTTGCTAAATTCAACCGAGTACGACTTCATCCCGAAACATCTTGAAAATAGCTGAAAAGAGGTCCCGGAAATGGAACCAATGATGGAGCCTAGAATGCACTATATAAACCCTAGGCATGATAACACATCACCTAGCTTAAGCTGAGTTCTCACTCAAAGTACACAAAGGTACCAAGCCCCTCTTTATAGTTGCTTGTGCAAGATGTTGGCGTGAAGAAGATACAACATTTTCGAACCATAAACATTCCACGAGGAATAATACGAGATCTAGATATTAAAGAATCAAGAATTAAATAATAAATATAATAATATTAACCATACAAGAACTAGTTATAGTCATGTTCAACACCATTATCCATCTAATAAACTCCATTATATTAAATATTGTAATGCATACAAGTTTATAACATTACCAAATATCACCATAGTTATGCACGTATCAGTTCCAGCAACATAACTCTACAACAATTCACTCTCGTCTCTCTCTCACTTCACCCTACATAGGTCAATACATATTTATAGGGGTGGGGACTTTCCCTTCACCGCCTATGCAATTCCCAAAATAGGTCGCATGCTGATAATAGCCATGCACCTTTACATTAACATGCACACATGCAAGTGTGCTAATAATAGACATTCTATAGTTAACATGAAGAATTAATCCTATTATTATCTTGAACTCATGCATGACGCTTATCAGATGCTTGTTCCCAAAATATCATTTGCGTGTCGCGCATGTCTCCATCCTAATTTGTGCTCTACACACTATCTCTAAAAAGAGCCTGCATCTATGAAAATGGCTAAGTCCCGAATCAGCTTGTCTTGGCATGTGTTTCCTTTCCTATCATTCCGTGCCTTCAAATGCACCTTGTTCCCATGCGTGAATCCTATGTGTGTCTCCTCCTTAGAAAAATATTGTGTGCTCAATAGATTGAAAATCCTCTAACTATTTTTGTGGAGGCTCTGGGCTGAGGTAATCCAAAAAATTTGTTAACAACTCTTGAAAACTACTTCCTTTCTAAATAATAATTTCATCCATTGCTAGTTTTACTTCATCCCAAGAGTTCTTGTTTGCCACTACCCTTGCTTTAATCACTTCACATGGGTCATACAACCAAAGTGAGAGTTGACATCAAACTTAAAAATCTGTAAGATTTCATGTGCCACGTAGAATGCTTTTCTTTGAAATGTGCCACATGAGAACGGTAAGGAGGAAATATGATCTTATTTTCTTTGAGAAACAAAATAGAGATTATCTTGTGCTTTCCATTTTCCATATATATTCCAAGGAAAAAATCTCTCTGTCACATGTTTTGGAAATTTGTAAGGTTGTACTCCTGATCCATAAAACCTTAGCACAGTATAATCCTTCGTGAAGTACCAGTCTGCTAATTGTATTTTTGATCCCAATTGAATGTAATCTCTACATTTCATAGGCAATCTAGGCATTGTAATTTTTGTAATTTCTTCATACATTGGAGCCCAAAAATAATCCACAAATTGAATGTAGTCCCCTCTATTATCATACATCCTTATCTTGGGGGTCCACTTAGTTAATGGATGCACGACTTTTGGCTTGACCTCAACAAAATAGGGCTCAATTGCGATTTTTTTCAAACCATCCAACAAACCACCATATAATTAATTAACACAAGTAGGTAGTGAACCTAAATGTCTTAGTGTCGGAGCCTTCTTTGATTGTTAATAATTATTTATGCATAGATTCTGCAATGTACCCAACAAATCTATATTGAAAAGGTGGATTAATGAAATGGATATTGTATACCATTTCCAGGAGGGTTTCATCCACTGTCTCATTCTTTATCGAAACCAAGGAAAAATGCTAGCATAAAAATGGTATCCCTGACCCACGGTTTAAATATGTCAATTGCATACAGAGCCTTCCCTTTTGGTACCTCTGCATCAAATGTTAATTTTCGTAAAAAACATCTCTGTCTTTTTTATTGGTGGCATGATAATCGCTAGCAAATTTTTCTAGGTCTATGCGGATAGTTCCTAAATATTTACTTTCAAACCCCAATGCCTGACCAAGATTTACCTCCGTAATGGACAAAAGTTATGTTCCATTGCCCTTTGCAACAATTGATTTTTTTATCTCATTGTAATTTTGGGCACATATATTGACAAATTCAGGGTAGGGTAAAACCTCGTGGAACATCATGCGTCCCAATCCAGACTCCCATGTTATCTAACATAAACCTTTAGGTCTATCTCGATGGGTCTACACATATACTTTCCCTCATCTTCGACTCAGATGTGTATCTAAGTGTTGAAGCTCTTGTGCCAATTACAAGATCATAAATATCATGATATTCATCAGTAAAACCAAGGGTTTTACTTTTAAGTAGTTTGTCATATGGGATTTGGGTTTTACTTTTACTTTGGGATCTTATGAAAGTAGACATGCTTAGAATTTTGGATTTTGTAAACCCTCAACCCTAATTTATCAGCCCTTATATTAAAATATTTCAAATTGAATGCTTATACAAAGGATGATTATAAAAAAATATAATATTTAAAGAATCAAGACTCAAATGCAGGATGACACTTACTTAGAAATATGAAAATTTTGAGTCTTACACGGTCCACAACTTCTATGAATCTATTATGCCTTATGTTGCAGTATGCCTTCCAGAAACAAAATTTTAGCTTGTCAACATCGGTATAAATGATTAGGTCTTTCACTGTACTTTGTAGACGTCAAATTTAGTCTTTAATCAAATTCCATTCAGTGGATGATAGTTGTCACTTAGCTAGGCCTATTTTAGGAACTTCCATTCAAAATGTGAGTGTGTCAGGACTTCATCCTAGAATAGAGCCTATGTCATTGATCTTACTATATCAAACAATGTAAATTATTTATCAGATGGCCACGTGGTAGGATTTCGGGCCTCCTTGAGGCAAAGGCATTCCCTAGACTCCAAGCCCATGGAATGAACCGATTCAATAATAAAGTTTCGGTCTGTGGTGATAGGTGTGGGAATCTAATGACTTGTCCATTGGATTTTTAGGGGCCATTGAAACATTTTAAATAATAAACCCCACTTTTTCCCATGCCACGTGGAAGAATTCCGTGGATTTCTTTTTGTTGTGCCCCACGGACGTGAATCTCCTAGATTTAGGTAGGATGAATTATAATTTCAGGTCCGGATTAATTGTTCATTGTTGGTCATGGACATTGGAATTGGACCGATCATCTAGCTAATGAGGCAATTGATGCCCGATAGTTGAATTAATTTATAATAATATAGAAGATTGGCACGACTTGGAAGATATTATCATTTATGATGGGTGGTGCACACAAAGCTTGAAGAATTAATGGTGGCACATGCCACACTTTGGGCCTTTATTATTGTTGG
The DNA here is from genome assembly GCA_018340775.1 of Taxus wallichiana var. yunnanensis. Classification (NCBI taxonomy): domain Eukaryota; kingdom Viridiplantae; phylum Streptophyta; class Pinopsida; order Cupressales; family Taxaceae; genus Taxus; species Taxus wallichiana. The sequence continues at coordinate 315,251,704 of CM031234.1, read as the reverse complement.
CGCTCACATTCCTCTCTCCCTACCTCTGTTTGTTCGTGTTTTTGGGATGGCGAGAGAATGGTTTTTGGGGTTTACTTTCATTTATCTACATAAGGAGAGAAGGAAATGACCTTTACTTCAGCCATTTCTGTAGGAAGCTTCAAGAGGTGTTTCACTACAATTTTGTGCTCGAGGCCAAGGCCATTGAGCGTGTGATAGGAGATTCCTATATGCAGGAATCTCATAGGGCCAAAGTCAACTTTGAAATCGTTGTGACATTCATTTCTAATTGCCTCTTGCTCCATCCGGTCAAGGTGGATGTTGTGATTATCACAGATTATTTATTCACCCCGTCCATCAAGTCGGTTTCTTGAAGAAATGTATAGGCTATGCATCCCGAGATCCTTTTCTCTAGGTGGAGGAGGCATACGTTCAGGTGAATGGCACTAGGCATGGGGAAGATTAGATCGGTAAGAAGTATAGGGAGCTGATACTCTATGTAGAGGTTGTTCACATTCTATTTTTGAATGGTGGTCTAGACCCTAACAGATTACCTCCTCTCGGTCTCACCGATGCTCGCTCACCTATTGACTCAGCCATTTATTACCTCAATGAGTTTTGGGATGATGCCAGTGAGGCCTTTCTTCTTCTGCTAGGTAAGGCCAAGCAGCTGGAAGGTGACGTTTCTAGCAAGGACGGTTGGGGTGAGGTGGGAGGAAGGGGAGATGTGACGATGCGGCACTTGGTGCTACAAATGGGATAGAAACCGGGTCTCCAGTTATTTCAGATGAGGATTAATACTCTTTTATAGCTTTTTTTTGGTTATGTGGCCATGTGTATTTTCTGTCTTGAAGCCACTTTTGTTTGTTCAAATGGTGTTTCCTTCTTCTCCGTGCGGGCCATTCAGTGGGGCCTTGTGTTGTTGGTTTATGTTTGGTTTTTGTTCGGAGTATAGTTGTAAGGGTGGGGTCCCTTAACCCTCGATTCATAGCTTCTGTTAAAAATCATTTAAACATCATATATATATATATATATATATATATATATAGTGTTTTCACATTTATATAGTGTTTACATTATTGATTTCTTAAATTAGATTCTTTCTTTCTTAAATTAATTTAAAGTTTTCAATAAATTAAAAATTTATCACCCCCACTTTTGCCCATGCCATGCGGATGAATTAATATAATTTAAATACATTATATATATATATATATATATATATATATATATATATATATAAAATTTGATTGTTAAAGTTGGTTGAAAGGTCTCATTGCCTTTACAAAAGAGAGAGGCCAAACATCGACACAACATGAAGATGCAAAAAAATTTGTCAATAGTGATCTTTGGGTATATCAAGAAAATCTAGCTAGAAGAAAGGAAGACTATAACTATACTATACTATAGACATTACAACATATATTTAGATCGAGGATTAATCCCCTCAATCAGAAGACACAAAAAAATTAAAACTGGATATCCCTGCCTCTAAATCACACCCTCCTCAGAGTCCTGAGCAAAAAATTCATTGGCCCAACCACACCAAAGATGATTATAAGCTTACCCTAAAGTTTCACGGATTTCCATCCACCAAAGTGGCACTGGCTCGATGGGATAATTGAGGGAAACCAAATTAGGGAGTTTGATGTGTGTCCTTCTAGCATTCTTGTCACGAGATGAACACCACCAACTTCTCTATGAAGGCCATTAGCTCCCCATGGCGATGTTCCAGTTCCTAAAGATGATTAAATGCATTCCACCTCAAAGCTTCACCTCCCCCCCCGCTTCCCAGAAAGCAACATTACACTTTTACACTTCTACAACCAAATTTCTGCAGAAAGACAGTCAAACCCAGTGGAGAGCAAGGTTGGTCGCATCAGGCTTTGATGGCTCAATTATTAGAATATTTTCCACAAAAATGAGGCCACACTACTATTAACCCAACACCATCTATCCTCAAATGATATTTCCCCCAAAATCAATTTAATTGCCTCTAGATTGCTACCATTACCAATTTGAAGATCCTCCGAAATGATTATCGGATATAGATGACTTGAAATCCATTTCCATTTTATTGCAAAATAAAGACAACAGAGGGACTTAAAGGGAATCCATAGGTACTCACCGACAAAAAGAATGAAAATGAAAAAATTGACACGCAATAAATAGGCGAAAAACAAGGCCCTTCACATGATCGAAAAGATTGACAACAACATATATTTAAGGCCCTTCCATATTTAAGATGATTTGGAGACCATCCCAAATTCGTACACACACACACACACACACACACACACACACACACACACACACACACACACACACACACACAAGTTCAATTTTCAAAATACAAAACCAAATATCCATAGATTTAAGATGAGAATAGATCAAAGAAAGTCTTTCTAAAGAAAATAAAAATGAATAAAATCAAATGTTGCTTAATATTATTTACTATTTGAATTGAAAAAAATAACAAAAATGTTGTTTTTAAATAGATTTCATAATTTTGATGTCATTAATACGATGAAATATAGTGTTTTCAAAATAATTTTTAGACGTTATATATTTCATAATTTTGACATTTTTCATATTTATTTTATTCAAATTAATCATATATATATATATTGAAAGAAAATTAACATTTTCATTTTTTTCTTTTGAAGGATAATGTGTTTTCTAATATCTCATTTACAATAGGTAAAGCTTGACCTAGCCAGTCAAATTAAAGTATGGGGAGTCCTTCAAATTTGATCATTGAATGCAATGATGGCGTTTGATATATTTTGCAGGTAAGTGCCCTTTTCATAAAGCTTCGTAACTTTTGAATATATATGATAGTTGAAATATGTCACTTCAACATTTCTAAAATACCATTTCTTATATTTTATATATGTAGTTAGTTTCTTTTTTTTCAAACGTGTCTCCCCATACATGTGATGAAATCTAAACAAATTTAAAAAATTCATCAATCAAATGCTACTACAATCGTGAGAAATTATTCAACAATATTCTCATAATAGAATGGGGTTCTATTTTAGGCCCCCTATCGCTTGAAAGCGCGGCGCACACACACACACATCTACATATATGTATGTAGATATATGTATATATATGTATGCATGTATATGTATATATATACATATATATACATATATATACATATATATACATATATATACATATATATACATATATATACATATATATACATATATATACATATATATACATATATATACATATATACATATATACATATATACATATATACATATATATATATATATATATATACATATATATATATATATATATATATATATATATATATATATATGTACATATGTACACAATATTACAAAATACATATTACAGATTGCTTTATAAAGATAAAATATAATGGCCATTCTTCTGAAGACAAAAATTCATCCCAAAACACTGGAGCACGTTTTAGGAGCCCGTCCTTGCTTTGGATAAACATGTCTTTGTACATGACATTTGTCTTAAAACGAATCGGATATCTCCCACTAAATACCATGACATGCCCATATTTAGCAGCTCTGGACTCCCACTTGGAGCCCATTCAATATTTTGGGTGAATTGTTTTTCCTTTTATGTGAGTTTACTCACTCAGAAAGAGAGTCTCCCGCTCTTATGTATCCTTTGGTTTTCTTCCTTGAAGAAAGCCGAGCTACAGGGAATTGAAATTTTTTGCTAGTGCCAGAAGAGTCCTCCCTCATGATCCTCCTTTTCTTGAGAGGAAAGGCATGGGTGCTTACCATGGACTGTATGCTTCCAGCGAGGAGGTTTCTAATGATTTCAACCGCTTCTCTGTTTCATTATTTGACGAATTTGGGGTTGTTCTCCCCCCTTTTAAGGAGGTAGTGAGCTTGGTATTGAGATCTTTGTGGTCATTAAATTAGGTTTGTAAAAATCTAGGTTGAAACCCCACTGATCACCTAAGACACATGGGTAGTGGTGTATCTAGTGGTTATTTAATTGTTTAGTGTTCATGTGATAATCTGGGTGAATCAGGTGGAAATGGAGAGCTTGGAAAACAAGAAATGAAGGACATAATTCAGACAAGTGATGTAAGAAAGATAAAATCATGTCCTCCAGAGAGGAAATATCGGGAGATCCACCTTGGTGTCCAAAAGATTATCTTTGAGAATGTAGCGTAAGAAATCCTCATTTGGCCCTATCAGTTGGAAACACTCACCTAAATGGGTGATTTTTACATTAAGAGGATTCAATTTTGTAGATGAAGAAGACATGGATGCAAAACAATTGATTAGAAGCAAATGGTGGACGCTTAAAAGAGTCATGTGACTGCTGGTAAGTTGGTATCATGTCATCACTAGGTTTAAATAAGCATGTAAAGTGTTTCGCTAGAGATTTAATTGACACCCTCACAATTAAGAAATGTCTTATTAAATTTGAGTCTTGGTCACGTTATATTTTCTAGGATGAAGGTCCGAGAAACAAGATATTTAATAAATATGGAAGAGAAAATTTTCATAAAAGTTGTGGTATATTTAATAAATATGGAAAAGCATTTTCCCATAACATTATTCTTTAAAGTGATGCATTTAAATTTTATTATTTGGGTAAGTGCACGAAGTTGGGGGGCCAAAAAGCGGACAAGAATCTGAAAAAAGAAAAATGTGTACGCGTTTTGCTAAAACGCGCTCGCGTTTTAATTTGTTTGGCTCAAGAATCACCGAAGCATAACGCGTAAGAGTTTCAAACAAGACAAAACAACTCAAAACACATACACGTTTTGTGTAGTATGGACTATGCATATGTGTTTTGGTGGTTTGTACTTACAAAAAAAAATGTTTAGGTGTAAGATTTATTTTATTATTTCTTATACTTTTATTATTTCTTATACTTTAAAAGAAATAATAAAATAAATCTTATACTTTAAATTTATTTTAGTAAATATAAGAAATTAGGGTCACTCTGCACCTTATGGAAGTGGTCTCGTAGCTCCAATAGTTATAATCTAGAAGATAGTTTTTCAAAATATAATCTGGTCAGTACTTACTCATTTTCAGGATTTCAACAAATGACCTAAAACTTTTAGGGCATATATATTGTAGTCGGTCTTTGTTTTGGGAAAACATATAGTCATTTTTAGGTTTTTGACCTTCTAAAATGGATTTTGGCCCTACCACTGCTTGAATTGGTATTAATTTTTAAATTTGGTCCATAATTCACTTTAGTGACCATGAATTAACTCTATGATGTTTGTCTACTTCTTACTAAAAAGAGATCCTCATTTTGTAGATAGAGGATTGTTCCCTAGATGGGATTCTGTCCTATGGTCAAAATGAGGTGATTGTAATGTGCCCCCTCCTTAAGGTGTGATAACAATACTAGGTGTTGAATGAGTTGTTATGAATAGTACCAAGTGAATTACATTAAGTGAGCTAAGATGATTGCTCATTATTAGAAACATGGTGCTCCATATAAAGATCAGCCCCTCACCTTTCCTAGCTCTAAAAGCATCCTTTCATGGAATCACATTCATGATTCTCATGCATTTTTTGCTCATATGTCTCTTATGGAGACAAACAATGCCTTAATACTTCATAAATAATGGTCCTTGATAGCTCGGTGACATGACTAGCTAATTTTAGCTTGTTCAAGGGTGTTCAATTAACTACAAAATGGCCAAAAATGAATTTTGAGGCCTTCAAAGGAAGTAGTCTCTCATAAAAACTAAATGAGTCGATCGATCACCTTAAACACTATTCCTTACACACTGAAACACGAATGATATTTTTAGGACTTTCCTTTGGGTGAGGGTTTATGATTTAGGGTTTAGGGTTTAGGGCTCGGGGTTTAGGACTCAAGGTTTAGAGTTTAGGGTTTAAGGTTTAGTGTTTAAGGCTCATAGTTCAGATTTTAGGGTTTAGGGTTTAGGGCTTAGGGCTTAGGGTTCATGGTTTAGGGTTTTAAGTTTAGGGTTTATGATTTAGGGTTGAGGGTTTAGGGTTTAGGGCTCAAGGTTCAAGGTTTAGGGTTTAGGGGTCAAGGTTGAGGGTTTAGGGTTTATGGCTCAAGGTTCAGGGTTTAGGGTTTAGGGATCAGGGTTGAGGGTTTAGGGTTTAGGGTTGAGAGTTGAGGGTTTAGGGTTTAGGGTTCAGGGTTTAGTTTTTAGGGTTTAGGGTCGAGGGTTTATGTTTGAGGGTTCAAGGTTTAGGGTTTTGTCTTAGGGCTTATGACTTATGGCCTAGGGTTCATGGATTAGGGTTTAGGGTTTAGGGATCAAGGTTTAGGGTTTAGGGGTCAGGGTTTAGGTTTTAGGGTTTAGGATTTAGGGCTTAGAGTTTAGGGTTTAGGGCTTAGGGTTTATGGTATATGGTTTAGGGTTTAGGGCTCAGGGTTTAAGGTTTAGGGTTGAGGATTTAGGGTTTAGGGTTTAGGATTTAGGGTTTACAGTTTAGGGTTTAGGAGTTAGGGTTTAAGGTTTAAAGGTCAGGGTTTAGGGTTTAGGGATCAGGGTTGAGGGTTTAGGGTTGAGAGTTGAGGGTTCAGGGTTTAGGGCTCAGGGTTTAGTTTTTAGGGTTTAGGGTTGAGGGTTTATGTTTAAGGGTTCAAGGTTTAGGGTTTTAGCTTAGGGCTTATGGCTTAGGGCCTAGGGTTCAAGGCTTAGGGTTTAGGGTTTAGGGCTCAAGGTTTAGGGTTTAGGGATCAAGGTTTAGGTTTTAGGGTTTAGGGTTTAGGGTTTAGGATTTAGGGCTTAGAGTTTAGGGTTTATGGCTTAGGGTTTATGGTATAGGGTTTAGGGTTTAGGGTTTAGGTTTAAGGTTTAGGGTTGAGGATTTAGGGTTTACGGTTTAGGGTTTAAGGTTTAAAGGTCAGGGTTCAAGGTTTAGGGAAAAGGGTTCAAGGTTTAGGGTTTAAGGCTCGAGGTTTAGGGTTTAGGTTTTAGGGTTAAGGGTTTAGGTCGTAGAGTTTAGGGTTTAGGGCTTAGTCTTTATTTCTTAGGGTTTAGGGTTTATGATTTAGGTTTTAGTGTTTAGGATTTAGGGTTTAGGGTTTAGGAACCTTTAGGATTTAACATTTAGGCCTTAAAGTTTAGGGTTTACGGGTTTAGGGCTCTGGGGCTCAAGGTTTAGGGTTTAGGGGTTATGGTGCATGTTTTAAGGTTTATGACTCAAGGTTCGGGGTTCGAGTTACGGGTTTAAGGTTTAAGGGTTGAGTTACGAGTTTAAGGTTTAGGGGTTATAGATCGGGGCTCTAGATTTAGGGTTGAGGACTCGGGTTTAAGGTTCGTGGGTTTAGGGTTCAAGGATTAAGGTGTAGGGTTCAAGGATTAAGGTTTAGGGTTTATCGTTTAGGGATTAGGGTTTAGGGTTCATGGTTCATGGTTTATGGCGTAAGGTTCGGGGTTCATAGTTACCGGTTTAAGGTTTGGGGATTAGAGCTCGAGCTGGATTTAGTATTTAGGGTTTAGGGATTAGGGCTCAAGGTTTAGGGTCTAGGGTCAAGGGTTTAGGGTTTAGGTTTTAGGGTTTAGTATTTAGTGTTTAGGTTTTAGGATTTATTATTTTGGTTTTAATGTTTATGGTTTATAGTTTAGGTTTAGGTCTCATGGTTGAGGTTAAGGGTTTAGGTCATAGAGTTTAGGGTTCATCGAATTTGTGGTAGAACATTCAAAGAGACTCATAAAAATTTAATGTTTTTCATATGTTGATATTTTGAAGGAGGTAAATTTCATATTCTGATTTTCCAATCTTTCCAAGGACCCCAGGTAGTTATCAATCCTTGGATGTATAGGAGACAACGTTACTTGGCTTCCATTTATAATGATAGAGATATTTGAAAATTCGTGTTATGACCTCTAAATCTATATGAATTTCAAGTTGCTTGAAATCAAATCACACCCTTCACTAGGATTGATGACTACCCGTATCTTTTTGTTCAGGGGATTTTGAAAACATCCATGGGTTTATCATATAAGGAATTATCAATGAATGGAAGCTCACTAAGTCGTAGGCTAGGTAACTCCCATTTAGAACTAAACAAGAAAGATTTACTAGGTGATTGATAACCCCTTAGTGTTCTTAGCCATTCCCCTATTTATATGCTTATTTTGAACACTTTAGGAAGTTTTTTCAAATTTACTATCCATTCTAGTAGAACACTTGAAATTTATCTTTCTCTAGAGGAGAGGATACTACAGGAAATTCAATTATGATCCTACACCTCTGCATTGATATATTCTCTATGTTTATTTTTTTCCTTTAAGATTAATTTTTTGTTGTGATGGTTATTTTTTCCATCTTCCAATGGGTCATCCTATCTTGCATAATACCATATAGGGAAATATGAGAAATGTGAAATTTGTTTAAGAGTGTGAATAAATTTACATTCAAGAGCACAAGTATATGTGGGGAGAAACAAGTTTGGAAGATATGTGTAATATATGCATTACAAGGCATAAGGTAGATGTCATATCCATTTAGTTACTTGTCCCACCTCTCATAAACAAGGTAGTTCTATAAGCAGACTCAATGATGGTTCTAGGCACAAGACTAGGAAATATTGATGAAATATGGTTTGGGGTTTAGGGTTTAGGGTTTAGGGTTTAGGGCTCATGGTTCAGGGTTTAAGGTTTAGGGTTTAGGGTTCAGGGTTCAAGGTTTAGGGTTATGGTTTAGGATTTAGGTTTTAGGTTTAGGGTTTAGGGTTTAGTGTTTATGGTTAGGGTTTATAGATCGAGGTTAAGGATTTAGGGTTTAGGGTTTAGGGTTTTGGGTTAAGGATTTAGTGTTTAGGGATAAGGGTTTATGGTTTACGGTTCAGGTTTTAGGGTTTATGGTTCATGGTTCAGGGTTTAGGGTTTAGGATTTAATGTTTAGGGATTAAGGTTTAGGGTTTATTATAGGGTTTATGGTTTAGGGTTTAGTGTTTAGGTTTTAGGATTTATTATTTTTGTTTTAGCGTTTAGGGTTTAGGGTTTAGGTCTCATGGTTGAGGTTAAGGGTTTAGGTCACGAGTTCGGGGTTCATCGAATTTGTAGGCGAAACATTCAAAGAGACTCATAAAAAATTAATGTTTTTCATTTGTTGATATTTTTAAGGAGGAAATGTCATATTCCCATTGTCCAATCCTTCTAAAGACCCCGTAGTCCTCAATCCTTGGATGTGCACAGGAGACACTGTTTCTTGGCTTCCATTTATAAAGATAGAGATATTTGAAAATTCGTGTTATGACCTCTAAATCTATATGAATTTCAAGCTGCTTGGAAATCACATCATACCCTTCACTAGAATTGATGACTACCCCTATCTTTTTGTTCAGGGGATTTTGAAAACATCCATGGGTTTATCATATAAGGAATTATCAATGAATGGAAGGTCACTAAGTCGTAGGCCAGGTAACTCCCATTTAGAACTAAACAAGAAAGATTTACTAGGTGATTGATAACCCTTTAGTGTTCTTAGCCATTCCCCTATTTATATACTTATTTTGAAAACTTTAGGAAGTTTTTTCAAATTTACTATCCTTTCTAGTAGAACGCTTGAAATTTATCTTTCTCTAGAGGAGAGGATACTACAGGAAATTCAATTATGATCCTACACCTCTGCATTGATATATTCTCTATGTTTCTTTTGTTTCCTTTAAGATTAATTTTTTTGTTGTGATGGTTATTTTTTCCAACTTCCAATGGGTCATCTTGGCTTGCATAATACCATACATGGAAATATGAGAAATGTGAAATTTGTTTCAAAGTGTGAATAAATTTACATTCAAGAGCACAAGTATATGTGGGGAGAAACAAGTTTGGAAGAGATGTGTAATATATGTATTACAAGGCACAAGGTAGATGTCATATACATTTAGTTACTTGTCCCACCTCTCATAAACAAGGTAGTTCTATAAGCAGACTCAATGATGGTTATAGGCACAAGACTAGGAAATATTGATGAAATATGGTTTTAGGGTTTAGGGTTTAGGGTTTAGGGCTCATGGTTCAGGGTTTAAGGTTTAGGGTTTAGGGTTCAGGGTTCAAGGATTAGGGTTATGGTTTAGGATTTAGGTTTTAGGTTTAGGGTTTAGGGTTTATTGTTTATGGTTAGGGTTTATAGATCAAGGTTAAGGATTTAGGGTTTACAGATCAAGGTTAAGGATTTAGGGTTTAGGGTTTAGGTTTTAGGGCTTATGGCTTAGGGTATATGGTCTAGGGTTTAGGGTTTAGATTTTAGGGATCAGGGATAAGGCTATAGAGTTCAAGGCTTAGGGTTTAGGGTTTAGGATTTAGTGTTTAAGGTTTAGGGTTTAGGGGTTAGGGTTTAGGGGTTAGTGTTTAGGGTTTAGCATTTAGGGCTCATGGTTCATGGTTTAGGGTTTAGGGCTTATGGCTTAGGGTTTAGGGCTTAAGGCTTAGGGTTTAGGGATCATGGGTAAGGGATGAATGTTTAAGGTTTAGGGTTTAGGGTTTAGGTTTTAGGGTCTAGGGATCATGGTTAAAGGTTTAGGGTTTAGGGTTTAGGGCTCAAGGTTTACAGTTTAGTGTTTAGGTTTATGGCCTATGGTTTAGGGTTTCGATTGTAGAAGTTAAATGCTAAAATATTTAGGCTGAATGCTGAAATCCTGAAAAATTACCTATGTACTGACCAAATTATACTTTAAAAAACTATCTCCTAAACCATGACTCATGGAGCTATGAGACTAATTCCATAAGGTGCAGAGTGACCCTAATTTCTTATATTTACATAAATAAATTTAAAGTATAAGAAATAATAAAATATAAATAATAATAAATGAAAAATTATACTTATGTAACGCATACACATTATGTAATGTATACGCATTTTGTGTTTTCTCTTTTCCCAAGCCATGCCTCAAGGCTTGGGATCGATTGGATCCCCAAGCCTGAGGCATGGACCTGCACAAACACAACAAACAACATGTTTTTACAAGAAAATGTAAAAATGCCACTTCCTCTATGATAAATCAAAATAAAAAAATCGATCCATTTTAAAAAAATTATACCATGACGTAGAGCAGAGTCTCTTCTTTCTAAAAATATATATATTTAAATTTTTTGACTAAAATAAGGTTTCCATATTATTTATTTTCTAACTATGCCTTTTATAGCTATTTTTAAAGTGTAAATATGTCTATCTTTCATGGTGTATCTTTTTTTGGGTAATCAAATTTTTAAAAAATTATACTAGCCCAAACTAGGCATAATTCTATACATATTCAAAATAAAATAATCTAATTTTTGATATTTTTTGAGGTAGTTAGGGGGCACAATTGAGCTCCGTTATTTTCAAAACATAAAATATTTGTCTTTGAAAAATCATAAATAAAAAAATATTTGCTAAAAAAAACTAAAAAAATGGAGCCCAAACTAGATGCTCCTAGGTATCTTTCTACCAAAGGGTTTTCAAAAATACTAAATGGTGCTAAAAAATGGTGGGGAAAACGAAAGTCACTCTATTATGTTTTTTAACAAAAACAGAGCATATGTTGGTATTTTAGTTATTTATCCCACTTAAACTTATTTGTTTTCAATAAAATTCAGTAGCTTAGAAACTAGAATCAAAATGCTATGATTCATATTTCTACAACATCATCCAATTTTGAGTGTAACTATTTCAAAAAACTCATACAAGTTGAAGCTTTTTTTTTTTCGAAAAATTTGTCCACTTAAGACCCCCTTTTGGCCTCCCAACTTGGTGCACTTACCCATTTTGATGTGACAAATTTTATTGACTACTTTTGTATCAAATTTTAAGTGATAAATTGGCTTGAATCTCGATATGGCTATCCTTAATGATATTTTAATCATCATGATAAAAGGAGGTTTATTTAAATTTAAAAGGCGGAGGCACGTGGGATAGTGACGCCGATTTAAAAGAAAAATTTGCCATCGTACCACGATTTGCATTTAATATTAACTTTCAATACATACCCAAGTTTGGTGGACACATTTCAAGGTCCAATCGAAGAAATCACTCAACAATTATAAATTCAAGGCCCATGGTCATTTTTGGCACTTAGTTTCTTTTTCAAAATCACGGGAACCAAATTGAGCGCATCAAACAAGTATCAAGCCGTGAATACGTCGTGGTTTCTTCTAGTTCTGATACGAACTCAAACGAGGTTATTTTTGTGCAATCCTTCGCTCTTTCTACTTCTAGTTATCCTTATGATGGTGCTTCCACCCCCCTCTCCTGGCCAATTGTCTACTACCATTGTTTCCCTTCATTCTCTTGGAACTTCTCCTACAGAGCTCCAACCAAATTCCTTGTTTGAGCAGCCAATTCCCGAAGTATTACAGGAACTATCTATTCTTTATCTAGATCCTCGACCCAAAACCTATGGATTCTCCACATGCTACTACAAATGATGTGGATATGGAAATTGATGGAAATCTAAATCAATCCCCAATGGCAACCCCTCAGATGGATAGTCATGTCGAAACAATGTCTTCCATCCTTGCAAAGCTACAACAAGCTTTTGAAGTGCTTAAAACCAGGGAAGAATTAATGACACACCAACGAGTTATCATTCCTAAAGAATTTGTCGGGATACTAACCTCGGCCGACACTGCAGTAGAAGATCGATACCGATGCAGTTAGGAAAGTGGTATAAGAATTGAGAAATATATTATGATATGTAATATTTATTTTATAATATAGTTATAGGCTTATAGATTTTTTGGTATGCTTATGTAAAAATCACCAAATACAATGGATTTGGAGAAATTTACCATTTTTGCATTTTCTTCCATCCACCGTATCAAACACTGAAATTTTTGAGATTTTATAGTTTAAAAATAGAATAAACAAGAAAGCGAAAACCTAGATACTCGTGTTTATGTTAAAAACAAAAATCAATTTTTTTCAAAATTTTATAGTTTATGATACATAATTTTTATGTAATGTAATGTTTATGTTTCAACAAAAATATGAGATACTCTTGTTTATGTTTCAACAAATATTATTTTCCTTGCCAACACCAGTTCTTGTGGATACTCTTGCATTGCTACAATGATGTGCCTTTTGATTTGTCTTCTTCTTCTTGAAACACCATAATTTTTTCTTCATTTTAGTTTATTTCCAATGCAACATGGAAATCATGTTTTGTGAGTTCATTCACTACCTCAAGATGTTTGGGAAAACATATTGTGTTGGCTTCCATTAGAATCCATATGTAATTTATCTCTAGTTTTTAAGGAACAAAATCACTCATGACTTCCACCAAATTCTTCGAGCATTATAGTGAAACAAGTAAAAACATCCACGGATACTTGTAAATCATGATCATGGTCATCATTGATTGAGATACGAATTTTACAAAAGAACATGGAAAATTATCAACTTTTTGTGATTATCATGCTTTGATTCGGTACGGTTTGAAAATTCACATTGAGAGGTAATATTATTTTGTTTGTGTGACATTCATGTTTCAAGGGTATGTAATCCACTGAATCCGGGAACCTCCTTCAATCTTCCTCAGATGTTATCAGCTCAACTTAATGGATGACACTTTTATATTTATGTGGGGGCATTCTGGTGAAGGATGACAACAAGGGGTACAAAGTGGTTCAAGCAGGCGCTAATAGATCTAGAGTTAATGCAGGCTATGGTACTATAGAAATTTATGATTCTTCTATGGGGACTTGGAGGATTGTGGCACGATTGAGAGATTGTTTCTTCTATGGACCCATTGTCTTCAAAGAACAAATTTTTCTTCTTAATGTCATATGAACCTGTGTTGGGTGTGAGAATTTATAACAATCAAGATTATGCTACTGTGCATTTTGTGTTGTTACCTGTAAGATATGGCATAGATACTTTCCTCACTATAGACTAAGGTTGGTTGTATCTAAAGAAAGTGTGTTACTTGCGACATTAATTGTAGATGGGGACTATTTAAAGGACATAATTTTGTTTGATATTGAGCTTAAGTTTGGAAGGAGGAGAGGCAATGTTTTGTCTTTCATAGAAATTGCAAGGATGCCCCACGCAATATTTCAGTGTTTTTATGTGAGGAAAAGGATGTTCTTATTTAGTTGCACTGTGGTGGGAGAGTTCATGTGTTTCAGAAAGGTGATTTCCAAATATCCTCATCCTTTGTTTTCATTTAAAGCAAGGGTCTTGGTCGTGGTTTCCAGAATATATAAACACAACTGACATGTGTTATAACAGTGGCATTGCCTTTGAGCCCAGATGATTTGAGACAACTACTTGGCTCATACTATATATCTATCTATATATGCATGTATGTATATCTGTAAATATATAGCGATCTTTCTATTTTTCTTTTCCAAAGCTTATAGGCAAGAGTAACCATTGAATTATCTATTTTTTTTCGAAAGTAGAAGAACCCGCAATCAACTATGGGAATATCACTAGAGAAGTAATCAGTCACAAAATTTAAATGACATGATCCTAAGACATGATAAATTTAAATCTGCTACATGATATTTCCTGTGAGATCACAAATTGCCAATGTGTCCCTTTGAAATAATTTCATCTTCTTGGACTTGAATTAAACTTAAGTTTCAAAATTCAAAATCTTGATCATGTTTCTCGGCACACACATGTACAAATACCAGTGTAGAAATCTGCTTCACATGTTGTAAGCACTACTTCTCCACATCATTACATTTACCCCCTATGTTATTAAAAAAACACATTCTTACTTCTGCACATACCAGACATTAAAAAATTAATAGCAACCAATTGACAACGACATATCCTTGATTATTAAATATAAGTTATTTGTGCCTTATTATTAAAGTTTTCAATCCTTCCCTGCCCATTAGATAGACATGTGGCAGGATTCCGGGCCTCCCAAAGTCAAAGGAATTCCTCGAGACTCCATGCCCGCGAATGAACCGATTCAATAAAGTTTCATGTCCGAAGTGTTAGTGAGGCAAGATAGAGTGATAGTGAGAAATAAAAAGATACCACGTGTCATTTTCCTATTCCTCCAAGTGGCCAAGTGTCACACATTCTAGGAACTTGAGCGTAAAGGTAAGGCATGCAAAAGAAATGAAAATTTTGGGCCTCATTATAGTCAAATTTGACAGAGGGTATTCACAAAAAAATTACAGGAGATTCACCATTCGATTTCCAACTATTTTTAATATTTTTTACCATTTTCACTGGAAAGAAAGAAACAGGTTACGGATATTCACCAAAACCACGAAACTGGTTACATATATATTAGCCAAAACCATGAAACAAGTTACAAGCATATTCGACATGATTTCTATAAGTTTGATTTAGGGGGTTCCTTAAATTTTTCCCTGATCGTGTGGGATACGGTGGGAAAACTTATATAAAGTTTACTCGTAAGCATGATCTCCAATACCTTGGGAGCATTTATTAACCAAGTCAACATTAAAGGAATTCCTAAAGCCATAGGCTCTAAGTAGATTTCAATTAGAGACATGATACCGAAGATCCTTAATGGATCTGATAACATTATTTCCAAATCCTAGAAAACAACATCTCAATCCCCTCATTGTTCAAGTGAATAGGTCTAGTCTCATTCGATAATGATACATTCTTAATAATGTGATAGATATTTAGGAAGGCATGAGATGGATAAGGGTATGTTATCAAAAAGCTCTTTTTGTGAAAATTGACTTTGAGAAATCTTATGAAAGGATAGAATGGATTTTCATTATAGTCATGTTTCTGCAAGCTCTTGGTTTTAGACCTTACTTTATCCATTATGTCAACATGTTAATTCAAAATGCGAAGCTTGCTTCTTAGTTAATGGTGCTCAATCCTACAAATTTAGCATAGTTCGATCAATAAAACAAGGGTATCCTCTTGTCCCCTCCCTCTATATTATGGTTGCTAAAGGTTGTAGATATTTTCTTGCTTGCTATTCCTCTCAAGGATTGGCTAAAGATATTTCTCTCCCTCATTGTGATCAATAGCTCATCAATGGAAAATTTTTCGATGACTCCTTTATCACTCCAATTGAGGAAGAAGAGAGTAAAAAATGACATGAAATTCCTAGAGATATTTTTTCTTACTTTTGGTTCTACCATTTAATGGAAAAAGACTCAATTCCGTAGATAGTCCCTCACCCCCAAACCTTGACAATTTGGAAGGATACCAAATGAAATTGGGAAAATTAGGTGTACAATTCAAATATATTGGCATATCATTATCTCTAAGAGCTTCACCACCAGAATTGTAGTATTAAGTTATCTAGAGAGTGGAGGAAACGATCTCTTATTGGGTCACCAAGCCTCTCTCTCTCTTATAACAGGGAAATTTTAAATATGTTCCAAAGTGTTGGATGTCACTCATTTTTATTAGTCATCTTGATGGGATCCTCTAAAGAGGCCTATGCCAAGATGGAAAAAAATCTCGAGATTCTTTATGAGACAATTTTGAGGGTTCCAAAGATTGGTGTGGGAAATTTCCTAGAGAAGTAGGAGGTTTGATGTTATTGGATATTATGTTGCAAGGGAATTCTCTTAGTGTCAAATGGATAATACTGAAGTCTTGAAGGCTCTAAAGCGTGGAAATTTTTCTTTGACATTAAATCATCGAGGGGAATCCTACAGCCATCAAGCTTGGGAGGGTTTGGAAGTTGAAAATATTCTTCTCTCACCTATACCAATGAATATTTGTGGCACTTTTGTTGTTAAGAGCATATGGAAATCATGGGATCTTATCAAACCCATTCTCATCCAGGTTGGGGATGGACTCATATATGGGCGCTTAATTGATTCTCTCTTGTTATGGTGGCCTCCCATCCTTAATTTTCATAATTTATTATTTTCCAATATACCCTAAATTAAAATTCTAAGGCATTTTAAAAAGGGAATCAAAGTTATTGGTGAATTATTTCATAAGACTTCTCGGGCATGGCTACCATGGGATATGCACAAAGCTAAATTTCAACTTAGAAATGAAGATGTTGAGTCCATTTCAAAAGTTATGAATTCCATACATTATGATTTCCTACATAAAATTGATATTTCCTTTAGTGTTTCTTAGTGGAGAGATTGGTATTGGCTATTAACTACCCTTTTTGTTGACACCATCCCCATATTGGCTACCATTTTCTTGCCTCACAACATTTCTAGGCGATTCTCTAAATCACCATTGGAATATCAAATCCTGAGATGTGATTTGGTTTTGAAGGTTTGATAATATGTGGAAAGTGTGGATTGAGCCAAAAATGTTTATTTTTGTGGTGTCTTATGTATCATGACCTCCTAGTTAGAGACAAGCTTAAGCAAATTGGGGTTTTGAACCTTACTTATCAAGCCTACCAACAACAAGAGTATGTTAAACACCTTGTATAGTTTTTCCCACATGCCCAATCTACATGGAAATGGATTTATACCGTTTTCAACTTTTCCTCCTTGATTTTTTTCTTGGAAAATTGTTCTCCTTGGGGATTCGACCGTGCTCCTTGCAATATACAACAATTCTTTGGAAAAAACTAGAATTCACATTCCTTTTTATATTTGGAAAGTCAAAAGATTTCCTTTTTTATCAACATAATTATGGATATAGATTTCTCTATGACTAATAAAGTTACTATGATCTCTAATGCAATGCTTTAGACCCAGGCCCAAGAAGAGAAAGTCCACCTAGAAGTGGAGCACTTGCAATCCCCGCTTTCACATTGGGGGAACACTCGTGTGATGTCGGTTGGGTGCCTTCGCACTCACTACATCGCCACTCCCCTTCTTAGGGGCATGGTTAGGGCTTTCAAAAATTTAGTTCCAAAATCAATGGATCTTCTCTCTCAATGCCACTACTCTCCACCTAGATCTTGACACCCATCACCCACTCGCAAAGGGCAATGTTTTTGACTGGCTCGATGGTGATGGAGGCGATGTGGATGGGGTACCCTTCGTATGGGAAATTCTCTCGATTGGCGCTTACCAATTTTCCCTTCCACTAGTCTCGTGAGTGAAAAAGAAGAAGGAAATAGAAACAAAAGGATGGATGAGATCCCATCCCAGACATGGCCCACTCCTCTAACACTAGTGGTTGGGAGGACAAGCTTGTTAGTCCCTTGCCTCCAACTCCTTCAAACACCATGTTGGCTGTAGAAGCTTAATTTTCATGGTCCTTTGTGCTTTCCAGTGCTTCTATTTCCTGCACCTTTCTTTGATTAAAAACAATCACACTTATATTACGTCGAAGGCGTTTCTCTATGACATCACCCCGACTGATTTTGACAGACGTAGAATATGGAGGGACCAGATTACAACTGGACGTTTGCGTTGAAATATTAAGGGCAAGAATTGATCCATATCTTCTGATCCGATTTCTGTACTCCCAGCCCGTGCCTGTATCTTGTCAAAGACAATTGAACCCGCTTCAACTGTGCCTGTTTCCTATCAGAGACAATTGAACCCGCTTCAGATATGGTTACAGATCCAGATTGCAGTGTTACATTTTTAATGCCTCTGCTTCTTAGATATTATCGCATATGTCACTTGAAATGGAAATCATTGATTAAATTAAATCATGCCGTTTATCTATTTTCCCGCAGTAGTATGTCTTTGTGTTTCCATCTTTGTGGGCCTGCGTTTATTTCCTTCTGACCATTATTTCCTTGCATTCTTTCTTTGAAAGGTGAATTCAACCTTATTCGTCTGCTTTAATTTTTTTGGCATGCGTGGCTTTCTGTTTTAGCGTCCAACGTGTGTTGAGGGGTCTCCACCCAAAGCAGTCAGATCTCTGTACAACATTGCCAAATCTTATATACAAAAATCTTGTTAGACACGAAATCATTAATATATGCATGGAAAGAATTCCCAATTTCCCGTAAGTATATTTTTGTAACGACAAAGACCTGGAATTATAAATTTGCTTAAGAGTTTAGTTAAGTATATTTTAGCATTGATTTGGAGTGCTCTTAAATCAGTCAGATAGTTTATATGTGATTCTATATGTGATTCTATGTATGTTACTTTACAAAACAGGGCTTTCAACTTATATATATATATATATATATATATATATATATATATATATATATATATATATATATATATATATCTATATATATAGATATATATATATATATCTATATATATCTATATATATATCTATAATTTTTATGAATAATATGTTTTGTGTATTTTTTAAATTAATTATTTATTCATTTAATATATATTATAATATTTAATAAAATATACAATAAATTATATTTATATATATTATAATGTATATAATAGTTTGTATATTATATTTAAATATTTTTGTTAATAATATGTTTTCTATGTTTTTATTAAGTTCGACTGAAGTACCAAATTTAACTTTCACTCATATGAACAATATCAGGAGTGTTCAATTATCAATGTCTCTTGGGTGCATCAAATGTTCCTACAATTACTCGAGCTTATAGCTAAAAGGGGGCTACAAAGTTCTACGAGAAAAATGCTTTGTGGATGGGTGTTAGACCTTGAACCTTTTGGAATTTTTCCTTTTTGGCTTTGTGAAGTGCAAATTGCATTCACATGAATAGTGTGACCAAGATCAATACTTTGTAAAGTGGAGCAAAGATAGCGGATATTATTTGGGCAGGGGACAATCTGAGCTATGGAATAGGTGCATGGCATGCAGGTATTTAATTTCCATCATTTTATTTTCAACTTTTAATTCATGTCTTCGTCTTACCTACCAAGTTAAATGCCATCCGATAGATGATCTTGAAACCATAGATATGCAAGTATTTAATTCCCACCTTTTTATTGGTAACTTTTTGTTCATATCTTCGTCTTAATATCTAACAAATTAAATGTCACCCAAATAAAATTCTTTGACATTGTTGGTCATTGGTAGACTACACCACTAGGATTGTTGACAACGGGAACCCTGATCATTACCCTGACATCTAGAGAGAAACCCTACTTCACATGTGCATGTAATAAATACCTTGGGATGCCTGGTCCACTCCACATCTCCCTATCTCTACAATGTCCCATGAAACGTGCATGTGAATTCACCTTGCATTTGCGTGTGTTCTAGCCAAAAATGCAAGGCTTTTCCCCGCCCTTGCACTTCTCCTCCCTCAAACCCCTTGCATTCGTATCTAACAAATGTAGACATCAGGTTTCAAACATCAATGGGAGTCTATATGGATGTTCCTTACATACAATAGGGAAAGTGGAAGGTCGAGGTGAATGAAATCAGTGACATAACAAACCTTACACATACATTTTCTATATCTAACATATGTAGAGTTACAGATTCTAACAAATGCAAGTTTCCATTCAAACTTATCATCATCCAAAGTACATTTCCTCAACAACCTTTACATCACATCCCCATTCTCTTTCAAATAATTGACAAAAAAGGCACATGGTTCATATGCCCTAGGTCGTAAGAAATAACATTTCAACATAATGGTTCTGCCCACTATTTTCCCACCAATTTACTTCTCCTCCCTCTAGCCCTTTCTTCATCTCCCCTCTTCCTCCTCCGATTTTTCACTCCCTCAAACTTAATTTTCCTCGATGCATCCTTCGGTTCCATCACACACTTTGTGTGTGATTAATAATTATGTAATCCAACTTTTGGATGCCCTTTTTAAAGGTGAGATGGTCTCTGTCTTGAGGTCTTCTTAGCTCAATATGCTCCACATTCACCCAATTTTTTTGTACAATTAAGATATACTCTACATTTTTAATTAATAAAAATACGTTTTCCACATTTCCCCTTTTGTTTATGTGCATCGTGCACCTCAAGGTGTATTTTCTAGTTAGGTTTTTTTCATCACCAACGGTCATTTCCCCGTGAGTGCCTTATCTTGCACAAGACGTTACTCGCTTTTATAGATGTGGCAAGGTAGACTCCTGTGGGTCAATCTTTCACATGATAACAATAGTTAATTCCATCAATTCATCCAATACAATGGTTATTAGAAATGAAATTTTAGAGTATTCTTTCCGTTCGAATTTTCAAATTAGAGAGTATTTATTACGCCATCTATTAAAGTGCTCATTTGTTGACATATATTGTATTTGAATTAAATTTTTTAGACCAAAGAAAAAACGTCATATGCATTTTGAAAGGAAAAACAACCTCCCAATATATATATATATATATATATCTTAAGGTTAACATTTGCATGTTTATTGTTTCTACAAATGCCCCTAGTTTCTATACACAATTAATCACACCTTTGGATTTAAATTTGGTAGTCATCTATGTTTATCAAATTTTTTTAGGTGATATTTATTTTCAAATATTACCCTTCAACAAGGAACGAATGAAGATTTCCCACTCAAACCCTAAGCAACACTCGCTATGCTTCCATCACTACCCAACCAATATGAATAAGGGAGACGAAACCGGTGTAGGGAGTTTTGGCAAAGGGTCTACATGGAACCTTGGCCGCATGGGCACGCCTCCTCGCCCTCAGCCTTACATGATGCTAACAGGGCCACCGAAAGCTATTGATGGGGGCCGAACATATGACAATGTAAGGTTAGATGGTACTAGTGGAGACCGCGGGTCCTCTACTAGGAACAATAATGGTTTCATTCCCCCTCGTGGCCCTCCAATGGATCCTTAAAAAATTGGTGGGTACCACTGAATACGTACACATGTTTCTTCGAGTGCTCCTGGTGCACCATTCATTATGGAAAAAGTAGCAGATACCCCCTGTTATTACCTTTTCACTCCCGCAGGTAACCGATTCAATTTGTGCCCTCCAAAACTTTTCCATTATTTGTAGATTTAAAAATATTGGACTTGTAGTGAAGAGTTATGTCAATGGATTTATTCTACTTGGTCCCGTGATTGTGAGGTCCAGTTATGTGCCAAGGGTTTTTTTATTTAGTTATCTTCTCCTACAGATTATCAATGGGTTTTTAGTGAGGGTCCTTGGTTTTGGGGTAGGGCTGGTCTTTTTTTTACACCATGGTTTTTGATTTTGATCCATCTTCTATGGTTGTCTCAAAAATGTCAGTTTGGGTTCATCTACCCAATCTTCCTCTTCCCTTTTGGCATCCTCAGGTTTGTGTAGCTATTGGTAATTCTCTTGGTCAGTTCATCAAGTTGGATGATGAACGGTCTAAACAGGGGCTATTCACCTCGCATGTGTCTGCATTGAGGTGGATTTCAGCAAAGGTCTTCAACAAATTGGAATTAATCCATGATGACTTCAAGTGGATTCAAATTCTTGATTATGAGAACACAACCTTTCGATGCTGGTTGTGCCATCAAACTGGGCACCTTCACGAGGCTTTCCCGCTCTCCCCCACTCAGAATAAACAGAAGAAGAACAAAGGGGCTTCTCAACGGCCTAAGGGTTGGCAACCATTCTCTACGTTGGAAGTCATAGCCCAACCAAGTCAAAGATCAGCCGATGACATGACGGTCCAAGCTTCCCCACTGGGCGGTGGTCCAAAGCACCGAACACAAGTTTCGACTCTTCCGACTTTGACCCCGCTCAGATAGTCCATTCCTTTATCCTCCAATTGACTTGGCACCCTAGCAGCACCATGTACCATAGTCACACGTTCGAAAGAGAAGAAGGGGTATTTTGAGCCTCATGTTTCTCGTTCTCCTTTGGACTCAGTAGCTTTGTTTTGGTGTTCCTCACCACCCTTTATTTGTTTTATTGCTTTGCTAGGCTCGCCCTTCTCTGCTTGTGGCTTTGGGGCGTGCTCTCATACCACCCACTTTTTTGTTGAGAGAATCTTGTATCATGTTGCATTTAATATAATATAAGATCCCCTTTCATCAAAAAAAAATTATTGCCTTCAAAAATATAAAATAGTGTTATTTTTATACTATTAATAAAATATTATAAAGATTATTGTATATATATTTAACCATTTTGATATATATAAGTATATTTTACATGTAAATCTATATAAAAATGACAATCATACTTAAAATATGCAAGTTACGTATGATGGTTAATTCAAATATTTGCAAGTATTTTACGGCTAAAATCATTAAAAAAACATCTAAACGACATGACCAAATTTAACCCTTGATCGCGATCATGTATGTTTTCACCCAACAAACTTACACTATTTTAGACTCTAAGTCATTTTCACAATGCAAAAACAACTCGTCAAATAAAATCATTATTGCAATGCATAAGGTCTCAATAATTGAATTTTGAATACATTTTTTTAATGTTTTGACTACTATGTAACTAGATTTTGTAATATAATGTATTTAATCTCAATTTTGTAATGTAAGGTTTTGATTAAATAGAACAAGTAATTGGATTTTTATATGATTTTTAAAATATTTGTATGAAACAGACAAGAAAATTTTAATGTATTTATTAAAAATGAAGTTATCATAATTAAAGAATTGCACTTTTCAATGTTGGTGGGATAGTTGGTGTCAATGTTTTAAGTTTTCTTACTAGTCTTTCTGAAAAAAATATCGCCAATGAAGCAGCTTATGGAAGACACATGCATCCTCACAAAGCATTGTTGTTATTTCACCAAATGCAAAAACCATATTTCTAATACAACCAATTCACAATTGTGTCCATACTCCCAACTTGTGCCAAAATAAGATCTTTGGAATAGGTTATGCACATCCATAGCAACATAATGAAAATGAGGTTTTATTAGCTATTATAGTTCACATGATCTGTTTGACAAAATGCCTCAAATAAATTTAGGCTCCTGAACGCATCATCCACCATATACATGGATTTTCTTCTTATTTAGTTATAAATAATATGTGTACATATTTTTCTAATATAACATATCCGTTTTCAATAGAAAAGGATTTGAATATGAAAATGTCTTCTTTTTCCTTTGTTTTGATATAATATTTCTTTCTTAGGGTAAGATTTTTTTCTTTTTTTATATTTTAATATTTGATCCCGAATCTTTTCATTTTCTTCCTTTTCATATTGAAATTTTTCATGAAGTAGAGGGTACATATATTTCCTTACCATCTCTTTCACATTTTACTTGAATATTTATTTTCCTTGCTTGTAGATTGATGAGCATAGATATTTCTAGACTACACCTAAAAACATAACTCTACTTGATGATTTATTTAGTTTAAATTCAAATAATAATTTTTCCTTTACAATAAAGATTCCAATCAATACAATGAAAGGTATTCTTCAACAAACTCAAGCATGTGGACAATAACTTTGATGCTACTAGAATTCATAAACCTCTTCATGTAAGATGTACTCAAACTTTTTACTTTATCTAAATCCTCATAATTTATAATGAATTCCAAGAAGAAGTCATTTTCAATGAATTTTTTTGTAATTGCAAATTATGTTTGTCTCAGAGAAGCTAATCAAAATTTTCCCTTTCATTTCACACGTGATTTCTCATTAGAGAACCCAAGAAAACAATATTTTGTTCCAAATTTAGTAGTTCCTTTGGAATTGAAGGCTTTATCCAATCATAAAGTACACTAATCAAGGTCTAGCTCACTTTTACGATGCATTCATAGGGATTTTTATTGCATCCAAATCTCATAAGAACCAACGCACCCGATATTATAGGAAAGACCTTCCTAGATGCATGTTGATAAATGGGAAAAAAATTACCTATGTAGTCTTTTCACCATCCCCCATGTACCTCAAGATAATTTATCTTCCAAATACAATTATATAATAAGAAATTTTAATGAAAAATGTCATGTCCCTCTCAACATTCTTCTTGTTAAATGAAATTTCTACACCAATAATAAGAAATATTTTCTTATTTGGGTTAGCATCCTAAACACTATGTGATTGACATTGAAAGTGCTCAAATTCTAAGAGTTTAGGAGGGAATTCATTACATTCAATGAACCCCCTCTCCTCAAGTTGTGAATCTTCCGATTCAAAAATATATAGAATAGAGTTGCAATACTCAGGAAGAACATGAAGAATAAAATGCAAGAATTGGCCACTAAAATCATTAAGTTTTATTTCAATTGTGTTGGATTTTTATATTGATCATGATGGTATTTAATGGAATTTATCAAATTTTCATCACCCTAAATCTCTAGCATAATAACATGATGAAGTAAAAGAAAAACTCCTAATTGGGAGCTTGGTGAAGTCAATATGATAGAGGTTTGGCAACTCCTTTAACTCAAAACCTATTTCACTTGACTTAAATTAATTCCAGTTTGTCCTAACAGAATTTTTTACCTATTTATAAAATGCACTAAGGAAGGAATAATAATGGTATTTCAAAAAATAAAAATGCATTATTAGGTTTCATCACCACCCCATGAGATATTGCACTCATCAAGAACCTTAAACAAGGTGAAACCGCATCATGGTTTTCTAAATTTCAAACATGGTTTATCATCAGTCTCTCTACTCTTCTTTAATACTGATATGTAGTGGAAAAATGAGTAGCTAAAGAATAAAAACCACTTTTTCTTTGAAACACATACAAAACATCATCACAAATGTCCAAAAAAGCAAATGAAGTCAGATGTGAAACGTATTTCTTGGATGCATATTTCTAAAGAGTTCCTCGATACCAATAAATAACAAAAATTATATCCTCAAAAATACTAACATACAAATCAAGACTCCTTTCTTCCGTTATCTTGAGAATTGGGTCATCTATATCTACTCAAGTCAAAGTATTCCAACCATAATTTTTTTTGTCCCAATAGAATCTAATTACGAGATAGGATATTTCATTGAAATATTTATATATGATATTAATATAAAAAATATTTACTATAAAATTGGGCATAATTTGATTGCACAAATTAAAAATATGATCTTTCGGAACATGCAAGTTTTCTACAAAGCTTCAATTCTGATTGTTTAGAAACAATCCTCATAAATTAGAAGATAAGGAAATTATAATTAGTCATGGCTTCAACAAAAGTCTGATTTATCACATCAACTTGATCTTTGTGAGACAATGTTGAGTACACAATGTTCTCATCTATAATCCATGGTTTGTCCCCAAAGCCAAAAACATTAGGTTTCAATCCCATTTTTCTCCAAATTGTGGAGAAACATTACTATTCTCTAATTAAGAAAAGAAAGCAACAAAATCTACATATGCACAAGGAATTCCTTCTTATACCTAAATTTTATATGAATCCCCTCCTCGAACAGTTGTTCTTTATAATCTACAAAATACACAAACAAAGAATTAAGTATCCTGAATTGCATATAGCTATTTGACAAAGGTAAGTTTGAAAACTTAGAAAATTTTAGAGACATTGAAATAATAGTTTGAAATTATCTTTAGGAATAAAATTAATGATAATTTTATAATTAATTCATTCAAGATGTATTCATGGAGAAAAGATGAGATTGTTAGCTAATTTAATAAAATAAATTTATAAAAGGATGTGCCAATCTAGAAATGATAACCAATTTCCCAGAGCGATAGATTATGTCATTAAAAGAATACAATTGTGAGAAAAGATATGTCATTACAATAATTAAATATGATGTTAATATAAAAACATTTCACTATAAAATTGGGCATAATTTGATTGCACAAATGAAAAACCTGATCTTTTTGAATATGTAACTTTTCTACAAAGCTCAATTCCTGATTGTTAGAAACAATCCTCATAAATTAGAAGACATGGAATTTCTTACTCGTGGCTTCAAAAAATTATTATTTCACACATCAACTTGGTCTCAATGAGAAATTGTTGAGTACACAATGTTCGCATCTATAATCCATGGTTTTCCTCAAAGCCAAAACAATTGTTTAAAGCCCATTTTTCTCCAAATTGTGGAGAAACATTATTACTCTCTGATTAAGGAAATAAATCAAAAAATGTACATATTCAAAAGGAATTCCTTTTTATGTCTCAATTGTATATGAATCCACTCCTCCCATAGTAGTTCTTTATAATATGCAAAATACACAAACAAATAATTAAGTATTTGAATTGCATATAGCTATTTGACAAAGGTAAGTTTGAAAGCTTAACAATTTTCAAAAACATTGAGATAATAGTTTGAAATTATTTGTAGCAATAAAATGAATGATAATGTTAGAATTAGGTCATTCAAGATGTATTAACGAAGAAAAGATAAGAGTGTTAGCCAATTTCATAAAATAAATCCATAAAAGAATGTCCCAATCTAGAAAAGAGAACCGTTTCTTAGGAATGAGGTAAAATTTATTTTGAATGAAATACTTTATTCTACTAGTAGCCATATGCTCATAGCTTAAAATTTCATTCCTCCTAATTATAAGGGGGAAAATATAATAATCAATTAAAATTTTCATCGGTTTGCTTCATGTTGAAAAGCCTTTGGTTTTGACATATTTTGATCATATTTATTACTCTCTGAATGTTTCCATTGTTGATTACTCTATAGTGCTTTTTCTTTAGTACATAAATTTTCCCAAAAGCACGAACTATTCTAGGGTTCCAATTAGATGACTAGTAATAAATGATAATAGGAAGAATTTTTACCAACTTAGCAAACAATGATTACTATTTTTCATTCTTAGAGCATAAAATATATGAATATAAGGGTTCTTATGATGGAGTGTGCCAAGGCCTACACTCTCTAACATATCTTAAAGGTTAAATGATAAAATTTTATTGATAAAATGTCCTCGACCTAGAAACGTTTCACTTGTAAATTTCAATAAAGCATATATGAGAAAATATGAAGATATCATCTTGAGGATAGACCAATAAATACATAAGCTATGAACGCGGAGGTTATCGTCATAGTAATCTAGATTGATAGGGCTAAACCCTAAAATTGTTTGAGAAATTGTATTTAACAACACAAAAATATCATAACTATATATCATGATGCTTAAATTTGAGAAGAAGGAAACAAAGCAACAAGACTGTGAAATCCCACATGGATTAAATAGAACATAAGTCATAATAAAAATAACACAAGAATTATATTTATCTAATCCTCAACTATTTCTAAATCCCAAGGAATTCAATTGAAATAGCAAAATAATGCAAACATCTCATTCTTTAAAAAGATTAAAAAAAGGCAACCTATTTAAAATGTAACTTGTCCTCTATGCTCAAAACAAATTCCTCTTAGAGAAGATAAGCATTGAAATGAGAATTAAAATGTATGTATTTTAATATTCTATAAAAGATAAAGAAAATGAAAATACTAAAGAGACAAAAGGATGGAAAATAATGAATCTCTAAGGGTGATAGATAATATGCATATAATAAGGCATGGGAGGGGGCAAAGGAAGGGGTAGGGACATTTGGTATTTGTGAGTGACAAAAGTAATATAGGTTTGAATCTACTAGAGATTATTTTAGTGGTTATGACTAGAAATCGCACGTGAGGTGTGTGATGTCAACGCTGTAAAGCGGAATATCGGCGAAAGGAAATTGAGAAAGGACAACAAAACATTATGATATATCAAGCAGGAAAATGAAAAACTACGAAGTGGTGAAAATTGGAGCAGTAGAAAATTTCTGGATTGCAGAAGAAGTGGAGTAGTTTGAAAGGGAAGGGTCATTGGGGACTAAGGGGGGAGTGTTAAGGACAGGGAATGAAGTCTGGATTTCTCTTGTATGCTTGACTGCAGAAGAGGTGTTGAGGACATTTTTTGCAGGAAGATAAGGAGAGAACTCTCCCTCTAGAATTTGGTGGAATTGGAACACGAGAAGGGTTGTTGGAATCCCATTGGACCCCATGTACCGCTCAAATTTGACGTCGATAAATAAAGGAAAAGTAGGTAGACATAACAAATTTTCATCAACAATGTCGATGATAGAGCCAACAACACCATTTACAAGACATGTTTCAACCCAAAAATTTATGGAATGCATGACTAGATGGTTGACAAAATATCAACATCGATAACGTTGACAACTTTATATTTAACATTTAAACTTTATAAGACACGCATTGACTTTGAATCAATAACAAATGTGAGAAACTTATCTAATATAGCTACAAGCTATTATTAAATAATAGTTTTGACACACACACACACACACACACACACATATATTTTTACACCAAGAAGATGATAAAATATCAATAAAACTAAGATCACCTATTTGAGTCTATTTAAGCTATAAAAATAAGACTAAAACTAAACTCTACTTCGACCACCAATTTACATGAAACTAAAACATATTAAAAATCACAAATAATTTTTTGACAAAGATTTAGAATGAAAATGAGTCACTGTGAATGGACTTGTATATTACAAAAATGACCTCTTACATGGGTTGATTAATTGATGTGGAGATGAACACATACAATGCAAGTCTTTAGAAATAGAAGATTCAAGAACGGTACCTAAAAATATGGCTCTAACTATTAGAGCTTATATGGAGGCACCAACATGATATGGAAAATAATAGATTTGAATCAAGATTCATGTGGGACATGTTGGTGAGTACAGGAATTGATTTTACATAGGATTTGAGGTGATAGGTAAGGAAACCAATGATATCTTGGATGCGTCCATATAATCAAAACGCAGACACCGATGTTGGCCCAATGCATATATGTGTCGCAGGAACATATGAATACTTGCACGCTTGGTGATGATGCAGAGCAGTAAAAGGATGGGCATTGTCGTCATCGGTTGCACATGAAAAGAACTTGTCGTTCAAGAAACTTAATGCGCAAGCTCATGAGTTCGTGCGTAGAGCACAATGGCCGGACCCGTTCAAATGAATACACCCACCCAATGGTCAATGTTTGTGGGTTTCACGTTGTCACCACCGCTAGTGTCGTTTTCACAATAGGTAGCTTGAGCAGTTGTAACACAAAGAACCCATGGTGGCCTCCACATTTGCAACAAAACCCTTGATTGAATTCGGAAAAAAATCTCGAGTAGGCAAATGTAAAAAAATGATTTTTTTCTTAGTTCGAGAAGATTTAATTGATGAACCATTGCTTGACACGTGAAGAATAGATGTGAGTCCGTGCTTCATCGATCGATTCATCTCGCACATCCATGTCTTTTCAACTATGATAATGGTGGAGTGTTACACATGTGCAAACACCTTTCTACATAATGAAATTTTAGGATTTGCAAGTTATAGATATTTTAGATTTATCCTCATCCTGTACATCGTTATCTTTCTTAATAGGATGAAAAATTTAAGGTTTACAAACTCAAGACACATTTTAGATTTATTTTTAAGGGCATTCGATATAGACATTCCTTAGATTAATAATATCATTGCAAT
This sequence comes from Taxus wallichiana var. yunnanensis, assembly GCA_018340775.1. Lineage (NCBI taxonomy): Eukaryota > Viridiplantae > Streptophyta > Pinopsida > Cupressales > Taxaceae > Taxus > Taxus wallichiana. Next base: position 315,221,612 of record CM031234.1, on the reverse strand, counting down.
GAAAAGATATAATATTTCGAGAGAAAGAGAGTAATATTTTAATTACTTTCTTCATTGTATTTTTAAAATAGCATGACAACACAACAATAACAAAAAGACATTTTGGAATTAATACTTATAAGTATCCTAAAGACTTTAATTTTAATGTAGAATTATTATATTAACAAAAGTGACACAAATTATGAAATACATGATTGGAAAACTACTTCCAGCTTGTTATCCAATGATGGTGAATATTATATGGTCAACGATTTTGTGATGAATTGTCTTGCCATACTTTGTGATGTCTCTTGCTTTTTTACGTATCAGAGGGACAACTTTACCAAATCTGTGTTTAAGAGTGATGTGACTTCTCGAATGTTGTCGGATCAAAATAAAAATTAATTTTATCTTCTGAAAAAGTAATGATAAGAATCTAAAGGAGGAAGAGTTGGATATTATATATATTTCTCTTTAAAAAAATAACATAATCGTAAAGATATTCTAATAAATTAGAGAGAAAAAATAATATTTACATTCAAGTATTAAGTATAGAGTCATTCCATCGCCTAATGAATATTGTTCATGGAGATATCTATTTATTTACTTTCAAACAATTATCCTAAACCAAGATGTACATATTCCAATTTAATATGAATAAAAATACCTAAAATATGCATTTCAATTATGTCATATTAGCCTATAAACAAGTACACAGAATAATGGTTTGAGGTTAAATCATAATATATTATGAATTAATAGATATCTTATGGTTGATAAATTACATATACCATGGTTGTCCAAACCATTTCGAGGTGTAAAAATAGGGGATTCACAAAGGAATCCTACATCTGGAGTAAGAAATAATAAATAATAAGTATTGAAAATATTTTCAGTAGTTAAATATAAAGAATCATGAGGGTTTTTATGAAAGATGGATTAATGAGACAGAGGGGACAATTAATTATATTTTGGTTCATCTTGTAGACCTCTATGGTGTCACATAAATTATAGGAAAAGCCATATGTTGTTTTACTAGAGTCAATGATCTAGGAGGATTAAATCTATGCACAAAAGCCAGCAGAAATGTATGTCATACAAACAATTGATTCGTATTGTTAGTTTATATTCTAAGAGCTTCCTTTCGAAAAATGTAAAGCGACATCAAGAACTGAAAAATCTGGTGCCAACAAGATAAACTTGATACATTTTTGTCTAGCAGAACCATAATGCTGAGGTGGGGAAGCGACAGTAAAAGAAGTTGAAATTCTATAACTTTGTGAGGGAAGCAGATATTTATTTTATCAGAGATGGACAACCGACTTTAGTCCCTTAGCTTAATAGAATTTTTCATTATATTGTGAGCAGGAATACTCAGTCACAGGATAGACTTTTCAATTTAAGGCTGAGGTTGTGCATCAACATACCAGTGGAAGTGGTGGTAAAGGAAAGGCCTTGGATTACTTTGGATTTGCACCGATATATTATGTTTGAAATGTGCAAGGAATGAAGACAATGTTGCTCCTACCCCATAAAGATGCAAATACTTGATGCTAGTGGTCTTACATGGCTTAATCCCACATGGTTTGAAAACTGTCACATGTCTTCTCATATTGATGTGCCTTATGACTTGACATTCTTACTCCGATATTATGATAATTTCTATTTTTCGACTAGATCAATGTTTATAAACTTAGACAGAGTTATCTACTTTTTAATTATTATTTTTATGTATCTCAATTTGTAAGGAGAGGTGAACTTACTAATATTTTGACAAGGAATTGTCTTAATTACTCTTAATTGCCTAAATAGTGCAGTTTATGTAATATCGTTGTTATCATTCGGTATGACTGACCGACTACTCGAGAAGTATATTCAAATGCATGTAAAGGAAAATTCATTGCTTACCCTGAACTTATCCACAGCTTCAGGACATTGTGTAAGAAAATATATGGAAAACGACATGGTCTTGTTTGTAGTTTCATGACTAGCAAACAATAGAGAAATAATGAAAATGACAATGATTTCTTGTGAAAGATTGTCTCCATCAAGAATCCTTTTCTAAAAATAATTATGTTTTACTCCATCAGACTACATCTCCTCTTATCAATTATTTTACATATCTTTCTTATCAAATCCCTCCTTGCCTAATAATCCAGCAGGCTAACACAATATTAGTTAAAGAAAATAGGTGATAGTGAATTCTATAATAGAGGCCTTTGAGTTCAATTAGAAGAATGTGAGAAGAGTTATAACCTTCATTACTTTTAAATATGAAAACTCGGTATCTTTATTGGTAAGGATATAATTCCTCCAATGAAAGCACAAAATATGGGAGCCATTTCATTTATTTCATCTTCCTCGTTTAAATACCCGTGTTGATTTGCCATCAAGCTGATTTCTAGCTACATGGTGTCTACATGATTAGTGTCACCAACCAATCGAACAAAATCACATATACAGAAAGAACTTGTTGCAACTCTAAAACTCTAGATTGTAAAGTTATTATGATTCCCTTCCTATTCGTATGTCCATAAAATGGAAAGAAGGAAAATTAAATGTAGTTTTCTTGGATTTTTACATTCAACCTCAAAGAACATCTGCCTATCTTTCCATGTACTCATTGTATTTTGTAGAATGGTCTCAATATCCGTGATAAAAAAATTCACCTTCTTTGAAGTCATTAGATTTACAACAATACCATGAATTTTCCCATGAAGGTTTCCATGAATGGAAATAAAGCCTTTCTTCCCTACCATTCCAAGTCTCTAAAAGATTGTGGATAGCCTACTCTAAATAGCCTTCATTCATTTTGTAAAGATATATCTATCAAGCTTGGATCTGCAGACATGACAAGACACCTTTCAAAGAGCTTGCAGAGAAGATCTTTCCATACCTACAAAATTCAATACATATATGAAAGTGCCCAACATTAGAAATAGTTGAGAACATGAAATGCTAAATATGAAACTCTTCATTGAATTTTGAATTATATCCAACCTTTTCACAAAGACTTCAAAAATGATGGAGGGTGTGAGCCTCGATACACTTATATACTCAATCTAAGTCGAACTCACAAAGAAAAACAAGATACCCAAATAGTTAAGAGAATAATAGATAATTTCAATAACCTTATCGAGGATAATGATTTAGTGGATCTTGAGTTAATGCAGTGCTTTCAGCACATGATGTTGTTAATGCAGTGCCTCTTGCGGGGTAGCATATGGCATCCAGAAGCCTCAAAGGCCCTCCTCCGGAAAGCATCAAGCTCAATCTGCTTTGAATCACAACAATCACTTCCTCTGAAATATAGTAAAACCCACATACTCCTCGCAATAATAATAAAACCCATACGATGAAAAAGAAAATTTAAATCAACAGGGATGGATCTTGATCCAATCCATGACCTCTACCAAAAAAAAAAAGTTTTGCTCCTACTTTAATCCAATCCATGGCGGACTGAGATTCTATCAAGAAAAACCACAACGGGTTTTGTGTTTTTCTTTTCTAGAAATAGACGTCTTGAAATTTTATATTAGGGAAAAAAAAAAATTCACCATCTTAAACCCACAGATCCAAGATTGGTGAAAGGAAAACACCTGCAATTAAATTGACCCTTGCACCCATCGGATGAGGAAAACATCAGAGGCGTGTAACAAAAAATCCACAAGCCCACAAAAAAACCTTTTCCCACAAATCATATTTAAACACATAAAATTTGTTTCTTCCAAAACTTGAAGTGGGTTTCATCGTGTCACGACAGAGCTACTCGTGGGCTCATCTGCTCCAGCACAGGTAACATTCCACAAGGTTTACATCTTTGGTCTGTGTTTGAAATAATGAGCTCATCTCGCTCCAGCACAGGTATTAAAGATCGGAGAGTGCCTTTTCACAGATCAAATCAAAATGCCATGTACCGTGGTCTGTTCACACAAAGCAGATGTGACCATATAGAGCAGGGAAGACCATACATTTTGAACAATCTGAATGTCATGTTCCTGTCCTGCATGATGGGTGACGGAGGAGAGGGTGCCTGTACATTGCTCCAGTGCACATTTCATATCTCTTTCCTGCCATGTGGATGGCTGATAACCACCGTACATCGTCGACCAATGCATAGTGTGCGTTGATTTGTCTTAGAGTTGTCAGAGGAGGGGCAAGTTTCTCCTAGAGAACACGCCTTTCGGCGTAAATATATCTGGAGAGGCTTTTTTCCATTAAAAAATAGAGCAGGGTGTGGATAGCGACAACTTGCATTTACAAGGCTGAACTCAATATAGCAATGTTTCAGTAATTAAATATAAAAGCGGAACAGAAAACAAGTCAAATAACCGCCTGAAAGAAGCACAAAACCACATACAAAACAAATTTGAGTAAACATTGGTTTTCATAAACATTGTAAAAGCTATATTTATTAGATACATTGAATCATCAAAGAAGGAAGAGCTAAAAGTTGGGAAACAAGAGATATATAAACAGAGAAATATTTCAAAGTTAGATTAGGCTTTACCCAATAGTACATTAGAATAATAGACAATTTAATAGAGAAAATAACTGGCATAAAGTATCTGAAATCAAGAAGCAATAACGCAACTTACTCCGTAAGCACCAAAAGCACAAGGGTTCTTTGATAAACTGCATCCAACAAATGTATGGGCGGTTTTCAGAGTCAGGACTCGGTATTCATCATAAACCCTCAAATCATCTACCCACAGGACAAAGATCGAATGCTCCTTAAATGCCCTTGTGATAATAAAGTTAGAGTCTGAAATTTCACACATGAAGTATCGGCATATGAAAGAAAATTAGCTGTCACCATTTCTAAATTCTAATTGTGACAGTTTTAAAGTATCAAAATTAATTTGGTCGGTGGACCGTATCTCAACGTAATTTCACAAAGGGAGTATGGTCGCTGCCACGTGGTCCGCGTTTCCCGCCATGGTTTTACATGCTCAATTATCGACTTACACGGCGAGGAGCATGTGTCCCTGAATTTCGGCATTAATCCCGCAACTGCCATTACACTTTGAATCCAGATATATACGCATCGACTGACCTTGGCATTTCTCATCCAAAAACAACTTCACCGAGACCATCAAGATGTGGAGATCTCTCGTTCTCGCCATATTTTTCATTCATATTTTCGTATGGAGATCTGTCACTGCAAGAAATGGTAAGTTTGATTCTTCCACAACGTGTGTAATGCATTCTCCCGAGCAATGTAATGGTGTTTATTTTTTTCTGCCACAATGTGTAATGCATTCTCACAAGCAATGTAATGGTGTTATTTTATTTTCTGTATGGTGTGCAGGGCTTCTTCCGAATGGAAACTTTGAAATGGGTCCAAAACCATGGAATATGAAAGGGACACTGATTTTAGGACAGAACTCGTTGCCATACTGGCGAGTCAAAGGCATTGTGGAATACATAACGTCGGAACATAAGCCGCAAGATTTTATGGTGGTCATTCCTCATGGAACGCATGTAGTCAGGCTGGGAAATGAGGCATCCATTATCAATTTCGTATGGTCGGGGTTAAGAAAGGTTCTTACTATTCCCTTTCATTTCATGCTTTCGCTTTCACTTTCTCTTGATCTAAGAGCTTGAATGTTTCGGTTTCACCATTTTGGGGAGAGGTTCCCATTCGAGATACTGTATAGTAGCAATGGTTGGGATACGTATGCGTGAGCCCTTTGATTTATGTGAAAATTCAATGCCGTCTGCAGAGATTGAGATTTATGTGGCTCTTTAGTGAGTTGCGGATATTTATTCGCTTGTGGATTAATCTCCACCGTCGTGCCAATACCTGTACGTCGAAGGGCCTAGGCTTTCTAACTTAGAACACGCCTTTAGACGTAATAAGGAGAAGTGGGGCTCACCGAATTGAGGACAACAAAGAGTTAAGGGAAGAACTTTTGAAATGGAAGAGAATGCCGATTGAATAATGGCTCTTCGTGTCAAAGGGCCATGTTGACGGTCTACTCAAAACATATAAGAAAGATACGTTAAACCCACCATGAAGTCTTTAGTACTTTAAATTTTCAACTAATGAGGTTATTCTAATAATTAAGAGGGCCCCTTTAATAATTATTTTCTTTTATCTATCTTGCGTTGTTTTCAAATGGATCTCAACACAACTACTCATAAAGTTGTATCGTATCATACATATTAAATATTAATATCACCAATATTAATGTATATTAGCATGGCCTAGTTTTATCATCCATTTAGACAAGAGTAATTCTATTTATGTCTTCCATTAGATAAGAGAAAATCCATTTGCCTAGTCGTCCATTAATAATTGGTATATTAAGAATGAACCGAGCTATATAGTGACCAACATTTTACTCAAAAATTTGCTTTCCTCTCCTTCCACCTAGGTTCACAAGTATTGATTAGGCCTAGCATATAACTAATTAAACTAGATACTTGATTAGATGAATTTGGCATATAATGTTGATAATGTAGTATGAATGTGTCCTCATTGATTACATTTGGGTATGTGAGAAACAATTGGGTGTTATAATCTAGATTAAAACACTATATTTTGGTTTAGTCTCAATTTATGTTGCAAAATGAAGAATATTTCATGATGAAGATAAATACTACTAGTATTTAAGTTTCATGCTTTGATATATGCTTTTATATAGAACAATAACACAAGGCTATATCTACCTTTCTATATGTTTTTGGATTGTGTATTTTTAATTTTTGTATTTATGTTCATAAAAATGATTATATGGTCTACATTCTTTTCGGTTTTTCCCAACCTTCATGCATTAAATTGTGTTCTACTAATAGGGTCCTTATTTGAATTCAAGAAGCCTATAAATACATAGGTGTGTTATTGCACTTAGGATAGATAATGAAGAACAATCAAGAAAAGCCAATTTATTTGAATTTGAGTGATAAAGAACATCCCCATGCCTAAAGTATAAGGATAAACCTAGAAAAGAAAAAAATATTATTTCAAAAATTTATAAAAGAAGATCTATCATTTATTTGTATTAATCAAAGCATTAAAATTCGTAAGGTTTGGGACGATTTGCATTACACTTCCGAAATCTTGTTGAAGTGAATTAGACTTTGTGTGTTGTTTTGAATTATTATATGTTCTCAATAATTGATAATAATTATGTTACTACTTTGCACAATTGCTCTATATCTTGATGCTCCCCCAAAAAAGTGTTGATAGTTTGGAAAGAGTACCAACAAAATTAATCGAATCCACGGCTTACCCATTGCAATTTTTAGGTTTCTCTACCTTCTATAAAATCCTTAATTTTGTTGTCTAAAAAATGAAAATGAAAATGTAGTACATAACTAATAAGATATAATAATTCATCAATACCATATAAGATTATTATATTTGACTACGTAATAAGTGAAAGTAACCATTCATAGATTATATGTGAATTCTAACGATAATTTTAAAACAATTTTTATTGAGTTTTTAATTCCATCACAAAAAAATTTATCCTCATATTTGTGTCATCCATAAGTATATAATACAAGAAAAATCTACAATACTATATATAGTTTAGTTACACGTTAAAATATTTGATTACAAATATGATCGTATTAGTTATGCATATATTTATCAAATTCAATATAAATGGAGCAATGATTCCATATCTCTATGTAAAAGGGAAGGTAGAGGAATAATTCCTTAGTCTAAACTTTTAACTACAAAAAAATGACTTAGTCAAATGTGTTGTAGTCCAACAATGTGTGATGGTGTAAAAGTGTTCCCTAAATTGTTCAACAAAGTATAAATTTTAAGAAATACTAAGTAATTATGAATAAGAGTGGAATTGTGCCCTCACTAATTTAATAGAATGCAAACCCCTCAATTTTTGACAACTAAACCTAAAACTTCTATGCACCTAATCCCTAATAACATCAAATTTAATTAAAATAAATTGTTAAAAACCAAGATCCATAAACATCAAATTTAATTGAAATAAATTGTTAAAACCAAGATCCATCTGTTATATTTAAGCCCTGAAACTCCAGGGCTTTCCTTGATAATGATGAGACAAGATTTTAAAAAAAAGATTTTTCAAGAATTTTAAAAACATGAATATTTATTTCCGTTTAAAAGTATAGAATTTATATTAAGTTAAATAATGATCATTTTTTTGAAGCTGAAGAAACTGATTATATAGAATAATAATTGCCACTATACATAAATTTGTATTTTGTCAAAAAACAAAACAAAAAACAACAACATAAAAAATAAATAAATAAATTAACAGAGTTACAATGTCAGTAATAACACCTAAAACTAGCAATCGTACGTGAAATGTACGATCCGAACACCGAAAGGGATTAAGAGAAGAAGTGAAACATGATGAAGAAAAAGAATGGGAGAGGAAGTGGGGTGTGGAAAAAGGTGGTTGAGGTTGGAAAAGTTAATGGGAAAGGAAAGAGTTATCGAGGAGCCAATGTGAAAATATACCCCTAAGAAGTACAAGACATGTTTATCCATTATTAGAAGGTGAAAACACGTGTTACACAAGTCATTGATGAAATTTCCAAGGGAGATTTCTTAAAATGCAAGTGCCAATTGGAGAATGTTTCCGATGAATACTTGTTTGAATTTACAGCTCTTGAATTTATTGGGTAGTCAAGAAAAATGTAAATGTAAGGGGAATTTCACCTCTTGCACTTTATAGTTAGTTAGAACACAAATAAATGCAAGGTGAATTTACTTATTTGTTTCAAGGGTTAATTCAGAAATAAGGATATGTTGTGTGGACCTAAAATCCCAGGGTAGCAAGGTTTGTATACACAATTACAATCAGTTTTCTTTGTACCTATTAGGGGTATGAACAAGGTTTGTTTCGACCCGATAGGCACATAGTTTTTCCCAGTGTGGAAGATGCAGGTGAAGTACACATGGAAATGTGAAGGATGGTGCAATGTGTTTTTGGCCAGGAAGATGTTTGCAATCGAGAGGGTTTGTTGAGATTGCAACCCTTCGGATCAAGTGGAAAGGACACGTAAAAGGAATGTTCAAGGAAGGAAAACACATGAATTGAAGGGCATTATCCACATGAATGCAATTTGCATTTAAATGAATGAAAATGTAAAAAAATAGGAAAATCAACAACTCATTCGAAGGAAAGGGCATTAATTACAGTTGGAATGGTTCATTTGGATCAAATTCTAGACAAAAAACTTTCAAATATATTCTAATCAAGATTGATGTCAGTAAATACAAATTTGATCTGTAAATTGATTGCACATTGAAAACTGAAAGCTAACAATCTAAATTCTACACCTTTGTATTAAGAACACTAATTCTGAAAACCATTAAACTAATTCTTCACCATTACACTATGTTTTGAAAAAGGATTTAACTGACTTCAACACGGCCTCCATAGGTTCTAACCGATTCATATCCATAGTAATTGTACAGAAATATTATTATCCATTTTGATTTTTCTCCATATGATATGGGGGGAAGGACATTATTATTATCTATTTTGATTTTTCTCTAGGTGATATAAGAGACACAATGATACTTTATTATTATTTTGATTTTTCCCCATACGATAAAGGAAAAACACCACCAGAAAACCAATTTCAAGAGAGATTAAGACTGACCAAATTATACAAGGAAGGGTTTTGAGGAAACATGTCGTCAAGCTCGTTGTTTGACAAATCAAGATACTCCATATACTTCGCTTATGCAAATATCTTCGGTATGCTTCTCGTGAGCTTGTTATTTGATAGAAAACACCATCAAACTTCTCATACCTATCAAAATATGATATCAGGTCATTGAAATTATTGAATGACAGTTGAACAAGCCACAGGCTCGCAAGGAGCCAAGAAATAGTGGCACCATTCCAGAAAGTAAATTGTGAAAATCCAGTTGTGGGGAGTCTCAAAGCCAATCATTCGAGTGGAAATTTCAATGAAGGAAATAATTGTGATAGAAGTCATCCGCCATTGGAGGGAGCTGAGCACAAGGAACTCCATTCTCTGAATCATGCAAGATTCAAATATGTACTTGGCTTCCTCAACCTGGGTAGAAAAACACCCACGTTATATATATTATAGCTCTATATGGCCATGAACTGATGAAAATCTAAAGGAACAAGACCAGCTTCCTACTTAGTCTCCAACCATTTCTCGGATGTAGCACCGTTAAAAACCGTCAATTAGACATGATGTATTAGAGTCTTTGAGAAATATGATCATGCTTTCCACAACACGGACCCACACTGGTACAATCCACTAAAGACATGCATATAAACATGAGGCACACACTAAGGACACAATGGTTCATCTAAAGTATGCAATTTTATAACAAGGTCTTCCCAAAAAGGTTTCTTTAGATTCATGTTTTAGCTATAAGTGTTTTTACATTCTTTACTTTTCGCAGAGGAATCACGATAGGAGAATCTGAAAGTCATGTCTCCTTTGAAGAATTTTCCCCTACCTTGATAATGTTAATATACAGTGTAAACCAATTATAGAATAGCAAGAGGTTACTTCATTTACTTGATTAACTTATTCATTTGTGAGGAGGCAGTTAATTTCTCAAGGCTCTTAACTTTATCAATCTGTTTTCGACGTTGTGCTTTTGAACATATATGTTTTACCTTTTCAAGCGGTCAATTTTATTTTATTTTATTTTATTCCAGTACATGACTGTCTAACTCTTGGATTCATCATTAAGATCTTATTAGTTGTTAATAATATTTCATTGGGGTCAAGAGTCTAATCAAAAAAATTAAAGGTTTCACTTGGGCTTCACTTGAAGAGATAGAAATAAGTATACTGTTTACATTTTCAATGGGTAAGATAGATCGAAGAGTTTCTTAGGCAAGTTCCTTCTATTTATTATAATCTTGTTATCTTCCAAGAATTTAATCATTGATTTCACCTTAAGACCGTTCTAAGGACTCACCACAATAAGAGATTGTTGATTAGTTTACGCGGGATCACAAGGTATATTTTTTCTCTTGTTTTCTTTTTGCTAGGTTCAAAAACATAGTCCTCTACCAAATGACACAAGACGAAGGTAACCAGAGCGATGCAAGATGATTCAAGTTTGGATAATTAGAATTAGGTTTGACAATTCAAGGATAAATCATATTCTGAAAAGTGAAAATTCAACAAAGGATACGCATGTCAAAAAAAGTTCATTTAATCTTATTGACAATAATATTTCTCAAATTGACTTTCAAACGATAACAACAACCTACATGAGAACAATACAAAATTATAACACAATGCCTTCTAGATAGTCTCCACAATTTCCATACCAATGTTTTAAAGCAAAAGAAAAACATTCGTACAACAACAGTTCCTAAGAAGGATGGAATCCACTTTCTACACGTGTTTCTTTTTCTCTCTCTTTTTTTTTTTTCTTTTCTACTCAAGAAATCCTCCCGCACATTTGTTAGCACATGTCAATTAAAGAATCGAGCACGATAAAAGCTATAACATTAAGACAATATGTTGTTATCTAACTGTTTCAAGGAAGAAAAGCACCGTTGAAGAAGAAAACAATAATTCAAGAGTCTAAACAAGAGCAATTAAAGAGCTGTCCAAAAGCATAAAATGTCTAAATAAAAGGGACGGCACTAACTCTATTCAATTATCATTTTCACATAGGAGCAGTTAATAAACATCATAGTGAATTTCACCCATATCACAATAATGACCGTCATTTAACAAGATAACATTTCGAAACAAAAACAATTACAAGAAGAGAATTAATTTCAAACGTGATATGTCCCTATTTGTTTAAGTTAGTTCACCAAGCCAAGGACTCACTATGTCATTGGAAGATCCCAAACAATCAATCGACATGAGAATATCTAAACCAACATGACTTATTAATATTAAGATGATGTGCCTATAACAGTTAATTTTATGTCAACACAGAACAAATAAATTGGAAAGAAAAGGGATGAGACGCACAAATGACCCCGTATGGGCCACGTCCTATCCTAACAATCCTTCTATTAAACTTTCTTCTAATCAAGAGAATGTCTTAAGAAAAAGGACAAACTTTGACAAGACCAAACATAACCATTATAAATCTTACAGAGGGTTACTCAATCATTCACAAGAACACACCACAGGGATACATAGCTTCCAAAGGATCTATCGTCAACAACAAGTCAACTTTAACCTTTTTGGTCAACACATAACCATTCTACTACAATGACAAAAGGAGGTCGTATCACAATGATCATCACAAAAACCAGTCAACCAATGAGTTTCCAAACACACCGATCTCTAAGTCACGGGAGAATGAAATTTAAGCATCTTCACGAGCAAAATGTAGAGTAATTTCTTACATAACACCAACATCCCAATTTTAAGATTTGAAAACTTCCTCACTAATGATCAAGTAGATCTCGTATCCTCCAACATGTGTGAAACAAAATCAAGGTAATAAGGAGTATTTCCTCCGACATTTTAAGCTATCTAAAAGAAATGTGAGTATTGTCAAAAGAAAACATTCCAAAGGTTCAGCTACATTCCTCAAAACATACAACAGTCACCAAGGGAGAGAAGGTGATTCCAAAGACAACAATCTCCAAACGGTGAACATGAATTGATATCAATTATGAAAATCAAACATGACACTCGAAGAATAAAAGTATTTCTTCGAGCGATTCAAAACAAAATAACAAAAGCAACTAACCTAGTTGAAAGTAAATATCAACTTGGCTCAATTCAAAAGTCAGTCAAGCTAAGCACACACCAAGCCAACCGGGAAGGGTTACTAGAACCTAAAACAACTGAAAGAAAAGGATAGAGACAGAATAGCATCATTCACCTATACACGATGCACTCGCAGTACTCAATCACCAATTTGCAAATACCCAACATAGACCAGAACTACAGATCTCGAACCGAAACAAGAATAAGAACATAACAGGAACTATAAAGTTGAGTCCAATGACAATGTTTGGTAAAACATTCAAATCGTGAGACCAACACATAGAACTCGAGAATTTTCATTACAAGACCCCCGCCTCTTTTGTTTTATTAGTCTTAAGAACAAAGTTCACCCAACTAATATTTATTAAAACCCAGAAAACAATATAAAGGCTTCAACCAACGCAATCATTTCTAACGCCAAAACAAAAACAAACGAGCCAGGAAAGTGGAAACCAAACAGCATACCATCACACGAGACATTAATATGAAGAGTAGAGTTATTTAGTGATTCAATTAAATAACAGCATAAGAATTAATGGTATAGAGAATATCGTGCCTGATTAAGCTCCCATGATCGATAACAAGATGGGCGGGGCTGCAATGCAAAGAACCGAATCCTAAATCCATTTTCTTCAAGCTTGTTGGGCGCCCAAACATCGAACATCTTCATGTTGGCACAGGTAGGAGTTCACAGCCAGGGTGGGTGGTCTAAAATACTTGCCATCATTCTCCCAACACCGCTCCAAGATCAGCCCTAGAACTTCTGTAGGCCCCATTTTGGCAATTGAACTTAATCCTTCGTCATTCATCCAAACACCTCCACCATCTCCATATGCATCTGATTGTTTCTAATTTGGACCTCCTAACCTTGGTGCTCTCATATTAGGAGCAGCCCTAGTTTGAGACAAAGCAAAAGAAGATGGCTTTATAACCAAAAACAATCTCTTGGTACAGACTCCATATCCATAAAACAGTCCCTAGACTTAGCATCCTCAATTAAGGCTGACCAGTCACTAGATTGCTTCAATGCAGCTGCTTTGCGAGCTCGTGCCAGTGCCACATTCATGCGGCGAATATCATCTACAAAGCCAACCCCATGATTTGAAGCTTGGACACAAAATATACTAATTACATCACGCTCCTGGCTCTGGTAGGCATCTACCGTGATGATCGATAAACCTTTTCCTTCATTAGATTGAGGACAACATCAAACACTCGGTGCAACCCTCGTGTTATGGGTCCAGACTTCAGCCCCAACGACATTGCATTCAAGGTCTGTAAGAACAGCAAATACTTCAAAGAGTAAACCTGGCCTAACAATCCCTTTCTGTTACATGGAATACATCCATAAACTTTCCACCGTCAGAAGATATGTACGCCTTAGAAAATAGTGAGATCCAAATCGGTTAGCACTTGTACAAATTCCAAAAGAATTCCATGCTTATTGGCACTATTAACCTTCACCAATGTAGCATTTGCACAAGTTTTGAATCTGACAATTATCCTGCTACCTTCATCTCCCAATACATTTTCTCCAACGTTGCATAGATCTCCTGAAAGTTTTCTTGCAAGGCAAACGCATGCTTCATGCTTCATAGTCGAATATTTTGAATGAAACAGGTCCGCCTCTATGAGGTTCTCTTCCATGAGTTACATCGAACAGCAAGAAGATCTCAAAAGAGAATCTTTGTAAATAAATTTCATCAGGTCTCCTGGTAACAGTCACACTGTCACTTAATCGATTTTGATAAAAAAATATCTTGTAGGAGAATCTCGAATTTGAGGGTGCAGAGATACAGAACAGAAACAACAAAAGTTGCTGACAACTTGCTTGGTGGAGGCGCTCAAAAGACTTCGACCAAACTGCAACCTTCTGCTACCTAGCTAACTCTTGTTACAGGCTACTTGCTGTGGATTTCCGACCAGGACACACCTCGTGGCACCCAATGAACGTGGAGGTAACACGTCTACTTCCCCACCTATGGCTTCATCTATAACCACCATATCAAACCCATGGGCTAGGCACTGGAATGAAATGTGGGAATTGAAGTGGAAAGAGGGGAGGAGGACGGATCATTTTCCAAAGAGGATGTGTGCGAGGCGTTGCGTGTGGTGATGGGTAACGAAGAAAGGGGCGCAGAGATTCGATCTCGGGTGGAACAACTTCATTATGTTACACGCCGTAACATCGAACGTCAACAAACCTACATTGCAGAGCTGGTTGATCACATGCGCATATGTTTGGGTTGAATTATTTACGCCGATGGGCATTATATAGCCGGATGCATTCACTCTGAATCAATGCCTGCTGCTTAGTCGATACAAGGGGAGGAGCATGTATGAAATCTTGGCCATCGCCACATTTCGGAGAACGAACACCCACCTCGCTTCACCGTAGCTTTACGCATGCAGATACAACACAATTTTGAGAACCCACGCAACATCAGGGTGACTGACCTTCATTTCACCATTAATGCATCCATTGTCCAGAACACGCTGTAGCAATTTCATCTGTTTCAGCATTTTATGGAGCGCAACAAGCATTCATAGTTTTTTTCTAAAGAAACACATGCACTAGCGGGTCAAGTCAAAAGGATTAATGACTGGGGCATGTGTGGCCACCAACCAGGAAGAAAACTTGAACATGCCAAGAAAAAGGGTGCAGGGCTCATTAATGCCATGGCGGGAGGGAGACGAACACAAGGAAAGTCAAATAAAAATCTGATTCCATCACGTCGCACACTAAAAGCTCCACCTGCCACTCCAAGGAGATGAAGTTGGCCGAGTCCAGGTAGGTTAGGGGGGGCATTACATTCTCCTCCCCTTAAGAAAGCATCGTCCTCGATGCGACATTACACAGAGGAAAGGAAATGGTTCGCAACCAAGAACAGGTAAAGGAGAAAGTACACCCTCTAGTTCAAGATTTTAGTTGATTAAAGCACGGCCATAGGGTAGCCTTAGGAACATTTGGTAGAATTTTTAACTTTCAATGTTCTGTGAAGATTGGCAGTTCTTTCTTGTTCATCATTTCATTAGACTCTTTCCATTATCATTATTTCTAGTTTTAGTTTCTTTTAAAATTTCATCATTGGAGAGTTTTGATTTATTCCTTATTGTGGGTGCCCAACATGAACTGCTAACACAACACCCTATCAGGTTCAAAAGACACTACAGATTCACAAGCACACAAGTATATACTTCATGATTGTATTACACCACAAAATGTTACCCAAATATGGAATGGATTAGGCACAGTCCACATAACATAGTACACGTCACACATCTATGACTGACATATAAAATACTCAAACAAAAGAGTACTACAATCCACTAGACATTTCCTCAATTTGCATCAATGAAAAACTCACACATCACCAAACCATGCTACAGGTACATAGTGTCCACAAGGGAATCAATGACATGTCCACAACATCACAACACATAACCATCTGACATGAGTAACACATACATCAAAAGACCACTACCAAACATCACAATAACTCAACATATATCCTGAAACATCAACCATACAAACAAATATCATAAGCCTCCCTCAAACTCTTATGCCTCCCTCAAACTCTTATGCCTCCCTCAAGTCTCTTATGCCTCCCTTACCTCCCTCAAACTCTTATGCCTCCTCAAACTCTTATGCCTCCCTCAAGTCTCTTATGCCTCCCTCAAACTCTTATGCCTCCCTCAAGTCTCTTATGCCTCCCTCAAACTCTTATGCCTCCCTCAAACTCTTATGCCTCCCTCAAGTCTCTTATGCCTCCCTCAAACTCTTATGCCTCCCTCAAGTCTCTTATGCCTCCCTCAAACTCTTATGCCTCCCTCAAGGAGGCCGGTTGTCCCCATGGTCCAAGACACATAGAGTTCGAACACTCCTAACCCAAGTGACATAATAACGTGTGGTTCAACAACCCGCTAGTTATATGTACCCCTTGGGGCGTACCCCCATACAACGAAGTGGGTCCATAGGTCCAACCAATCCATGGTGCATCCCATGACCCTATTCCACACATCACGACATTAGAACCAGCACAACAATCTAGTCAAAGTGCCAAGTGGCAAAGTACAAGCCTTGGGCAAGGCGGTAAAAATTCCAAATTTAAAAGAAGACCCCAAATCAAGCTAAAATAAATGACCAAATGGCCAAAGTTAGTATCGAAATCCCCATGTTAGTGCCACAACCAAGGAAATGCCCAAAATTGTAAAGCATTGCAATCAAGAAAAGATGCTGGTCCTTGCAAAATAAAATAAAAAGCTCAATTTACGAATAAAATCAACTTATAATAATGTCACATTACGATAACTGTGTGGCCTTATCTGGCCACCAAAGGGGTACTCAACGAGTTCTTTGCTAGCACTTTCGGAACATCGAGCCTCATTTCGTAAAATATATATCAATAATACCATCCCGCCACCCTTAGACAAGGCTAAACATAGTCATAGATACACTAGGGTTGCATACATACAACCACATAGGGAGAGAGGAAAGAGTCACATGTAATCTACTAAACCGAGTTTTGACTCGAGTTATTGACCCATGGTACACCATTCCTCACTCTCAACATACACTTCTACCGATCTCCCTCAGGGTCGGTTAGTGTAAGGCTCACAACATAACATGTAACTACATCACTAACACCATGGTGGTACACACATAGCTACCATAACGTCTCACGTATGGTATGTATACAAGGTAGATCACAATCATACATTCACAGGGCGCATAATACATCACTTTACCACTTTCTACACCCAAAGTGCAATCACAATACAATAGGGTTCATACACTCACCGTATGACCCAAAATCACAACATGAAGCATTACATATTACACAACTCATATATACGATGAACATAGTACATCACAACATAACATACATTGCAACATAACAAGGTGGTACACACGTTTCTTCAGAACATGGTAAAAACATCATGATACAACTCGTTTCTTTTAACATCAACTAGTCATACAACACATTGATACACCCACATATCACAATATGCCACAATGCTCCAACACTACGTCATCCACATTAGAATTCTTTTCACACATCACAAACAATAATTTACACGTGAATTCTTCCTAGAATCCACAAGAAGGAGAGAGAATACTCTCATCCCCAACACATCAACATGATGACAAATACACACTGAGTGACATACACATCACGTGCGTTCACAATATCACAATTACAACAATAATCACATCACGCTTAAAGCACATTACTCTTCCAATATAAATCATCATCATGCAACATCATCATCATCATGCAGTATCATCATGTAACACCACCACCACCATGCAACATCACCATACAACACCAATCCGGCCCATAGGTTCGAGAGCATGAACCTACGCTCTGATACCAAATGTAACACACCAAAAATACCAACACAAGGACAACACAATGAAATACAGGATAACTTTTTTTTTTGACTTACTTGAAGATAATACGACACTACACAAGTTCTCTAGGGAATACAATCAACTAAAGACAT
The DNA here is from genome assembly GCA_018340775.1 of Taxus wallichiana var. yunnanensis. Lineage (NCBI taxonomy): Eukaryota > Viridiplantae > Streptophyta > Pinopsida > Cupressales > Taxaceae > Taxus > Taxus wallichiana. The sequence goes on along the minus strand of CM031234.1, from coordinate 315,203,429 downwards.
GCTTTCCACAACACGGACCCACACTGGTTACAGATAAACATGAGGCACACACTAAGGACACAATGGTTCATCTAAAGTATGCAGTCTTACAACAAGGTCTTCCCACAGAAGGTTTCTTTAGATTCATGTTTTAGCTGTAAGTGCTTTTACATTCTTTACTTTTCGCAGAGGAATCACGATAGGAGAATCTGAAAGTCATGTCTCCTTTGAAGAATTTTCCCCTACCTTGATAATGTTAATATACAGTGTAAACCAATTATAGAATAGCAAGAGGTTACTTCATTTACTTGATTAACTTATTCATTTGTGAGGAGGCAGTTAATTTCTCAAGGCTCTTAACTTTATCAATCTGTTTTCGACGTTGTGCTTTTGAACATATATGTTTTACCTTTTCAAGTGGTCAATTTTATTTTATTTTATTTTATTCCAGTACATGACTGTCTAACTCTTGGATTCATCATTAAGATCTTATTAGTTGTTAATAAGATTTCATTGGGGTCAAGAGTCTAATCAGAAAAATTAAAGGTTTCACTTGGGCTTCACTTGAAGAGATAGAAATAAGTATACTGTTTACATTTTCAATGGGTAAGACAGATCGAAGAGTTTCTTAGGCAAGTTCCTTCTATTTATTGTAATCTTGTTATCTTCCAAGAATTTAATCATTGATTTCACCTTAAGACCGTTCTAAGGACTCACCACAATAAGAGATTGTTGATTTGTTTACGCGGGATCACAAGGTATATTTGTTTCTCTTGTTTTCTTTTTGCTAGGTTCAAAAACATAGTCCTCTACCAAACGACACAAGACCAAGGTAACTAGAGCGATGCAAGATGATTCAAGTTTGGATAATTAGAATTAGGTTTGACAATTCAAGGATAAATCATATTCTGAAAAGTGAAAATTCAACAAAGGATACGCATGTCAAAACAAGTTCATTTAATCTTATTGACGATAATATTTCTCAAATTGACTTTCAAACGATAACAACAACCTACATGAGAACAATACAAAATTATAACACAATGCCTTCTAGATAGTCTCCACAATTTCCATACCAATCTTTGTAAAGCAAAAGAAAACATTCGTACAACAGCAGTTCCTAAGAAGGCTGGAATCCACTTTCTACACGTGTTTCTTTTTCTCTCTCTTTTTTTTTTTTTCTACTCAGGAAATCCTCCTGCACATTTGTTAGCACATGTCGATTCGCAAGAAGCGAGAACCGAGCATGATAAAAGCTATAACATTAAGACAATATGTTGTTATCTAAGCTGTTTCAAGGAAGAAAAAAACACCGTTGAAGAATGAAAAATAATCTAAGAGTCTAAACAAGAGCAATTAAAGAGTTGTCCAAAAGCATAAAATGTCTAAATAAAAGGGACGAACATAACTCTATTTAATTATCATTTTCACATAGGAGCAGTTAATAAACATCATAGTGAATTTCACTCATATCACAATAATGACCGTCATTTTAACAAGATAACATTTTGAAACAAAAACAATTACAAGAAGAGAATTAATTTCAAACGTGATATGTCCCTATTTGTTTAAGTTAGTTCACCAAGCCAAGGACTCACTATGTCATTGGAAGATCCCAAACAATCAATCGACATGAGAACATCTAAACCAACATGACTTATTAATATTAAGATGATGTGCCTATAACAGTTAATTTTATGTCAGCACAGAATAAATAAATTGGAAAGAAAAGGGATGAGACGCACAAATGACCCCGTATGGGCCACGTCCTATCCTAACAATCCTTCTATTAAACTTTCTTCTAATCAAGAGAATGTCTTAAGAAAAAGGACAAACTTTGACAAGACCAAACATAACCATTATAAATCTTACAGGAGGGTTACTCAATCATTCACAAGAACACAACACAGGATACATAGCTTCCAAAGGATCTATCGTCAACAACAAGTCAACTTTAACCTTTTTGGTCAACACATAACCATTCTACTACAATGACAGCAAGGAGGTCGTATCACAACGATCATCACAAAAACCAGTCAACCAATGAGTTTCCAAACACACCAAACTCTAAGTCACAGGAGAATGAAATTTAAGCATCTTTACGGAGCAAAATGTAGAGTAATTTCTTACGCATAAAACCAACATCCCAATTTTAAGATTTGAAAACTTCCTCACTAATGATCAAGTAGATCTCGTATCCTCCAACATGTGTGAAACAAAATCAAGGTAAGAAAGAGTATTTCCTCTGACATTTTAAGCTATCTAAAAGAAATGTGAGTATCGTCAAAAGAAAACATTCCAAAGGTTCAGCTACATTCCTCAAAACATACAACAGTCACCAAGGGAGAGAAGGTGATTCCAAAGACAACAATCTCCAAACGATGAACATGAATTGATATCAATTATGACAATCAAACATGACATTCGAAGAATAAAAGTATTTCTTCGAGAGATTCAAAACAAAATAACAAAAGCAACTAACCTAGTTGAAAGTAATATCAACTTGGCTCAATTCAAAAGTCACCAAGCTAAGCACACACCAAGCCAACCGGAAGGGTTACTAGAACCTAAAACAACTAAAAGAAAAGGATAGAGACAGAATAACATCATTCACCTATACACGATGCACTCAGATACTCAATCACCAATTTGTAAATACCCAACATAGACCGAACTACGGATCTCGAACCGAAACAAGAATAAGAACATAACAGGAACTATAAAGTTGAGTCCAACGACAATGTTTGGTAAAACATTCAAATCGTGAGACCAACACATAGAACTCGAGAATTTTCATTACAAGACCCCCGCCTCTTTTGTTTTATTAGTCTTAAGAACAAAGTTCACCCAACTAATATTTATTAAAACCCAGAAAACAATATAAAGGCTTCAACCAACGCAATCATTTCTAACGCCAAAACAAAAACAAACGAGCCAGGAAAGTGGAAACCAAACAGCATACCATCACACGAGACATTAATATGAAGAGTAGAGTTATTTAGTGATTCAATTAAATAACAGCATAAGAATTAATGGTATAGAGAATATCGTGCCTGATTAAGCTCCCGCAGTCGATAACAAGATGGACGGGGCCTGCAACAGCAACCGAAGCCTAAATCCATTTTCTTCAAGCTCGTTGGGTGCCCAAACATCGAACATCTTCATGTTGGCACAGGTAGGAGTTCACAGCCAGGGTGGGTGGTCTAAAATACTTGCCATCATTCTCCCAACACCGCTCCAAGATCAGCCCTAGAACTTCTGTAGGCCCCATTTTGGCAATTGAACTTAATCCTTCGTCATTCATCCAAACACCTCCACCATCTCCATATGCATCTGATTGTTTCTAATTTGGACCTCCTAACCTTGGTGCTCTCATATTAGGAGCAGCCCTAGTTTGAGACAAAGCAAAAGAAGATGGCTTTATAACCAAAAACAATCTCTTGGTACAGACTCCATATCCATAAAACAGTCCCTAGACTTAGCATCCTCAATTAAGGCTGACCAGTCACTAGATTGCTTCAATGCAGCTGCTTTGCGAGCTCGTGCCAGTGCCACATTCATGCGGCGAATATCATCTACAAAGCCAACCCCATGATTTGAAGCTTGGACACAAAATATACTGATTACATCACGCTCCTGGCTCTGGTAGGCATCTACCGTGATGATCGATAAACCTTTTCCTTCATTAGATTGAGGACAACATCAAACACTCAGTGCAACCCTCGTGTTATGGGTCCAGACTTCAGCCCCAACGACATTGCATTCAAGGTCTGTAAGAACAACAAAAATACTTCAAAGAGTAAACCTGGCCTAACAATCCCTTTCTGTTACATGGAATACATCCATAAACTTTCCACCGTCAGAAGATATGTACGCCTTAGAAATAGTGAGATCCAAATCGGTTAGCACTTGTACAACTTCCAAAAGAATGCCATGCTTATTGGCACTATTAACCTTCACCAATGTAGCATTCGCACAAGTTCTGAATCTGACAATTATCCTGCTACCTTCATCTCCCAATACATTTTCTCCAACGTTGCATAGATCTCCTGAAAGTTTTCTTGCAAGGCAAACAGTGCTTCATGAATATTCTGATATGAAACAGGTCCGCCTCTATGAGGTTCTCTTCCATGAGTTACATCGAACAGCAAGAAGATCTCAAAAGAGAATCTTTGTAAATAAATTTCATCAGGTCTCCTGCAAGTACTACACTGTTGTCACTTAATCGATTTTGATAAAAAAATATCTTGTAGGAGAATCTCGAATTTGAGGGTGCAGAGATACAGAATAGAAACAACAAAGTTGTCAGAACCTACTTGGTGGAGGCGCTCAAAAGACTTCGACCAAACTCAACCTTCGCGCTTTGGGCTAACTCTTGTTACGGGATGCTTCTTGGATTTCGACAGACACACCTCGTGGCACCCAATGAACGTGGAGGTAACACGTCTACTTCCCCAGCTACGGCTTCATCTATAACCACCATATCAAACCCATGGGCTAGGCGCTGGAATGAAATGCGGGAATTGAAGTGGAAAGAGGGGAGGAGGATGGATCATTTTCCAAAGAGGATGTGTGCGAGGCGTTGCGTGTGGTGATGGGTAACGAAGAAAGGGGCGCATAGATTCGATCTCGGGTGGAACAGCTTCGTTGTGTTACACGCCGTAACATCGAACGTCAACAAACCTACATTGCAGAGCTGGTTGCTCACATGCGCATATGTTTGGGTTGAATTATTTACGCCGATGGGCGTTATACAGCCGGATGCATTCACTCTGAATCAATGCCTGCTGCTTAGTCGATACAAGGGGAGGAGCATGTATGAAATCTTGGCCATCGCTGTCAATTTCAGGAGAACAGTCCACCCTCGCTTCACTGTAGCTACCTGTACAGCACGATTTTGAGAACCCACGCAACATCAGGGCGACTGACCTTCATTTCACCATTAATGCATCCACTGTCCAGAACACGCTGTAGCAATTTCATCTGTTTCAGCATTTTGATGGAGCGCAACAAGCATTCGTGGTTTTTTTTGGTAGAAACAGCAGGCACCAGCGGGTTGCAAGTCAAAAGGATTAATGACTGGGGCATGTGCGGCCACCAACCAGGAAGAAAACTGAACACGCCAAGAAAAAGGGTGCAGGGCTCATTAATGCCATGGCGGGAGGGAGACAAACATAAGGAAGTTCAAATAAAAATCTGATTCCATCATGTCGCACAATAAAAGCTCCACCTGCCACGCCAAGGAGATGAAGTTGGCCGAGCCCAGGTAGGTTAGGGGGAGAGCATTACAGTTTCCGGTTTCTTTATGTTAACCAACAACAACACTTTTTAATGTCTTCATCTGCACACGAGATACCTAGAATTTTAAAATGCCGAGAAAGAAAAATACAATTTATAGTTGTTTCTATCCAAAGCTTTGTACATTATATCACCTTTTTCTACACATACAAAATCAATCACCCATAGTTTAAACCAAAACAACTACAAAAATAAAAACTATCCCTCTAACACAAATAACATATACCATGCTTTTGTTTGCAAAATGCCTCAAAGAAATGTGGTCTCATGGAATGCTATGATTGTAAGATATGCACAAAATAGCTCTAACAATGATGCTCTCAAACTCGTTGAGGTAATAAAGTAATTTGGAATTTACCATAACCATTTCAAATTTGTTTATATACGATTGCATATTCTATCTCATTTTAGTTTCATGGAGAGATAATATGTTAAAGCACTTGGTCGTTCTTTCAATCTACTTTGACAACAACACTCCACATTCACTACATTCTTGAGAGTGAGTATTAGCAAACTTATATGTCTCACTTGCATTTGTATTCATTTATTACACACCTAACTATTATCTAACATCACTTCTAATGTATTTTGTAACATTTGTTTTGGTTTTAATAGAAAATCAGTATTGCCAATCACACCTCTTATCAACATCAACTACAAAAGTAATAACTGTCTTTCTAAATATAATAATGTGTACCATTCCACATTCACATTGCATTGTACACATGTTACAGATTAGAGTCAATTTTTAATCATAATATGGAAAAATAAAAGCAAAACTAAAGATTTAGTGCTTTCACAGTGCGTTTTTTAACTGACAAACGTTTCAGATTATGTTTTAGCTGGATTGATGGATGCAATCCCAGATGTTGATCAGTTAAATTTGACACAGTTTTTAAATAAAAAGTATATTTTGTTTTGAAAAGAACTGCAGTTTAATTGATGTTGGTTATGCCCAACTATGTCCTTCCATTATCCACCATGATACGATGATACAAATCTAAAGAGATACAAACCTAATTAAACCGGATTAATTACCTACAAAAATGTTGATGATATCTAACTCTATTGACCCACCATCCATCAGAATACAAATCCAAAAATTTTAATGACTACTTCTAAAATCTCAGCAATAACCTAAAAATGTCTATCATTTTAAAAAGGACAGTCTACCACTCCTCCTGTGAGGACTGTTTGTATATAGATTGAAGTACCCACCTCCCTCAGGTACAAGTAGGAATTTTCAAGCACAAGACACGGAAAATAAATATTAAAATTAACGCTCCACCATATAGATATCGTGGTCTGCCAAGCTTTATTTATCTAATGATTTGCTTACAGTTTCTGGCCATGCATTTATTTTGTTCTAGTTTCAATATTCTCTAAATGTTTAAAGTGAAATATTTTACTTGGACTACGTGCCACCTGCAGTGTGTTGTTTATATGAACTCCTTTACAATAGTTTGACTATTATTGGTTTCAAATTCTGTTTCATATAGATGTTGCAATACACTTTCTGAATATTTATTGCAAAAGTGATGACATGTTCAGTTGTCCAACTGCATGGAAGGTTTTGACGTTTGAATCCATGATAATTATTGCAGACTACAGTATATATGTTGATATTAATTATTTGATGGATGCTGTGCAGGCCGGAGCATACAGGCGTGTCAGGACGGTGTTTGAAATTCTTGATCTGTTGCTCTCGGTTTTCAATTTCAAAAAATGTGTGAAACACTAGTGTTCTTTCTCGTAATAGCTTATCCATCGGATCTTATTTCATTTAGAGATTACTGAATATGATACGACCATATATTTGATCAAGGTTATATACATAAAGTTTCATTATATTAGGTCCATTAATATACAAAAGATTGTATGTCCATTAATGAGATTTGTGGAATTTGTGTTGGATGCTTTTTCATAAACACATGATTATAAAATGGTAAGTTTTTAATTAGTGTGAAACATTTATTAAGGGAGAAACTGCTAGCCTAATAATAAAACATTCTGCATACAAATTACTATTGATTTAAATGAGTACAATTTTTTTTTTTTTTTTTTCTGCTTTATCGGATGAGGTTTCTTTTTGTCAGTACCTGCCGCAGCAGGATACTATTAATTTGCATGAGGCTGTGTATACAATACAGTTTAGGTAATGTTTTTGTTAATATTTGAACGACTATTGGTACTCCAAACGTGTATTATTTATTTCTGTGCTCGCTGATTAGGTGAATGTTATTCTCTCATTGCTGCACAGATACGCCCTGTTTTATTAAAGTTTTATTTGTCAATTAGCATTTGCCAGGTGCTCTTGATCCAGGTATTTTTTGTCTACAAGTTGTTATTGCATTCTAGACACAGGTGGCTCGCTGCATGCAATAGAGACAGGTGGTTTTTTTCATGGAGATGATATTTGGGCTTTCACCACACTCAATTCTTGTCTGCGACCAAGTTCCAGGCCTGCAAAATCACAAAGACAGTGAAACCCTAAACCGATTGGCTGAACTATCGGATTGGAGATAGTGTGCATAAATGAGGAAGCACAGTAATGTATGCCATTTCAGTGGGGATGCAAGCTGTAATTATTTTTCAACTAAACATAGGGTAATCTGTAAATTGGAGTGTAGGTCAAGGATTGCCTTAGTATCATGTTTAACATTCATTAACTCTCCATTGATGTATACCTCGTAAATTAAACTGAAATCCCAGTTTTGATCTTACCTCCATTTTTCTGTATCAGTTCTGCTCCCCGTGAACAACCCTACTTTGTCAATCAATCTGCTGTTCAACCGAACATGCCATAGGATTTATTGCCTTCAATTGCAGCTTTGATTGCCTTCCATTGCTCTGAATTGTTCATCGGTCTATATCAACCCATACTTTCTACATTTGATGGCACCATTCTCTTCTCACCTGTCATTTCCTGACCCAAGTTGCCCTTTGATTTCCCCTTGTCATAGGTGTCAATTTAGGATTTCTCTGATCCTGAACAACAGCAGCATATTACATTTCCTCATCTGCTGCTCCACAGTATTAGTGCCATTTCTAGTTTTTTTTCAGTATTTTTGCATCTAATGGCACATTGTATAAAAAGTAATACATATCTTCCATCAAGTTTGCATCCAGGTAAATAAACTATTGGCTAAGGACACCCCTTCCATCAATTTAAATCAAGCATGCAAAATAATACCAAAAATTCGAAAGCTCTGTTATTTTCAAAGAAGGTTGTTTATTCGCATGCATATTGTTTTTTATTTTCTATGCAAAGTCAAAGAACTAATTTGATTATACCAATATCTCAGCTAGCTCTTTGTATACGTTGTAGAGCTGGTTTTATATTTATTCATTTTTGTTAGATTAATTTCTGTTGTTTAGTTACTTCAATGTTTTCACTCGGCATTTTGTTTGGAAGTCTGAATGCGAGATGAAAATGTTGCAAACTTAGCCTTAGAGTTCGTTTTTCAGTTTTTCTATTATCACTTACTTGTTGACAAGTTATATAGAATAAAATGTATTTTCAGTTTTCAGTTTACATCTTGACCCTCTTGAATTTGAAAATGATGGCTAACCTGAGTTTCAAATATCAAATATGGTTCAGTTGCATTGATAGTGAATGGTGTTATACCTGTTCTAGACTAAGGTCATGGCAGAATGGACATACTGTTTAGATTGTGGCAGCTTTATGTGAATCTGTTAATTTATTTCTTTCTTCAGGCAAAGTCAGTATCTTACAACTATCTTGTAATTAATTGATTTCTTAATAAAACTGTAAATTTTTTAATGGGATTACGGCCCATAGCTAGTGCAAAGCACTCTGAAGCTTGAGCCATATATAATAATAAAATAGAACTAAAAAATTGTGCATATATTTGAACGAATGAAAACTACAGTTGCAAGGTTTCTTATTAAGAAAATGAAAAATAGTAGAATTAGTTTTTCCCTATAGATGTATACAATATTCAGTTAAATGAAATAACATAACATATTCAGTCAAAAAAAATAAGTTTTTAACCTTTGGGAGCTGCCATAAAAACATGTTCGGTATTTATATATAACCTTTAAGCTAAATATTGCTCAATGAACCGAACCAAAGAAGGATTGTCTTCCCTGCTCATCCAAATACCTCATAAATTTTTCTTGACTAACAAGCCTAAGTCAATAGATTCCAATGGATCTTTTCGGAGATGGTGTCTCAAGCAATTGGGGATAACAATCCTCACATCTTCGGCTTTTTGTCACTATATCATCCCTCAAGACATCAACATTAAAGTCAGCACACATTTGAGACATCTTAACACGAATGCCATGATCAATTTGAACTCTACAAAGCTGCTGCTGTAGACACCAAATTTGTGTCTTACAACACCCTGTGCCCTGCATACCATCTCGCAACTTAACCATACCTCACCACCTAAACCTTACACATTAATTATTTATTAATTACCTTATAATTAATAAATCTACATCTCCAACCATGCCACCTCACCTCGCCACCTCACCATGACCTAGCCCTAACCCTAAACTAACCTAATTGAGACCTATGACTTGGTCCAGACCCACACCCATGACTCATCACTCCTCAACCGCACCAAAACCAACCTAATAATGACTTGACTAAGCCCACAATTAATCCCTCATGAGAAAAGGAGGGAAAGTTGGCTATTTTGCTAAAAATAGCCCACTTTGACCTAACCAACATCGATTCCTATTCGACCGCCGTCGGTTACGTAACCGCCATCGGTTCCCTGTAAATGACTTCCCCCAACCAAAAAGAAAGGATCCGGAATTCATTTGAAAAGGCGAGACAAGAAAAACAAGTAGAAGAGGTTGCAGAGAAGAGGATCAAGCCAAAGATGAATCGAACAAGCTGGATTGTTGTCACACCCATCCAAGCATTGAGAAAGACAGAGGAGAGCTTCATCAGCTCGCTTTCCATTACTGGATCATCCCAACTAAGCCTTACCGTCGCCACCACATTCCTTGGACTGTATCTTCATCAGGAACTAGTAAGTAGTATCCTGTATGTTTGAAAATACCATTTCTTGAACTTTTTATTCATAATACAACTGACTTCCATTCAAAGCCCCTAAATCATTGCCCCTACCGATATCGGTTATCCGCTACCGGTACCGGTGTTATAACCGCAGTCGGTTACTCAGTGACCGGCATCGGTCACTGTCTCTTATACCAAAACCAGCTTTTCCTCTATTACTTTTTAACGAGGTACCTAAATCGTAATTTTGCAATAGCTTCTTTGTTATCATTTGCATTAATTTGTATTAAAAGGAGAACTGACCACCTTTGAAAGGAAGTCTAATATTTCCTGGGCCCAAGGCAGTTCCCTTACTTATTGTCTAACTAAAATCTAGTGGTCTTGCATTCTTATTTACAGGTAGTCCTTCCCAGACAAAAAGGAGTTCTTCTGATCGATCTGATCTCTCTCACAGACGCACACACCTTCCCAACACTCAACATGTATTCATCCTATCCCTAACCCCTTATCTGTTTCTCGAGAGATGAAACGATAGTAGAACTCTATTCCGGAATGAAATTGCATGCGAAACATTTTAGCACACCCGGTGGGACCCTTCTCGGGTTTCTTTCTTTCTTGCTTGCTTTCATATAGGAGCACACTTGTTGTTTCTTTCTTCTAAATATTTACAAAATATTTTGTCATTTTGGTAAAAGAATTTGTCTTTCTTTCACATATTTGCATTAGTGAAATTCATCTTCCTTGCTTCATCGAATATCATTTTTGATTTGGGTTTAAAACACGTGCATCACTTTCTTGCTTGTTGTTTTAAATTCTAGTGAACATAGATTAAGTAATGAATCGTACACGTGGGGGTGATATCCACGGTATTGACGAGAAATTAATCTTACTCTCACCGCACAACACATACCAAATCACATCATAATCAACACAACAACTCAAACATCCCCACTTCCCATGCGGTATTCCTCCACCCGATTGAGGTACCCTTATGAGCCAAAACAAACTTAACATTTCCCTTAGGTCTTTTCTTTAGGATTGACATAATCTGGTGTCTAAGGCATAAGCCCAAAGTGATTAAAAACTAATCCTAGGGTTAGTCTCTTGATTTGCTTGTGCATCTTGCTTTTTCTTTTTTTTCTCTTTCTCTGTCATTCATTGTTTGAGTGATCACTTCAAGACATTTTGGTAGATATATTAAGCATTATTATTCCCAAACTAAGCAGCTTCTTACATTCTTTCTTTACTTACACAAAGGTGGTGACACCGGTCTATACTACACGAAATTGGTTAATCCCGACCGGCGGTTACATCTTTGTGCCGACATTGGTTATTTGAATGCTTTATCGATTCATGTGTTTAACATTCTTCGACAAACTAAAGACCTATCAATCCCAACATTTTGTTGTTTTTTCTATTCCGGATTGATTAAATCCTTGTTGTGTCCTCTGTCCATGGTTGTTATCACCTAAACAAGTCTGCACCATGGTTTCACATGCCTATTCCGTGCCTTTGCCTCGAGTCACCCCCTTCACATCCTATGGGGGGGATCCTACGGATACCAAGTAATTTTCCTAAGATCCTGTAGGAGATAAGGAATTTGCCAAATTTTTGGATGCTAATCCTAGCGCTTGTCTAATATTATTTGGCTCATACCCATGACCGTACACCCGATGGTCATCTCCTCGTTAGGTATGCCTATTATTATCGCCGTTCACTTAGCCCCTTCTCCACCTAATAACTCCATTTCACCGTCTTCATCCTTAGTCCCGTCTCCCGGCAAAGGGCTTCGGTGGTTCATCTTGCACCAATTAGGGTTTCCTTTCATTAATCTGGGCCCCACATATCACTACCATCCACTCACCCTACCTCA